>CP135585.1:648398-825961 GCA_032401905.1 Swietenia macrophylla | reverse complement strand
GAATATATGTAGAGTCAGTAGATATCTGGAAACCAAAAGTTAAAATAGAGGGAGGATGATTAAGACTTAAGAGTAGAAATGAAAGGAAGAAGTTTGCTGTGCTCGTGTGATTCTGACATGCCGATGGAGGTAAAGGAATGTGTGGGCTGATAGAGGTAAGATAAAGTATGGATCATATTTCTATCCAACCTCACACGATCCCACTCTCCCCATCTACCATCCTGTCTTTAATTTTCTTGTTGCTCTGAGTTTTAATTTTCAATTCTTTACTTTTTATTTTATATTTTATTGTTAAGTCCTTAACGTTGGTATTTTAATAACTCAAATTTCACACACGACCTTAATAACTCAAATTTTACACACATGAATATGTGCACAGGGGCACACGCAAAACCTTAATAATTTACACACACGACCTTAATAACTTAAATTTCGCACACATACTGTCATACATGAAACCTGAATAACTGAGCACACACAACTTCAATAACTTAAATTTCGCACACATACTGTCATACATGAAACCTGAATAACTGAGCACACACAACTTCAATAACTTAAATTTCGCACACATACTGTATCATACATGAAACTTTAATAACTGAGCGCACATAACTTTAGTAACTTAAATTTCACCCACACAAACAAAACCTTAATAACTTAAATTCTAAATGCACACAACAATTACACAACAGTCTATGTGTTACCAACAACAACAACAGTCTTTTTCACTAAGTACACACACCAAGAACAATAATAATATTTTTCAAAGAAGAAGTCCAACTACTGTGACTAGTTGCCATCGAAGAAATTTACAAGTTTGCTCATTGGCTGTCGATTGCCAGTTGCCATCTTGTACAATATTTTATCAATTTTTATAAATAGACAGGATGATGACCGGCTAGTTTACATGACAGCCATCAATTTTCCACTGTTAATGCGCACACACTGTGTTTTGCCAAAGATTTTTGTTCCCATTTAAAGTTTATTATGCTTGGTTGGAGTCCTGCGATCAATGGATTGGGATAAGATTATTGGAATTTAACATAAAAGGAGTTTCTTCACATAATAAACTAGTCTTTTCATCTCTACAGTTAGCATTAGAGACAACCCTAGACAATATTATTGGACTCATTTGTTTCAGACAAGGATGGTGTCCCTCCATCTGCTTTTAAATATAGAAAGAGTTCCTCAACTCAGTGGATTAGTCTTTGTGCTGGCTCACTATGCGACAAATGAAAACCATTCCTATAAGCAAATGCCAGTATGGTAAATGTTTAGGACACGCATGCAATATCTTGATCAACTGTGCCAAAGTTTTGGATGAAAAACTGAACGTACAAGAAACTACGCGACAAATGGAAACCATTCCTGTCAGGAAATGCCAATATGGTATATATTTAGGAAACGCATGCAATTTCTCGATCAACTGTGCCGAAGTTTTGGATGAAAAATTGAACGTACAAGAGTTTGATGTACATCTTTTGCCGTGAGCTTATCAAGAAATGAAATGTGTGATTTCTATGCCATTGATCATATAAATTATCACATGCAGTGCGGCAACAGCACAGACTGTGTCTTATCATTTTCATGTGAGTAGTCAATCTTTCCCGTTTTCTAGATATGAAAAAGTGTGAAATGCGTAAAATCATTTGGATATGCTTTTACCTTTAAGAATTTTTTCTGATATAATAAAAAACACTTATTATTTTAAAAAAATTATTACTTATTTGAACATAAACATTTTCCACCCACGAGAAGGCAATAAAACAAATTGATTCTCCTCCAAGTAATTTGTAGGCAGTTCTATTCTAACTTTCGAAGGCAAGGTTTCCATTTTCTCATTTCATGCTTTCCGGCTTGCAATTTCTATTTAGGAGTTTGTTGAAACAGACGAATTTGATTGATTACACACATTTTTTCTAGTAAGTTTAGCTCTAAGTAATTGTCGAAATCTAAGCGTAGATTCATGCCTAATAATACATGACTTGATGGATGTGTTCTGTAATTTAACTCAAATAAAGAGATGCGTCATTGACTTGAATACATCCTACAAGCCCCATATAAACAAATAAATACCAGTAATCAATAGGTTATGGAGTAACTTTCACCTTCTATTTGTGAAATCTTTATTAGATATGTGAAATATTATTTTATTTTTAGTAAAGAATATAAAAAGAAAGGATGAATATATTTTTCAAGGATGAACATATTTTTCTTAATACTCTTGTCCTCACGTAATTTGATTTAATTTGTGGAACTTGAATAAAAGGTGCATTAATTAATAATAAATAAATTAGAGTTAAATGTTTAAGGGTATTTATAGCTGAAATTATTAACATTGATTAGTTATTGTACTTATGTTGCAAGATATCAATATCAGTGACATCATAATTTCATTTGCCAAAAAAATGAAAATATTTTAGAGATATCGAAGAGTTTTAAATGAAGGAAAGCCGTGCAATATTTCATTGGTGATTAATAGGCCACAAAGACAAACAAACAAACAAACAAATCAACTACCAAATTCGGGTGATTGATATCTACTAAGTTTGAGAAACGTAATTAACTAATTGGCCTACTTTCTGTGTGGTGGATATAATTTTGTATATACATATGGTGAGGTGTACGTCATTCACTTCTTCTGGCAAAATAAATTTTGCTTAAACTCCTCAATGTACAAACCAGATTCTCTAATGAAATTTCATACACCAATCAAATTCATTCTATTCTATTTTTGAGTAAACGATTGGATTCGGTTATTCTTTTTATATTTTGGATCAGTTTTTATATCTTTTAATATCGTTAGCTAGTGAATTGTTTAGGCTCTGCTCGATTACTGTATTTAAATAATGAGTAGGGTGCCAGATACATATTTCTATATTTTCAACCTGCAAGAGCATTTGTAAGTTACTATAGTTATTACCGAAAGTTTCTTCACCTTTTCATGACATTAATTTTTATTTTTATTTTTATTTTTATTTTTTTATTTTATTTTATTTTTTGGCAACTATTAAAGAAAGTGAAGTTAGGGGTGCCTCGCAAACAAGTCAGCCAACTTCTTCATTACAGGGGCATATTTACTTAATAAAAATGATATTTACCCCAGTTGTGGACATTCTGAATATAAAAACGATGATTTTTTTTTTTAATTCTAATCGTCGATTTGTGTTTAGTACACAGTAAATAATTTTTATCATTCACTGTGCATTAAGTCCTAAACGACAGCAAATTCAAAGTGTAATGAGTCCCACCATATATTATCACTCGTTTACTTATATTCAAGAGAAGAAGAACTAAATATTAACAATAACATAATAGTTAATTAACAAAAATAAATAAAATTAAAAAATAAATAATAGATTTATTAATTGAATAAATATCTTAAAATCCATTTTAAAAAGATACATATCCGATGATATATATGATATAGGAGAAGTGAGGTGGTATTTATCAATTGAATAATAAATTTTTTTAATAATTTTGAGTATTATTTATTATGCATTTATAACTATGCACAGGATTAATATTAAATCATTGAATATTATATATTTTTTGGGGGATGAAATTTAAAATATCAGAATGTTGTAGTTGGAGAAAACGGTTGTGGAATGAAGATGTGCACCAACCCCTTTTATCTCAACTCCTTCAACTACCACAGCCAAGTCTTTCTTTCATGTGTTTACTAAATTTTGTTCTAAAAAAAATTAAATTTTTTTAATTGTTTCTTGATTAATTTCATGTCCATTTTTAAAGAATTAATGTTTAAATTTTCCTTATCTTGCTTTTATAAAATATTAAATGTACAAAATATATTTTTTAAAATGATAATGGAATAGATCCTTAATCTTCGCATGATATAGAAAAAAGTTTGATTATGCAATTTTTTTTAAAATCTTGTCAACCTAAATTTATTATTAGACTTATATTTGGTATGTTATTTATAAATATTTTTTATTTAAGTTAAATTAAAAAAGAGTATTTACTTTAATATGAATATAAAATTAATGTTATATATATTTTTAATACAGTTTATTTAATATTTATTTATTGATTAATTTGACAATTCTCACATTAATATACTAATTTTTCAAGATGATCTAGCATATATATTTGTAACTATATATTCAAATATTTTAAGTTGTACATTGATCATTTTAAATTTTTTATTTGTATTTTACATATTTTTTTATATATTTTAAATTTTTTATTTATATTTAAATATTTTTTATATATTTTAAAATTTTAATTTTTTATTTTAATTTTTAAATTATTTTAATTTTTATATTATATATTTTAAATTTTACTTTGCTTTTTTAAAATTCTTTATTTGAGAATGTTTAGTACACTCTATGTACCGTTTATTGGAGAATATTTAGTACACTCTATGTACCGTTGCAATTCTCGTTTTTCACCTACCAAATAAGACCACCTAACCACTTCCATTGTTTTTTCGACCCATGCATCTCAAAATTTTCACTTTTCCAAGGAAATTGGTATTTTTCTGAAAAACAATTAAATATTTGTGATGAAGAGGACCCCAATATATATGAACATGTCATAGTCACATGATTAATTAATTTTTAATGAAAAGAAAATGACAAGACTTAAGGTTATTTTTTCCTTTTCATTAATTCTTTTCTCTCACATATGATTATTATTATTATTCTTTTTTTAATTTTTGTTGTACACAACAAAATGGAAAACACAAAACTTTCCCAATTCAATTCGAGGGAAATTTGAGTCTCATAGCATAACCTGCCGCCTTCAGTAATAGATTGGTCCAAACATGTATATTTTATTTTTCATGAAAAAAATTATATTATTGCTACTTGCCAGCGTATTAGGGTTGCTTTCCATTATAAAACTAATCAGCAGTAGATTAATTATTCAATCAATAAGTGAACACAACCAAAGGTTGATAAACTTAATTTCAATATTGATTAATTTAATTTGGATATCAATTCTAATCAATTGTGATTATTATGCTGTATAAACTTGCGGATCACATTCAATTGAAGCTTACCCAATGCAAAAGAGTCTTATTAGATGCATAAATAATAAGATCTCTTAATAGTTGTCTCGTCTCAAATAAGGTGAGTGATTTTTAAGTTGAAAAGTTAAATTATAAATTAAAAATTTTAATCCGATTAACAATTTAAAAAATAAATGATTACTAGGTTTAAAATAAATAAATTTAAAATTTAGTAGTTCGTATAAATTATATATCATGACACAATCAAAAATTTAATAATTTTAAAGTACAAGTCAATAGAAACATATCAACTGTTAAGCAATTATAAACTAACTTGGTATATTTTTTAATACTCAAGTGTACTATTTATTTCACTATATCTACATCACACTAAAAGAAAATTTTTCAGGAGAAAAAAAAGGAGTGTGAAAAGCCACTTTGCTCAATTTGGATTAATGTCGCTTACCTATATTGATTTTTACTATAAAACTCTAAATGGTTAGTAAAAAAATTATTTATTTATTTATGATACCATAAAAATTTAATTATATAATTTTTTTATAAAATAAAACTGACCTCCTTTTCCAAATATATACACAAGCCTAAAGCATATGTCTAAGACCATCTATGAATTTTATTTTAAACAACATATATAAAACTATGACTACCGCGTAATAATAATGATAAACTTTTTATTATTTTTTTGAAAAGTCATATGTTAATAACAAAATATAATACACTGATGTTGGCTAGAATAGTTACATTATGATACTTATGACTGCCTTCGCAATTCCTAGTTTAAAACTATATCAATACATAATAATTATATTAATACAAAATGCACTGAAGAAGCGTACCAACAACCATTTGTCACTCTGTATCTTGTTCAACTTCTATTCACTTATATGTCTCAAATACTCCTTATAAGCTACACACTATAACTACATAAATATTCAATACGCATTTAATTCAAACAAATATTCAATACGTTGTAGTTGTAAAACGTGTCACCCAAATATTTTTATAATAAAACTCGTATTAATTTAAAAGTAATTTAAATTTATTTCATATCATAATCATAATTATAACATATGCAAATATATACTCAATTTATATTTTAAAAAAAAACAAAAAAAAAGATAGAATCTCTACCTCGATCGTTTTGATTTATATGTATTTTAATTTGAAAACTTATTTAATCAATATAAACTCATGATTAAATTTTTCTGGTCGAAATGAGTTCAACGAATATTTTTAAAATCAAAAATAATATCCGAAAAACCTAAAATAAAAGAGTTGACTGAGAGTTGACCATTGACCGGTCAACGGTAGTGGCAATAGAAAATTCAATGGGCTACAAACCTTTATGGATTTTATAGTTTTTAACATTTTAAGTCCAACAGTAGTATATGTTTTATCATGTGATATTTTATTTAGTAAAAATCTCATCAGAAAGTCGCAGTTTTGACAAAGTCAATGGAAAAAATTCAACAACTTTTTTGCTCAAAACTTCAATTATTTTGTTTTACTCATCAAGGTAAATTCACTGATATACTTAGTTTTTCAATCAGAGATCAGGATTATTCGAAATATTAATTTTAAGAATTTTTAAAATTTTAAACGAGATTTGCTAACTCATCAAAAGTCGGATTGAGGTAAAATTTATTGTGGTAGAACAGTAAGATCGAGAAGAGAGTGTAATCCAAAAATTATGATAATCGAAGGTTGAGAAACCGGTGATTGGAGGACAACTCAAATAATTGCCTCAATATTATAATAAATTATAATTTTTATGATTTTATTTAAAATAATTGCCTCAATATAATAATAATTATTTATATATTTGCCTTTGTTAGTGGTTTGATTTTTTCATTTTAGACAACTCAACATGAATATTTTTGGTCAATTGAATTTATATTATAATTTTGGGCAAAATTGTTGCATGTTATAACAAATTTTACATAAATTTATGAATTTATTTAGTATTTTTGCTTCTTCACTCCTAGTAACAAAGAACCCTACTTTTTGATTCGAATCCATTACCTCCAAAAAAGATCTCCAACCTACTTGCATTATTATGTCGATCAATATATCTCAGAACTGTCACTTCTCCATGGAAATTGGCTTTTTTTTTTTTCCAAAAACAAATTGCGAGAGAACGGCAAAATGGAATGTATAATAATGCGTCGTAGTCATGCGATTAATTAATAATTAAAGCCAAAAAAATTGTATTATGACGAGACTGAAGATTTTTTTTATATTAATTCTTTTCTCGTACATAATTATGGATAAGAACGAACACACCCAACCCCGCCCCCCTTTATGGAAATGCTGTATATGAGTATAGTTTTTATATAATTATAAAAAATTTATGATAATAATTTAAATTAATTATAAATAAAAAAATTATATTATAACTAATTATTATTTTTTATAATTTTATTTAAAAATTTATTTTCCATAATAATAATTATATATATATATATATAAATATAAATTTATCACAATATTATATATTTAAAAAAATAAAGTAAAATAAATTTTTTAAATTATTTGAGATAATAATTTATTTTTTAAAATTATCATTATATCTTTGAACTTGCATCTACGTGTGTATTCGTAAACATAAATAGATTTTTATTAAAATTCATGTCTATCTCTTTTATTAATATCTATACATGTTTTATTTATATATTATTTGCACTAAAAATATATTATACTTTTACTAAATTATAATATTTTTATAATAATCGAAATTAATTTATTCTTAAGGACACGATTATAAAGATATATATAATTAGCTAACCTGCAGACAGAAAATTTCTGAAGTGTCTTAATTGACGACAGCCGGGTCCAAACTATCTGAACTTCATGTCATTTAATTTTCATTGACGAAGCAGCCTATTAGGGTTGCTTTCAGAATTATTGAGATGCAAGATGATTGAGACACGCTATTTAGCAACACTGATCTTATCCATTTATATATCTTTATTCATCTTTCATATTTTTGCCATGAATTTATAATTGTTTGACTGGATTTTTTTCCAAAGACGGGAGCCCAAAGGTAATTTAAAATATTCGGAATTCATCCATTTGTACGTAATTTAAAAATATATGATCCGTCTTATTATGCTGATCACATATTGATAAGAACGCATGAAATGACATCAAATCATGGGTAAATAAGAAAGCGTCGGATATCTCAGTTGTAAAGAATTACTAAATTATAAACAAGAGCCACGAAGTTTAAGTTTTGAAAGATGAAGTGCTGAGAAAACTAGCTCTCTGGTTTGTATATCCTGTCAATGAAAATGTTTATTGCACAGCTTAGCTTACACCAGAGAGGATAACAAGAATATATACCAACTTTACAACCTTAGGTTGCCCTAAAAACGTAAGAAAACAAATTGTAAGAAATCAGGCTGCACAAGCATGATGGACTGCAATCTGTTGCTGTGTGTGTTGCTGTTGCTCGGCTCTGCGGTGCAGAAAACAATCTTCCTTGTCTTCACTTGTAAAAGCTTCTGTCTTAGGAAGAATGTAGGCTGAACTTGCAGGCTTAGTTTGCAGGCTTGTGATATGGGCTCAAAAATAGCCTTCATTTCCAACTGGCTCCACATAGGAAACATTATTCTTTATGAAAATGCATGCTAGTTCCGGATTTTATTAACCATCGCAAATATATGAATAGATGGCTTTCAAAGATAGGGAAGAAATTAAAAGAATTAAAATGAGTTGACAATCTAACTTTGAAGTGAGTTGCATGTTTTCTATATGACTTGAAGAAAAAAAAAAAGAATTAATCAATCTACTTATTGTTGAAAAATTTTAAAAATGATGAATACTAACGTAACAAATCATAAATACAAGATTAAATTAATAAGTCAAAATATGTTAAAAGTAATATTCTTAAAAAAAGATTTCACTCCTCCAAGATAATATTACGGTAGGAATCAGGTTCAATAACGATATAATCTCCAAAATTCAATGAGTTTATTTTTTAAGGATGTACTTTTAAATATAAAATTTTAGAATAATTATATAATATTTTATTTTTTAACATTTAAATAAAAAAAAACAACAATCAAAGAACTCTCTTAGAAATATAGGTGGCTCTTTTTTATGTAGTAAAAATTATTAAACAACATTGTAAACCATAATATTATCATAAAAATGATTAGTAACCAACAAATATAATGGCATGGGTTACAATATATGATATTTTGTAAGCAGCAAATAAATAAAATTTTGATTATATTAATAACATATATAAGTTACTTTAATTACATATTATTGTATTTTGAAATACACAAAATATCCTACACTAATTATACTTGGAAAAAAAAATGTCTTAATTATGGGCAACTAATATGATCGTCGCTACCAGAAGATAATTCGAATTCATAGAAGGGGCTGAGCGCGTTTTCGCATCGAGATGGACCTGAGGGAGGCACTGGTGCTTTTGGCAGTCTGCTTCCCAAACCTTTGAGATTCATTGGCCGCCCGCCGCATATCCCGGTAGAAGTTGTGGCCAAAATTAATAGGAAAAGAATCACAGAAACCCTAAAATGCATCAAAGATTTCTCTGACATGGTTGTTTGTTCCTTAATTTTCTGTTTCCTGTGAAACTTTGTAGTAAATGTATCAGGGACTGTGTATATATAGCTGAAGAAATGAACGACACAAAAAGAGAGAGCGGCCGGTTGTGTTTGATGTTGATTGTATTGGAATAACAGATTAAAGGTGCTTGAATTAATGGTTTATACTAATAATAAATTTTAGTGCATAGAATTTGAAGGAGATCCTAAAGTGTGGGCAATCATTTGTCTTTTTGAATAACTTTTATTTTTGAAAAACATTTATTCTTTGAGCGTGCCATCTTTCTTTTGGAATAAACGTTTGTCTGTAATTATGACGGTGGCTTAATGATTATTATTCAAGAAAATTTAAATATTTAAGATATATTTTATATTTTTTAATATAAAAATTAAAATTTTAAAAAAATTATCACAAAATTTAAAATATAAAAAATTTAAAATTAAAATTAAAATACATAACATAAAATTTAAATATATATATATATATATATTATATCAAATAGATATACTGTAGTCAAACTCTTCAAAATAAAATGTGAATGGAATGTTTTAAAGTGCAACATATAGGGCTTATTATTGGATGTTGGTTTCACGTTTAATGGCTTCTTCAATTTTCAACAATTAATTAATATCTAAAATGTGTTATAATTATTTTTGTTTCTTAATCATAATTATTAGTTGCCTAGCTGCCTCCCTTTTAGTTGGTTCTTAGAATTACAAATTACCCAGTCCTTGTATTTAAATTAATCAAATTACAACTTATGGGTTCTTTTTTTTTCGTCCTCTTCATATCTCTTGAATTAATTAGGAGTTTCTTCTAACCAATCACCATTGTTTCATATTCTTTGGAAATTATACAAAAAGGTTTAGTTTAGTGGATAATCTTTCATCCACAAATCTCATGGTTCATGATAAGCATATAATTTTTTTTAGCAAAATTATATAATTAACTCAAATTTGTATAATTTTTTTATTACTCTCTTAAAAATGCATGACATGTGATAATAATATAACTCTATCACACTAATTTATAGAAATAAATTTGTATAAGAATTTGTATTTATAACATTATTTTATAGTATAAGTCTCTCCACTACTTATTCTTTTTTCTTGAGTTTCAAGGCGAGAGATGGTGGTTAAACACTAAATCAGTTATTTTTGTAAAATTTATTACATAAATTTTAAAAACAATAGATAGATATCAGTACTTTATAATTGTAAACGACAATGAGTAGGAAGTTTTTTGATCAACACAAAATTTAAATAAATGGACTAAAAAATGTACTAAATTTTTAATTTCTATTATAAAAGAAAAATATGTATTAACATCAATTTTCTTTTAATCCCATGTACTAATAATTTTATAATATGTAACTTGTAATTTTTTTCATTAATTTATAAAAAGAATAACAAACTTGTTAATAAATTTAAATATTAAATGTATTTTTTAATTATAAAAATGGCAACTAGAATATGTAAACAAACAAAGTTAAGTCTATCAACAATAAAAATTATTATCACCTAAATTAAATTTTAGACATTAGCACAAGTTGTATTTATAGATAAGGGTTTTTATGGTCATTCTATTACTCATCAATGTAATATGTTAATATCTTGAGTCTAACTGCAATACATTATATGTAATAGACATTCAATTTTTTTCAATTCTTATACTTATTGTTTTTAGTTTTATATCAGTATTTCAAGTTTTTTATATTATATGCTTGAAGTTTTATTTTAACTTTATATTCATAGTTTAAATTTTTTAATATTGTTTATTTTAAATTTTATATTTTATATTTCAAATTTTATATTATTGATAGCTCTGAACCTCTCAAAATTTAGTTCAAATTTAGGACCTTAAGTTTAAAATCAGTTATATATTATTAATTATTTTTGACCGAACATTAAACTCAATAGAGACATGCCATAAAAACTCACTAAAGAAATATTGCCACTAACATACACGAATGTATTTCAAACAAGTTCTAATATTTTAATAAATTATTCTCTCTAGTCATCTTTATTTTTTTTCTTTTCTTCTTTTTTTATAAGTAAATACTAATTAAAACAGAGAAGGCTTTTACAAATATTGTTTAGGCATTTACAACATGTATTCTTTGAGCGTGCCATTTTTCTTTTGCAATAAACGTTTGTCCATGTAAATGCAACGTCTTAAATGCAATAGCAAAGAAGGTAAAAACATTATAAGACTTATTATTAGCTGCTTCCCCTTTAATGGACACTTTACCATTCAAAAAGTAGTTAATATTTGAAACGTGATAATTATTTTTATTTCTTCTCATAGTTAGCAGCCTATGTTGCCCTTTCTTAGCTACTTAGGTAGGTAGGGTTCTTAAAATTCCCAATTTCCCAATTCTTACACCTAAATTAATAAATTAACACTCATATATTTTCTCTCCTTCCTTATTTAACACACTATATACATATATTTAAGTGCAAATATGCAAACATTTTAAAATATAGATTAAGGTAGTCTTTGAATTAAGCCGAACATAAACAAATAAATAATTTAATGCTTTTGTATTTATATCCTTCTTTTAAATGTTAGGTAAATAATGAAGTATAGAGTTAAAAACGAAATAAAAATAAATAAATCAATATACAATTATAACTATTTATCCAAAACTTGAAATCTCTTGCATAAAACTATTGAACTCCAATATTAAAATCAAAATTTTAACTTAATAATTTAACATTAGAATTAAAATAAGAATTTGAAAGCTCTAATGCAATTTTTTAAATTATATTTTTTGCCGCAAGTTTCTTCATTTTTTATTAAACAAATTCAAGAAAAAAATTACAGGAAGAAGAATTTAGGAATGTTTTACTTAAAATTAAAGGACTAAGAATTAAAAATTAATTTTGCAGCTTTATGAGACTAAAAATTAATTAGTACTACACATTTTAAATTTTAATGTTGTTTAGAAGATTTTAAATAAAAAATTATTTTCCCCATTTGTATTAAATAGATCCTCAAATTCTATTAAAATGATTAGCAGGATTCTTATAATGTTAAACTTTGACCATGATTATAAAAGAACGTAGATTAATTTTAAGGATTATTTTAGTTATTTAAATAAAAATTAGGAATTTATTTAATACAAATGTATGAACTATGACTTCATTTGCAAAATAACAAAAGACAAGGGACCAAGATATTATTGTCCGAAAAAGCATTTTAAGCAAATAACTGTCGCTTAGGTAAAGCATGTACATTTTATTAGTTTCATTGATCGAAGATAAACGCAGCCCATCTCTAAAAAGCCGCGTACCGCAAGAAAAAGTTAATTTCCTGCAACTTTTAAGTTGAGTTCTCCGATCAGGTAAATTTTTCATCTTCTACGCTTATTCTTTGCTTTTCTTTGTACGTATGATCAGAACCCTTTTGTGCTTTTGTTGTTTATTTTCTTATACGCATGTGAACTTCAATTTATCAGCAGAGTTTCTCACTTCGCTGGTTTCATGATCCACTATTGCTTCATTTATTGAAAAAAAATGTGGGTTCTTTTGTTTTTCCTTAATTAATATGATTCTTAGGCTGGAACTTTTCGCTTATTAATTTTTTGTGGGTTCTATAGGCAGTAGACTGGATGCTGCTTATGGTGTTCAGTATCTTGAGTTCTAGTCGTTGATTTTATTCTGTATGCTATTTATTGAAGATTTGAGATTGGAAATGATCTAGAAATGAGCTATTTATGATGTAATGTACTTAGCAATTTCTTCAATTTTTACTAGTTCACAACTTTATCCCAGAATTGTATCTTCTGGACTGCTGCTACTAGTTGTTATATGGACTTGTTTCTTGGAATGTAAATAATGATACAAGTTCTTGTTCTTTCGTGGGTGTCAAGTGTGTATCTAATTACATATATGTATAGAATTCCCTTCACTGAGGCATGTATGACTGTGAATCTGATGGGCATAATAGCGTGTGAATATTTGAATGCTCCAATTTTTATTTTTGTTGCCTTTGTTAGTGGTATTCTTTTCCTTTTTATTTCCTGGTTTATTCATATAGCTGTGACCATTCCTGGGGGTTGCCTACAGGTTATAGTTAAAGCTCTGTTGTCTGCACACTCTATAAGAGTTCAAGGGAAAAAAATTTAATGCCTGGGGTTCTTTTTATTTCTCCCTTGGTTTGGCCACCCCTTTGTACAACTTCCAGGTCTGTTTGATATTTTGTTTCAAAGAAATCACTTTTTTATTAGTCTGTCAGTTGATCCTAATTTGAATTGTTTGGATGTTTCCAGGCGCATTGTTAGAATGTCTGCAACTGAAATCAGAAATTGTGGCATATCATTTAAATCAGTGGCAATAAAACCTCCTTCACACCCTACTTATGATTTAAAGGGTGTTATCAAACTAGCCCTTGTTGAAGATGCAGGGGATCGAGGTTCAATTCAGTCATATTTGTGTTTCAGAGTTGAAACTTAATTTTGTACTATGATCTTTATGGTTTTCATGTAAACTTAAAATCAAAGGCTTTTATAGCGAGGCATTGATATTCAGTGTTAGTAACATACTGCTTAGCAACATGTGTGGTACAATTGCAGGAGACGTAACTTGTTTGGCCACCATTCCATCCGACATGGAAGTGGAAGCTCATTTCCTGGCAAAAGAGGATGGTATCATTGCTGGGATCGCACTTGCAGAGTTGATATTTCATGAGGTGGATCCTTCTCTGAAGGTACTATCATACATACTTTTTCATTTGGTTATATTTATGTGGTTTCTGTGTTTTATATTCTTAATATACATTTTCTTATCAGCTGGAATGGTCTCAAAAGGATGGAGATCATGTTCATAAGGGATTGCAGTTTGGAAAAGTTTCTGGTAAACCAAGAAAAAGAAATTTGTTTCAGTAGGTTTCCTTGAAAAGTTATGATCAACTATTTCTTTTCCCTGCACGCAGGGCGGGCACACAGCATTGTTGTTGCTGAAAGGGTGGTGCTAAATTATATGCAGCGGATGAGTGGAATAGCTACTCTAACTAAGGTCTTATTGTACCCTTGAACTTTAATAGAATCAAGTAATACATTGAGTATGACTGCAATAGGCTATATCAGTAAACATCTGGATTTTTGTGGTTCAGATATGTAAGAGCACAAATTCATTAAGTCAAGGAATTTAGTGGTGTGTATGGTTTTCTGGTTTTCAACAATTAAAAAAAAAAAAGGCCAAGAAATAGTTGTATTTAAAAATAATTACCTAATTCCCTCTACATCCTTGGTAGAAGTTTGCACTTTCTTTTAACTCTTTATATCTGTCTCAGACTGTCAAATTTTAATTTTAATTTGTCATCGAGACAATCCAAGTCCTGTTCACCTGTATTTAAGATTATAGATTATGTACTGAACGGATTATGACGAATTAACTCTGAACAGGATGCCGAGAATGAATTCATCATGAAAGTGCAAATTTGATTTTGGGGTTGTGGTAGATTGAATAAAGTGTCATGGACATAGCAGATTTTGATTGTTATGATAAATTTGTCAGGCGTGTGAGATATAATAATCAATGTGTATGCTTTCTGCAGGCAATGGCAGATCTTGCACACCCTGCATACATTCTAGAGACGAGAAAAACGGCTCCAGGTTTACGTTTGGTGGATAAATGGGCGGTATAGATCATATCCTTGATTTCTGACCAAGTGGTAAAGTTCATTGTTGTTTGAAAATTAGCATTTTGGTTGACCTGCTTGAATCTCTCTTTATAGGTACTAATTGGCGGAGGGCGGAATCACAGAATGGGTTTATTTGATATGGTGATGATAAAAGATAATCATATATCAGCTGCTGGAGGTATCACAAATGCAATCAAATCAGTTGATGAGTATTTAAGGCAAAGGAATCTTCAAATGGAGGTTGAGGTAATGTTGAAAAATTTTCATGTTTTCCAAGAATTATAAACCCTATAGAGTAGAATCATAAGTGTAGGTTGAAATCAATCTAGAAAACTAGTTTAGGCTTATGATCTACTTTTTTCTTTTTTGTTTTTCCCTAATATTTTATTATCTACCTTGCCTTTTGATTTTGAAATAAACTTTACTATTTAATTTATCCTCTTAATCTGTATATTATTGCAGAAAGCTTTTGCTCTCTATCTATTTCTGTATGTATCTCCATGCACACTTATGAGAGACACATATTGTTATGTAGGTTACATTTTTTCTTTCTATAAATAATTTCAGGTTGAGACCAGAACACTTGAGGAAGTAAATGAGGTATTAAATTATGCATTGCAAACAAAGACTTCCTTGACCAGGATAATGCTGGATAATATGGTTGTCCCATTACCAAATGGAGATGTTGATGTATCAATGCTTAAAGAAGCTGTGGAATTGATTAGTGGGAGATTTGAGACTGAGGTACCTCTTAGTTTTAGTTAATGCATTCATTTTCTTGCAAACTATTTAGTGTGTCAGATGTTTTGCTTGAGAATCAATATGCTTTAGAATTATTGCTGACGTATATGGTCTTGTTTGACTATAAATCATTCTTCAAAATCTATCCTGTTGGTTTTGATTTCATCACTTCATCCTCTTAAAGAGAAGTGCTCTGTCCGCTTGGTTTGCTGATCTTTTGATTTGATGAAAACTGCCTGTGGAATATCAGAAGCTACTGGATCAAAATTTAAGCTTCCTTTAGTATTGGCCTGCTTGTATTTAGTATAGGTAATTGTTGCACTTTTGCTTAACTTTGAAAGCAAAGCAGCTAAAGGTGTTGGTAAACACTAACTTTTACTTGGCAACTTTTGCCGCTCACTTTGCTACTCATACTTGACATTTAGAGATTCCATCGTATAGCAGCTATGGCTTTGATGCAATAGCACATCATCCCAAACATAACCTTATTCTTTATTGATTCTCTGTTATTAGCCAAAGCATGCCCAAAGATGTATTGCGATAACGACTGTTCTTTATCTAATAACTACTTCATTTTTCTAAATATCCTCATAAAAGCCTTTTCTCGTTTAAGCATTTTATTTTTGCACTTCCCTTCTATCTTTTCTGAAGCCTGTCTCTTCAAATCTATTTCAACCATTTCATTTTGTATCTTCTTCATTTTTGTTTTTCTTTTACATACTTACCCCACATCATGAATGTCAAATTGGTCGACTTTCGATTACTGTTAGTTGCATTGAGTATATTTTTCTCTGTATTTAAGGGTGACAGTTATTCATCTGCTCCATGGTCTCAGGCATCGGGAAATGTTACTATTGAAACAGTCCACAAAATTGGACAAACTGGGGTGACCTTCATATCCAGGTAAATTGGCTCAACCCTTCTTTTGGTGGTTTTGATGTGCTGTTCAACATTTCCATTGTAAACTTTTCTAGTAAACATGGAAGTATATTTCTACCACCAATTCATTATGTCACGCATAAAGAGAAATAGAATTTGATCCTAGTACGATAGTAGCTGTACTGCCACCATTTGTGTTTACATGAAACAATTAGGAAGAACTCTGAAAATATGGCACAAAGTTTTTATAAATTAAATTAGGCTCAATATGTACACAAAGTATGTTTCTAGTTGATAAACATTGTACATCTGATTCAGCATTTCTTTCATTTCATTGAAAATGTGGAATAATTTGTTCACCTATCATAATTGCTCTCTCCCAGACATGTGCACATTCCTAGTAAATAAGGTTTTAACAAAAATGATTATCATAATTGGTGCAAATTAGTTGAAATAATCTTTTCACTCTCCATGCTGTCTATAAAATTTGTAAGTACAGTTTAAATGGAAGTAGTCTGCATATGTGCCCTTGAAACCTAATGGTTTATTATAACTACGAGATGGATGTCATGCCCCAAGTGGTCGTAATATAGTGCTTAAAAATGGAATCAAACTTGTGGCCTTCACTTTCTCTCTAAATTATAGTGTAGGTGGTTTAATTCTTAGCTGTTCTTATGTGATCTATAAATCACTTGACGAAATTTAGAATACCCTCAACACCACTATTGAAATTTGGTACAAGGCAGAGAATAAATGAATCCAAGCTGATAAGTAGGGACAAAGACACACAACCTTCACGAAGAATTTGTATTTACTGACTTCGAAAGCTTCTATTTGTTGTTTACAAGTCTGGTGTCATCTGCACTTACGAAGGTATAATTTATATGCTAGCTATAATTATTGAACAAATCTGTGCTGTAATTTTTCATATGCTTTACATATTATGGTAAAATGATGTTTGCAGTGGTGCACTTACACATTCTGTTAAAGCACTTGATATCTCCCTCAAAATTGATATGGAGTTGGCACTTCAAGTTGGAAGGCGCACAAAACGAGTGTGATTGTTTTAATATCACATTCTCTCATTTGTTTAGCAATTAGTCCACACAAGTAATTTCTCTTTTTGCCCAAAATACGGAAAGCAAGCGTACCGTAGATTTGTTTTTTTTAAAAAAATGTTTTTCTATTCTCTTTCGCCTGAAAAATTGGAAATTTTGTGCCCCCATGGACCTTTTTGTATTGTATGCTGGCGCAAGCGTGAGGAATTATATGACTCAATGATTTCCATTATTGTATGCAGACTAGGCTTAATGCAAAAGCCGATAAGTCTCTGTAAAACACCAGTGTTGATAAAGATTTGTTGAATAACTTGCTTATCTTCTAGTTTAATGAGTTTCTTTTGATTTACTTGGATTGAGTTTTAAATTGGGGTAATAACATCTGGATCCCTGAGTTTTCATGCTTTCTCACGTAAGGACACATATTTTGTCCATTTGTATCAAATAGGTCTCTAATCCTTATGAAAATGACTGAATACCCTTCAGTGTTAGATTATATACTCTTGCGTTTGTGATGGTCAAACTTCGATATTATGGGTGTAATTTAGTCATTTTAACAGGGGTTAGAGACCAATCCGATGCAAATAGAGAAGCTATATCCTTAGTTAAGAAAACATGAAACTCATAGAGTCGGATGCTACTACCTCATTTTAGATTCAAAGTTTGGTGTTCCCATTCTTGTTCTTGAACAGAATTGAATTCATTCTGCACTGTTTGGAGCACTGTTTGTTTCCCTTTCTTCGCAGCAAGTTGCGAATAGACCAGGTACCGTTCTTTCCGGTGACGATCATTAACCTCAATCTGTGGTTGGATGTAGCTCTAACTGTCGTGACACATAGCTTCATTTAGTTTAAAAGTTTGACTTTTAAACTAAAGTAATCCTGAAAAGGTTGCAAGAATACTTCATTTTGTCTGCAAACAATTTGCTTGTTTCCAAAGTTATGCCCACAATTTCTAATGACAACACTTTTTTTAGGCAATTATTCAAACCTAAACGCAACTTGGGTCATGTTATTTAACATATGAGCTTGCGTATGAATTCCACCAAGCCAGAGAACCTTACTGGTCAAACACAAAAGGTGGAATTAATTTTCAGAGAATGACTTGTCCATCTTTCTATCTATTTAAGCATTCTCTCTCAATTTGATCTGGGATTTTTCATCTTTTCAACTTTTGCTTATGAAATTGTCAATCTCCATAGCTTTCTACTGATTTCCACAGCTGAGAATTTGTCTTGTCACGTGGGTTTTTGGTTCAAATTAGGAATGTTTCCTCATCGAGAGGAATAGTTCATTTAAGATTAATGTACGCTAATCTCTGTGTCATCAAGAAAGTGAAATTAAAAATTAATATCAAACATTAAATAATTTTATTTTAAATTTTTCATAGTTTTAATATATCACAATAAATAAACTCACTCATCCTTCTATACCAATATAGTACGAGCGAAGTTTAAATCCTAAATTTTTTGAATTACTGTTCTAATATATTTGACCCCTTAAACCAACTTGCTTACAAATTCAATTAAATAATTGCATTGCAAACCCATTCCTATTTCTTGTCAATAAATTTTAGCTAATTATTTGATTAATTTCTTTCAATCTTGATTTCTTCATATCTTGATGAGATTATTATTATTATATAATGCATTAAAAACTCATTAATATGTGAACTTGAAACAATTATATTAAATGTAGTCTTAAAAATGATGATGTGGAGATTCCCCCACAATTCTATGGGGTAAATAGTTTAAATGTCAAGTTGCAATTATAATAAAACATGCAAAGGAAAATGTGAGCTAGCTTTAACTTAATTTATAAATTGATTTTATTAAGTTAATTATCAGATTAGCTTTTGAATTGGTTGGACAGAGAGAATCGAATGAGTTTCAAATAGTACTATATCCTTTAATTAATTAAAAGTTAATTAACTGCTAATCATGAAAGAAGAACTACAAGAGGAATAAAAATGTGGGTATATAATTATATTAAAAAATGATATTTTTCTCGAGTGAATGCACCGTAATTGTTGAAATAAGTAAATTATAAAATATTATTTATATTTTTAAAATTTAAAAAATTACTTAAAAATCTTTAAATTTATTATGTATTAATATAAAATATTGCCATTTTTTGTGCTGAAAATGTGTTGGGGTTGTTTATACATTATTACTATATTGTGAAAGTAGACAACTTAAGCCTAACTTTAATTAATTTCATTTGAAGAAATCAGAATTGAATTGCAGTTCAAGTGATTCTGAATTGGTTCAGCTTTTATTTATTTAATTAATTAATTAGTTTTGGGGATGAAAGCACATATTCAAAATGTGCATTAAGAGCTGACCTAACTACCAATGCATATTCTACAGAGATAATGTCACCATCATTTTAGGTCAATGCTTCCAAATCAAGGGCACTAATTGATTAAAAGTGTCAAAATCACAAGTTGATGCCAAGAATATCTTGTGTTTTTCTTTTTTAACAAAAAGATAAATGTTTTTCATTTTAAGTCCTAAGTTAAATGGGTTAATCTCAAATTTTAATTTTTTAAGATGTATTGAATCAGTCTCTAAATAATTTCATACACGTCGTATTTTAAATTAAATAATTTTTATCTCATTATTTATTTTTTTTAATAATCTTAAAGAAATAAATTATGGATGCAAATTGATTTCGTATAATTAAATAAATGAATAAATTAAATATATATTATTTTAATTATTTATATTTATTCTTTTTTTTTTATATATTGTTGTGTAATAGCTTTTATAGATAATTTATATTAATTTATAGCACTACAATTTATTTCTTTTAAGAAAAACATTTTTATATATTTGAAAATTATTTTATTTTAATTTTTTTGTGTAAATTTTTATATTATGTAAGTTTCTTTACTGGCGTAGTTTTTAATGATGGTGATATTTTTTCTAATTATATAATTTTTTATGTAAATTTTTACATAATATAATTCATTTATTTTAATCTACGTATTCTCTCTTACTTGTGAAGATATTAAACAACACAAAAAATTCCAACCCTCATAATTAGGAAAATAATAGTCAAGAAAACAAATTCAATAATAGTTCGAAAGGAAGATGTTGAATAACACACAATTGACAAGGATATATATGTTTATAGGGGTTTGATTATGGTATTCACGGAATACTCTCACATTCATTATTTTAAATCTTTTAAAGATTATTTTAATTTTTTTATTTATATTTTAAATACTATTTATTATATATTTTAAATTTTTTAATATGTTCTAAATTTTTTATTGTGTATTTTAAATATTATTTTTCATTTATTTTATGTGTTTCAACATTTTTGTATTTTAAATTTTATAAAAATTATTTTAAATTCTATAATTACAAAATTTTTTTGTCTTGTAATGTTCCCATGAATATCGTAGCCAATCCCCTATTTATATTTTCGAAAGAGAACTACCTGTAACTAATAACCTTTCTGATATTTGAATTGTCTTACAAGTATCTTAAATTGATTCCTTGAATTTGCAGGCCAAATCAATCATATTCTGTATATCATGACTTCTATTCTTATAATCATTGCGTTATATCGGGCTTATTTAAACGAAAGAGATATTCAAAATTTTTGAGTATTATGTTAATAATTTTAATTTATATTTATATTTTAAATTTTATAATAATTATTTTAAATTTTAATTTTTAATTTTTAATTTTTATAATATTTTTAAAATTTTATATTAATTACATCAAATTTTATATTAAAAATGATAAGATACATAAAACATATTTAGTTAAATTTTATTGTAACGACATAATTTTTTTATTACAACAAAATGACGAAAAAAATAGTAAAAAAATAATGGAACTTTTCAAAAGAAAAGTTCAATAATCAAACCCTAAACTTTTCATATTCTTAAACAATTTCTATCAAAATCCAATCAAATTTACAGGTCTAAATTCCTAGTCATTAGTTTAAACTTTTAGAATTGTCATTATTAGGAGAAAAGCAAAAGCAAATGTCAACCAAACAATAAAAAGGATGGAAATGCAATCCTCATCAGAATTAATTGCCCTAGCCAGCCTAATCTTCCCACTTTCAAATTAATCACCAGGATTATGATGTTTACCAACTGATTAACATAGTGATCATAGAATTTGATAACTTGATTAGACATCAATATTTTCTTTTAGTGGGGTTTCATGTCCCATGCCCCCTTGAATTTATTTGGATTGTATTGATCATCATTTGTGGGAAATTCTTGAGTTAGTGATTTTTCATGAAAGAAAATTTTGAAACGAAAACATGGATTAAGACTTTGAATAGACTTATATAAGAATTATACCGTGATATAATATTAAAAATATAAATTTGTATTAGTATTTGACTATATTTTATAAAATTAATAATGATGTATTATTTTGTAAAAATTAATATATAAATGAAATATAATAGCGCATTTGAAAATATTTTTTCGTGAATGTACTAATTTATTCAATTAATGAAAAGTTTAAAATTGTACAAAAATTTTATGATTTAAATAGCAATACATAAGGAATTAAATCAATATTTTATAGTTTTTTTTTTTTAAAAAAAGAAGCAATTTCTTAAGAGCAAAAGCAATAGAAATGGATTTGATATTCTTCCTAATTTATCTTTTTTGAAATTAAAATTATTGAAATTAAAGCATGACAACATACCTTAAACTTTGAGGACATGATAAGAGAGAATAACTAGAAGATCCCAGTGCTTACTTTTTTTTTTTTTTTTAATCTTGAAGGCATAAATTTTTTTCTATTTAAAAAATTGCCGATGACAACTTTGCATCATGCTAAAGCATTCTTACACTTCGTGGATTTTTAAAAGAAAATTATATCATTGGTCCAATTAAGGGTTATGGTTAGTTGCCTTAAGTGGGTTTTTATTTTTCATGAATTATTTTAATGACTCTTTGACTATGAGTATTACCCCAATCCATTATGGATATTTTGAGAATTGCCTACATTTTTTAACAGATAAATAAATATTTTATTTTAATAATGCATATTAAATAATTTAAACTCTGCTCACGTTTAAATTAAAAAAGAATATTGTTTATTTTTTTAATAATATTAAAAAATTTAAAATTTAAAATTAAGTAAGTTTGTTTGTATTTGAATTAAAATTTAGAATATTAATATATTTTTTTCAATAGACTTTACGCTATGGTTTATAATACAAGGGCATGATAAATGGGAGTGGGGTCTAATGTGCCTCTAATTTGACAAGGCAAAGGCATTATTTTATTAAAGCAAAGGGGTATTGTTGTATGCAAACTGTGGATGATTCACTTTACACCAACCAAAAAGAAAGTTAAATTTTAAGAAATAAATAAGTAAACGCAAATCACACATGGAAATGAGTCATCTCCCCATCACTTTCTTATCCCCTTTGCTTACTATACTAGTGCTACAATGATGTAACTTCATATATATATATATATATATATACAAACACTACCGTTATCTTAAACTTACAAAATTATAGTATTAATTAGATAATCATCATATGATAGATAATCATCAATCTTTTAATCTATCGCCAATTGACATATTATTGAATTTAACAACAAGAATACATTAATTATCAAGTCTGTTAAAATACAAAATTTATATTTTAACTCTTTATAAGATAAAAATATTCAATTTTCATACAAGTAAATGAGAATAGACATGATGTTTCTAAACTTGAATATTTTAATTATATCATAATGGATATAATTTATCGAGATCTTATTATATAATAATTTATTTAGCATAATTATCCTCTCATATGCGTGCTAATATATTATGTTGCCGTAACAAATTCGATTTAATTGAGCTTTATCAAATTTTTTATTGAAAAAATATCAAAAGGAAAAAAAATAGACAAGTGGGTGAATTAATCTATAATCATTTAAGAAAAATGAGGAGGGGAATTTGGTCATATGCAATGAAGGAAAAACGAATGGACATTGGAGGAGAATATTTACGATGAAGCATAGAAAATGCCAAGAAGAAATAGAAATAAATGTTGAATGGCAATAGCAATGGCATGCATCTTTCGGCAGAGATGTTGTCTTCTTACCAAACCTAAATGCCAAACTAATGCTACCAAACTTTCCTTACCTGTAAAATATAATGTGCATGAGACATGCCACCTCACTCTACTTTCTCCTTTTTTTTAAATGTTTTTAAATTAAAATTTAAACATTTAATGGAATAGTTTATATTTCATCGAACTAATGATCCAATTTTAACAAGGATATATTTGAGACTGTGGCGTTGTGGCTTTAAAGTCACAATTAGTATAGAATAAAATTATTGTATGTCAAATATTACTGAATAAAAAACAAGTAATTTTCACTCAAAATTAGTGTTTATAAAATATATACTTTTTAAAAATTTTTACTTTCAAATTTAATTAAATTAAGTAGAAAATTTTATCTAATTTTACAAAACATTATATTATTATTTTGTTAATTTTAATTAAATAGGTTATTAATTTATATTTTTTTATAAATTGAATAAGAACCGATTTTTTAATTAATATAATCTAGTGAATAATAAAAAATTAAATTCTTGATATTTTTATATAACTTATATGTGCTTTGGCAACACTTTTTTCTCAATTAAGAACATGGAAGTGTGCATACATATTATGTATCTCAATTTATTAGAAGAATAAACTCTCTCTCTTTTTTTTCTTTTTAATTCGTTTGGGCAATACACAACATTTTATTCTTTTACTCTTAATTTAAATAAATAAATAAAATATATTTTTCTTTTATATGTATATGTATATGTATATGTATATGTGTACGTGTATTTGGATTATTGGGCTCATCACCCATATTTCTCAAGTCAACCCGATTGACCCGTTAATCTTTATCCACCACCAACGACCCAAAATCTGGATGCTTTCAACGGAGCTTGTTCTTCACACTCGTCAAAATACACGTGACAACCTAACCAATATTTATAAACAAGTATTTACACGTGCTCCCTCTAAATTTTGACACGATTATATATAAATATAATTTTTTTTAAATTAATAAATAATATTTTTTTAATAATAATATCTTTATATTTAATTATTAATTAATTGTTAAAATAATAAATAACTAAAAAATCTTATATTTTTATATATTAATATTTCTTTTCAAAAAATCTTTTAAAGTTTAAAAAATTAATAAAAATATATTTATTAAATAATTTTATATAAATAAATAATTTATGATTTTATTTTGTCAAAATTAGCATGTAGTTTATATATATTTATTAAATAAAATAAAATTAATATTTGTTAAAAGTATTTTTTGTTAATTTGTAAGTTTTAAAAATATATATAAAAAAATTAATATATAAATTCGTACACAAATAATTATTTTAATTAATTAATAATTAAATATTATAATATTAATTTTAAAA
The DNA here is from genome assembly GCA_032401905.1 of Swietenia macrophylla. Lineage (NCBI taxonomy): Eukaryota > Viridiplantae > Streptophyta > Magnoliopsida > Sapindales > Meliaceae > Swietenia > Swietenia macrophylla. The sequence goes on along the minus strand of CP135585.1, from coordinate 800,631 downwards.
AATATTATTTATTAATTTTTAAAAAATTAATATTAATATATAATTTTACAAAACATTAAAACTGGTATGTGAAAATTTACCCTCCAACTATGACCCAAATTGTAGATGCTTTTAATTGAGCGTGTTATACACACTTGTCAAAATAGACGTGATGAGCTAACCTAACAAATATTTATTAATTATTTAATTAAATATAATTAATATATACTAATGGCGAGTTAATTACTCTTGATTTAAAATGAAATATTTTTGTTATTTATTATAAAAATATTAGAAATAATTGGGATAATATAATTAAATTAATTAATTAATTAATTAAAAAATAAAAAATTCAATATAAGAGACGCCGTCTTATCAACAAAATCCATAGAATGAAAAATAATCAAACAAAATAAAATAATAATAACTACAAAATTAAAATTATGTTTTCATACAGTGACGTCGATAACAATGCCTACAATTACATTTAAAAAATAAAAATAAAAATAAACACAAAAACTCTAAACAAGTCATCATGCTTGACCAATCACACGAAGAGAACATTTTAATGACCAATTACAAAAATTCTAAATGTGAAAAAATATTAGTATGTACCTCTTAATAACAAAAATTTAATGTTATTAAGATTCCAATAATAATTGTATTTAAATATTTTAATCGTAATTTGTTTAATTTAAAATCTTAATCTTCGACGCAATAAAAAGATATCAATTTATTCGTCATTAATAATTTTTAATAAAAATATAATTTTAATTTTTAAAATATTATATTAATAATTATATTTTGTTTAAGAATTATACATTTATATTTTAAATGTAATTTGTCTATCTTAAATTTTTATTCTCCACTCGGACAAAAAAAAAAAAATTGTTTTATTTGCTAACAAAAATTATTAAAGAGACAAATTTTTTAAATTTTTTAAATTTTTTAAAAATATAAAATTAATCATTTAAAAAGTGAAATTTATAAATTTAAAGATATAGAAATTAATTTAATAATTTTTATTATTTAAATTAAATATAATATTTATATATTATAATAAAAAAATCACACCGTGATAAATTAATAATAAGTTAATAACCCAGAAGCAAACCCTAATCCGCAATCAACCAACAGTTAATATACTCATGGTGCCACTGCCACGAGTAGATAAACGAATCGAATCCATAGTGGAAAGAAAAAAAGTAGGGGAGAAGAGAGAGGGGGAGGAAGAAAGAGAAAGTGTGCTTTTCTTGAAAATGAATATTTATTATATATTTATTTTATGACTAATGACTAAATAAAACAAAGGGGGGGTAGGACAATAAAGAGAAAGGAAAGCATCGGCAACAAAGCTGAAGAAGAATTAAGAAGGGAAGTAGATGTAATAATATGATGGTTTTGTTCGAGATGCGAGCTGATTCTCCCGGTAGAAAGGGAAACTCCTCCGTACTTCTTCTTTTTCTTCTTTTAATTCTCATTTTGCCTCGCATTTAGTTTATTAGTTAATTTGGATTCTACTGTTTTTGCTTGTTTAGTCTTTTTTTCTTTTTTTTCCTTTCTTTCTTCTGCTTTTGTTTCTTCGACTGCAACTATTGACACTTCGACTTTGTTGTTTGTTGATTTTGGGAACTGGGTTTATTAATAAAAGGTAAGAGAAGGAAGATTTACAGGTGGGGTCTATTGGATCTTCTTCTTGTTTTTGTGATGATAGAACCGATCATTGGATGCATTCTTGATGAATCTGGGATCGGTTGAGGTTTTTAATATCTGGGTTTTTTGTCGGTCAAATTTAGTGCTAATCTTATAATCGTTTTTATTGTTGTTTGAGAAATCTCTGTTGTAAGATTTGGTGTAAATAATATCAGATTTGTGGATTTAATAGTTGTGTTGATTTCTTCCACCTTGGATATATTTTGGGAATCCTTGGAGGTTTTTAATTTCCTTCTCACACCAGTTTTAGTTTTTGAAAAAAGGGGAAGTGAAAAAAAGGTCAAAATCGATTGTAACCCATTAAACATACCCAAATCACCCACTATTTTTGTTGTGGGATTTGTTATATTTTAATTTGTTTTAGTTCTTTAATATCAAATTTGAGTCAAGAAAGGTGTAGATTTGTTGTTTTTCATTTGATAAAAAAAAAGGTGAAATACTCAATTTAGAAGGAGAAGACGAGGCGAGGGAGGAGGTAAAAATTTTGTTGGGTTTTTGTTGTTCTATGGGAATACCTGATAGTTCACTACTAGATCTGATAGTGAAGGTTAGGTCTTGGATTTCTTGGGGAGCAAGAGATTTATCATATTTGCCCGGTGAATTTGAGATGCCTGAAAACGGTTCCAAAATGTGTTGTGAATGTGAGTCAAAGTTCAGTGAATCTTGCAATGGTTTTAATTGCCAAAGTTGTGGCCGGTGGTCGTGTGGGAGATGTATTCAAAGCAATGTTGAGTCTAGAGATGGTATCAAGTCATGCAAGTTTTGTGACGGGATTAGTGTGAGACATGGATATGGGAGGAAGTATAGTGAGAAAGTTCATCCTTCTGTTTCTCCCCGAGAAAGCCCTGATCCACCATCACCTAGTTTCAGTGTCGAGCAAAATGATCCTTCTCGAAAAGGTGATTCGGTTCATAGTGATCATCTTGCTAACTATCTTGAATCCCAGGACTGTGGATACTCTCCCCATGCGCTCACTAGCCGGAGTCAGAGTTTGACATCATTTAGTGCTCACACTGCTCCGATATCTACTCGTTGCTCTTCCAGCAGGTAAACTTCTTTTTAGATTAAAATAGCAAATGCATTTGTACGGTTCACCAACAAGTTGAAACACATAACGATACTAGAAAGCCTTTGATATTTTTGAATTTGCATTCTTTTTTGTTGTTTGGTTGTGAAGATTTAATCATGTATATATTTATTTAATGCAGGAGTGATGAAGAGGCCGAGGATTCTGGGAAGCATTTTTTCAGCCCATCTAGTGAGTATTTTCATGATATGTCAGATATAGATTCTAGTAGTATTAGTGCTAGACACGAGTCTTACACTTTTAAGTCAGTTGGATCAAGTCCCTCTGATAGCCCCTCTAGGTATAATTTTACTTCTTGTAGAGTTGGGCATCCTGTACAGTGTCAGCAAGGGGGTAGCCTGTTGTCTCAGAATGATTGTCCCTTTGAGCACGAAAGTATGGCTGTTTTAAAAATGCCTGAGCCGGGGACTGAGGATCCAGATAATACTGGTGATTTCTCTGATGACCTATCAATTCCTCATAAACAAGATATTAAATCACAAATGCCATTAGATTTTGAAAATAATTGTCTGATCTGGTATCCTCCACCGCCTGATGATGAAAACGATGAGGCGGAAAGTAATTTCTTCTCATATGACGATGACGACGACGATATTGGAGACTCAAGTGCAATGTTTTCATCCAGTAGTAGCCTTTCTAGTATGTTTCCAGCAAGGGAGAAGCAGAATGAGGGTAATAAAGAGCCTCTTAGAGCAGTGGTACAGGGGCATTTTAGGGCTCTTGTCTCAGAGCTATTACAGGCTGAAGGTATCAAAGTGGTGAAAGAGGAAGGTAATGAGGATTGGCTCGGTATTGTTACAACAATTGCATGGCAGGCTGCAAATTTTGTGAAACCAGATACCAGCAGAGGAGGCAGTATGGATCCTGTTGATTACGTAAAGGTTAAATGTATAGCATCAGGAAGTCCAAGTGAGAGGTATAGTATGTTTCATTTCTTTCAAAATTTCATTTCCTAGTTCTGTGATTCCTTTGCTGGTATTGGTTTGTGCCAACTTCTATTAAGTTGTGATATCTTTGTTTATGCAGCACATTCATTAAGGGAGTAGTTTGTACAAAAAATATAAAGCACAAGCGCATGACATCACAGTACAAAAATCCTAAATTACTTATTTTAGGAGGAGCACTCGAATATCAGAGAGTTCAAAATCAGTTGGCATCTTTTAATACATTACTGCAACAGGTTTTTCTGAAGCTTATACTTGGTTATACAAATAGATGAAAATTTATCCCATTGAAGTTTTGACTTTCTTTTTCCTTTCTTTCTTGGAGCAGGAGCATGATCATCTTAAGATGGTTATTTCAAAGATTGAGGCTCATCGCCCAAATGTCCTGCTAGTGGAGAAAAGTGTGTCATCATATGCCCAAGAATTACTTCTAGCAAAGGAAATTTCATTGGTCCTCAATGTGAAAAGGCCATTACTAGAGCGGATAGCCCAGTGCACTGGTGCTCTTATTACTTCGTCAATTGACAATGTTTCTACAACACGATTGGGACATTGTGAACTGTTCAGATTAGAAAAAGTTTCCGAAGAACATGAGACAACCAACCAGTTCAACAAGAAGCCATCTAAAACATTGATGTATTTTGAAGGGTGTCCAAGGCGTTTAGGTTGCACGGTACTGTTTTCTACTCAAATCTGTGATTATTTTTGTCGGTTTTGAACATTGGAGGCTTTACAGCTCAATATTACATATCTTCCGTATCATCACTGCTACTAATGTGCAACTTCTTTTCTGGTTTGGGACATGGTATAAGTTCCTGAACTTTTGCTCTTCTCTATCTGTCTATATTTTATAAGAGTGCCAGTGTGACATGCATTCATATTTTACTTTAAAGCAATAAGGTTTTGCTTCTTCATATGAACATGAGATTTAATCATTCAATATTCAGAAATAATTTCAGAAGTTGGTTGCTCATATCAGATTGTTGTGGTTCTCTTGGTAGGTCCTGCTGAGGGGTAAATGTCGGGAAGAACTGAAGAAAGTTAAACATGTTATTCAATATGCAGTATTTGCTGCCTATCACCTATCCCTCGAGACTTCTTTCCTTGCTGATGAGGGTGCTACACTGCCTAAAATGAGACTGAACCATTCAATTGCTAAACCAGAGAGGATGATGGCTGATAGTGCCATTTGTGTTATCCCTAATTCTCAGGTTGCCATCAATTGTCAAGAAGTAGCGGATGGCTCTACCCAAGATGATGGATCCGTGAGTATCAATCTGGAGCATGGAGGATTGGAATCATTTTCTGAGAATCTTGATTGTGGTTATGTTTCTTCTCCTGTATTTTTGGATCATAGGTTCGGAGATGCACCCACTGATGCCTGTAACAATTATTTAGAACCTGATGCGGGTTTGAATTTTCATTCTTTAAGTGGATACAAAGATTTTAAGTATCCCATTGTCAATTCTTTTGATACTTTGCGACCGGAACTTCAAGAAATAATGGGTCAAGAGGAGAGGTTGCTTGAGGAGAGTCATGAATTGACAAAATTCGAAAGTGTTAATGGAGATGAAGCATCCAATGAATACTTCTCAGCCCCTGAGACTCACCAGAGTATCTTAGTGTCATTTTCAAGTCGTTGTGTGCTTAAAGGAACTGTATGTGAACGCTCTCGCCTCCTGCGCATAAAGTTCTATGGTTCCTTTGATAAGCCACTTGGGAGATACTTGCATGATGACTTATTTGATCAGGTAACTCATTTTCGTTTTTCTTTTCCATTCTGATTTCCAGTTCCTCATTTTCTGTACAATCTTATAGATTAATAGGATTTTTCTTTGTCCAGACATCTTGTTGTCGATCTTGTAATGAGTCAGCTGAAGCCCACGATCTATGTTATACCCACCAGCAAGGGAATCTGACAATCAATGTTAAGCATCTTTCCTCTGTAAGGCTGCCCGGGGAGCGAGATGGTAAGATATGGATGTGGCACCGATGCCTAAGGTGTGCTCATACAGATGGAGTTCCTCCAGCAACTCGTAGAGTAGTCATGTCAGATGCTGCCTGGGGACTTTCTTTTGGAAAGTTCTTGGAACTTAGCTTTTCAAACCATACGACTGCCAATCGTGTTGCAAGCTGTGGTCATTCCTTGCAGAGAGACTGCTTACGTTACTATGGGTAATGCTGCTAAGATTAATTTTTTAAATTATTTTGATTGTTCAGTGTCATGGTTGACTACTGAAATGTGTTATGACAGGTTTGGGAGCATGATTGCATTCTTCCGTTATTCCCCAATTGATATTCTTTCTGTCCATTTACCCCCAGCAATACTTGAATTCAATGGCCATGTTCAACAGGAGTGGATGAGAAAAGAGGGGGAAGAGGTGATTTCATAAATTTTGGATAGTGTTTCCATTCCTAGAGTAGATTGATGCTAGATGTTGAACTAAATGCTAATTAGAAATATCTTTCCTTATTTCCTTTCCAACAGCTAATGGTTAAAATGAAAAAGATGTATGCGGAGATATCTGAAGTACTGGAAGACATGCAACATAAAAGTAATTCCATTGGATGCGAAATGTCAGATACAACTGATTTGAAGAACCTAATCTTGGAACTGAAAGATCAACTGAAAAGGGAAAGAAATGAATACATAGTAAGTACACTGGACATAGTTCTGATATTAAAACATCACTATTGAAAATTTTTGGTCCATAAAACCTTGGCAAGTGCATGCGGAGAATAAATTTTTCATCAATTTTTTCAATATTGAACTATTGGTTTGACAGCTTCCAACTACTCTCACTGTAATATAGGGTTTGCTACAACCGGTAGTCATGAAAACTTTAGAACCAGGTCAGACAGCTGTGGACATTCTAGAACTTAATCGCTTGAGACGTACCCTTTTCATCGGTTCATATGCTTGGGATTGTCAACTTTATTCGTTGAGCTCTCTGCTTAAAAAAGGTTCTATTGCCATATCAACACAAAGGGATGCCCAACTGAAAGAGTTGAGAAGTGATTTGTTCTGTAAGAATGGGAAGCTTGACTCTGATACTGGGGAAAATGTGTCTGGATCTGTAGAATTAGAGGAGTCTCTTCCAAATGATTTGCACTTAGAGCGGAAAGAGGAGTCTAATTTACCAACCTTGGAGCCTTTTGATTCTGAAAACTCAAAATTAACTACGGTCCATTGTAACGCGGAGGAAGAAACCCATTCAGATGGGGAAATTGCATCCACTTTATCGGAGAGAATAGATTCTGCGTGGACAGGTACTGATCAAGTAGTGTCACATCTGTCACAGGCAGATGGCCCCCAATCTGGTTTGGTCAAGACAATAAGTCAGATTGATAATCCTCCTTTTAGAAGGCTAACTTCACCGGTGAGAGTTCATTCTTTTGATTCTGCATTAAGATTCCAGGAAAGAATCTCGAGAGGATTGCCCCCATGTTCATTGCATTTGACAACACTAAGATCTTTCCATGCTTCTGGAGATTACAGGAATATGGTAAGAGATCCTGTTTCCAATGTAACGAGAACTTACTCCCAAATATTGCCATTGGAAGCACAAAAGCTGAATTTGATTCTCAGTTGCACTCCCAAATTTATCTCCTCTGCTTCCTGCATGGCTGATGGGGCTCGGTTGTTGCTTCCTCAAAGGGGTGATAATGATGTAGTTATAGCTGTTTATGACGATGATCCTACCAGCATAATATCATATGCTCTTAGTTCCAAGGAATATGAGGGTTGGGTTGCTGATAAATTATATGAGCATGAAGGAAGCTGGAGTGCTAGCGAAAGCTATAAAGAAGGATCTGCAGCTTCCGCCTTTACCCCTGGGCAGTCATTTAGCTCTCTGGCAATGGATTATATCAGCTATGGCAGTTTTGGATCTGTAAGTGCTTCATCATCCATGGGTATCTTGTTTACAGATCCCAAACAGTCACCGCATCTAACAATTTCTTTTGGTGAGGAGTTTTCAAGTGCTGGTGGCAAAGTGAAGTTTTCTGTCACCTGTTATTTTGCAAAGCAGTTTGACTCTCTGAGAAAGAAATGCTGTCCCAGCGGAGTGGATTTTGTGCGTTCCTTGAGCCGCAGTCGGAAATGGAGTGCACAAGGGGGCAAAAGCAAAGTCTTTTTTGCCAAGTCATTGGATGAGAGATTTATTATAAAACAAGTCAAAAAGACTGAGTTGGAATCCTTCGTGGAATTTGCACCTGCTTACTTTAAATATTTGACTGATTCCATTAATTCTCAAAGCCCAACTTGCCTTGCTAAAGTTCTGGGTATTTATCAGGTTAAGTCTCATTCTGTGCCTTTCTATGTATGATATTTTCTTACGAATCTTGATTCTTACTCAATGACTTGATTGCAGGTGTCGGTAAAAAACTTGAAAGGTGGCAAGGAAACAAAAATGGATTTAATGGTAATGGAGAACCTCTTTTTTGGTAGAAGTATCTCAAGGGTTTATGATCTTAAGGGCTCTGCAAGGTCACGGTACAATCCAGATACAACAGGAGCAAATAAGGTACTGCTGGATATGAATCTCTTAGAAAATCTATGGACAAAACCCATTTTTCTTGGAAGCAAAGCGAAGAGAAGTCTAGAGAGAGCCATTTGGAATGACACGGCATTTTTGGCAGTAAGTTTTCCTTTTAGCAGTTGGTCAATATAAATATTTGCGTGCAAGTTTTTGGCAAAACTTGATGGATATTTGAATTGTAAGGGCAAAATGTGTTAGGTCATCTGAATTTTGTTTCGCTAAAATTTGTGTTTTTGCTCCTTTTTCTTTCTTGTGCTTGAGGGCAGTCTGTTGATGTTATGGACTACTCATTGCTGGTTGGGGTGGATGACGAGCACAAGGAACTGGTTTTAGGGATCATTGATTTCATGAGACAATATACATGGGACAAACATTTGGAGACATGGGTTAAGACAAGCGGGATCCTTGGCGGTCCAAAAAATGCTTCCCCAACAATCATTTCTCCAAAACAATACAAGAAAAGATTCCGGAAAGCAATGACGGGCTATTTTCTCACGGTGCTGGATTAATGGTCTTCATGAACTGATGTGATACATTGCATTCATTTCATTTATGAATCATTTGTTCATTAATAACAGATTTCCCCCATTGTAACTGCAGATAAATGAAGGGGAAAGAAGGCTCCCCACTTACCCTTTTCTTTTTCTTTTTCTTTGTAGAATGAAATATTTAGTTTGTGTAGAAAGTAGCTCAAAGGAACAAAGGGCATAAGAGGAATAGAAATTCTTCCTTTGTGAAGAGCTCTTTGTGCATCCTTTTTTCTCCCATGTGCTAAAGTTGCATCTATCCATGTAACTTCATTCCCATGACTTGAGCGTGTAAATTGCAATTTATTTTAAGCGCTTTTGAAGGTCAACTTCGCATACTCATAATAAGGATTGCAATGTGGTTGTTGCATTCGAAAGAAAACCTTTTTGCTTTACAACAAGACATTGAATCATCTCCTGACATCTCATCAATAACGAGTCTTTGCTCTTTTGAGGAGTTAAAGTGGCATTTGGTAATGATTTAATTAAACAAATTATTGAAATTGAGGAACAAGAGAGAAAAAGCGTTTGATGCATCATGGGCTTCAAAGATAAGAACATGGGCTAATCTTTAAAACGCATTTACAGAACAGACTTTCTCTTCATTGTACTCTCAACAAAGATAATTTGCATCAGAATATACAGCGTAAGCTATCCATTAATATTCACTGGAATAATCCCATTGTTGTTTTTATTCTTATTAACAAAGAAAAATAAAAGTAAATGATTTCTAGAGTCATCGCAAGAACAATATATTAAAAGCAAGGGTTACATCTCTAGCTGGCTAGCTGATTCTCCGCTCTTGCAAAATTTCTCCATCAGCATTACAAAGCTTTCTTAATTCATTTGTTCTATGAACATGAAAAGAAGACATAAAACATAATCGAGAGATATCCGCAGGCTGAATTACACTAGAGGGCAAACAAACTGGTTTTCTTCTTGTTCTTCTTCTTCCTTCTTCCCTGCTTTAGTTTATTTAATAAAATGTTTTTCTTATTTTTTGTTTTTAAGAAGCAACTGCTATTTGGCCTCCTCCTTCGCTGTTGGGCATGAAACTCACCCGTTTCTGCAACCATTTTAGAAACAAATAAAGCCTGATCAGATTATATTAAATAAGAGCTAATTTTTCTGTTCATATTCATTAATTAAAGAGAAAAAATAGTTAAAATATACGTGAATGCACGTCTAGGTTCAAAATGAGACAACAATAATTTTTTTTTCTCCTTAAAAAAGAATAACTATAGACTTGACTAATCAAGGCATTTTCTTTTTCCTTCTTTAATCTGTCTCGTTTTCTGTGCATGTGGATCGAGCTTTCTCCCTGTGCATGTGAGACAAGGAAAGAAGTCTAAACCAAATCACGGTAGTTGAGATTAATTTGACCTTTCTTTCTACCAAGCTAGCCACGTATTTGGTAGTTGAGGTTTGTCCATGCAATGTCATTGGAGCTAGTAAATTTATTGTGATTGTAAGTTGACAAAGTATATATTGCATATTAATTAATGTCTTAGTTTACTGTTCAATACTTTAATCCTTCCAAATCTACGGCAGTAACTAATCCTAAATTAGCTTGGAATTTGTTTTACTAGCTACCCATTTCGCTCTAAAAGTTTATTATGGATTATAATCGAGAGATTACTCTTCAATGCTCTAATTCTGTAGTATCAAGTCACTTTGTTGAAATTTTAGTTGTTGCATTTTTGAAATAAAACAATTATAAATTCTTTCTCGGTTTGAGCCGGGAGTGGTTGTATTAAAAATAATTGATACGGTCAATTAATTGTAATGCTCAAAATTTAACTCAAAATCAGACCCAAATCTAAAATTATTGATTGGATAGGGGTGATACTTAACAACTTGTCAAGGCCGCCTGATTCAAGTTATTAATGAATTGGATTTCGAGGTACGACGATAACGCATTTGGCCTAAGACAGGGAAGACAAAGAAGATTTTGACAAATCTCTATATTTACTTTCATGCATGAAAACCATGTCCCCCACAATACAAAGTTAATGTCAATATTGGGTCCTCAAATACTTGGTTTTTAGGTCTACCCACTATTGCCAAAACCTACGCATGTTAATAAATAATTAACCAAAAACGTAAACCCAGTGAGGCAATCATCAACATTCTTTCTTGATCAATTATCATTTCTCCCAAATTAAAAAAAAAATGAAGAAGAACATGGCATGAAAACAGGTTCACTGTCTATAGAAACATTACCTCACGTGCCTTGAATCCTTCACCAATTCTTCCATTTCCTCCATTATTGTTATTCCAATGCATTGGTTGTTGCAACAACAAACTATTCTTCCCCTTTCGCTCAGTTTCATTTGTGCTGCTATTTCTTCCATTCTGCATGCAAAGTCCCAGAATTTTCTCCGCTATATCAGCCTCGTTCTTGCTTTCTTTCATCAACCTGTCAACTTCCGCCTTTGGAAGCTTCATTTTCAACCTCATATTTCCCGCAGCTCCTCCTTTACTCTCCTCGGACAAACTGAAACTACTTTTCGGTTTCATGATCGAAAGATCCGACACCGATCTCCGGGACAGCATTAGACTCTCGAGCCTGTCTTTAGCACTCATGTTTATCCCCGACCGAACCCTTCTCGGAACTTGCTCTTTCGGAACATCTGGCAAGTCTACCAAGAAGTAAAGCCTCTTTGGCTCCAAATTCTGCTGCAACTGCAATGGCTTTGCCCGAATTCCAAAATGTTTAACTGCTTCTGATTCTAACAAAACATGTCCGGGATAATCTTTAACCACTTCTTCAACTTTCACTGGTGTCTTTAACTTGATTGTCTCACCAGTTATCTTCATAACCTTTGTAGTTCTTTTCCCTCCCAAGCTGTTACCCATTTTGGCGGTTCTCCGAGAAGTGTTTAGGGTGTCTTGCACTCTTTATCCTCAACAGGAAAACTGACAAAGTAATGGTGGGTGTAGGGTAAATATATATGGATTAGATGATTTATAAGGAGTCATTGTCAGTAAAGAAAGCAAATTTGAAATAGGCCAAATGTTTGACAAAAGCTTTGGCTATCAATCCAAATAACTAAACGAAGTATTTTAATTCTTTTTAATCCGAAAATTGATCCTATACAGTAACTCAACAACAACCCATGTTCACATTCAACAATATTATATATATGAAGACATTTTATAAGCTTCCAAATAAAAGCCCGTGATGTGTGGGGAATGAAAAATGATGAATAAACAATCACTTTTCATTTTCTAGAAATCCTTGATGAAATCAGCCTTTATTCTTTGTCTAGTGTGAAATTCTGATTTCTTCAAAGTTTACAACGAGATTATTAAGAATCATTTACGAAACCGGCATCTAAATAAAAAATTGCTGTATATAAAAGCATTATTATATGCATATAATACCTCTAACATGACAAAAGAGTTGCACAACCTAGACTACAAAACTTATAACTTGAAATGTCGAATTTGCAACATTCTAATGTTAAGATTTTCAAGTTCACTTATAACCTAACCTTTTCATTGATAAATTTTAGGTACAAATCCTTTTTTTAAAACAAAAGATTTCACCATTTTTATGACTGGAAGATTTTTTTTTAATAAAAAAGATGAATTTCTTAACTCATTCTATGTTGCTAACAATTATTTGATCGATTGCTCATTCAGATTAATAATCATGTTACCAGATTAGCTTGATTCTTTGTAATATTAGTTTAAAATATGTTACCATATTTTAACTTGTTAAACTTGTTATATTATATGATTAGTTAGGATTAATTAAGCTGTTTATTTACCTCATTTAAACTGCTCACTACCTTTACCAATAAAAGGGTAAGCATTACAAACTATTTTTATGAAGTTTTATCACATATTTTCTATAAGGTTTGTGATAATTTTACTTTATGGTAAGTTTGTGAAAAGTGATACTTAGCTTATCTCTTATAATAAGTCGATCAAAAAATAAATATACTATTAATTTATTTATTTTTCATAATTAAAAATATAATTGACTCATCTTTATTTATTTTCTTATTTTTTTAATTTATTTATATTAGATACTAATTTATATTATATATGTCCAATAATATAAAATTTTAATTAAATTGAAATAAATATTACTAGTATAATAATTTCATATTCAAGCAAAAGGACAATTCCTGAAGCTTATCAAATGCCGTAATATGTGGAGAAGTAAAGAAACATAATTACCTAATAACATTTTGTCTCATCTTAAATGAAATAGCGAACGCTAATCACGGGGAAAATCCAGGACTTACTGTTGAGATTCGATTAACTATGTAACATGAGGAACTTTGACTTGAGTGTTTGTGTTTCAGGTTTTTCAATATGAAACTCTTCTGTGCTTGAATTCATGAAAGCTAATTTGTCATCATAGACCAGTTCCTTTTCATTAATTTTACGTACGAATTTTCAGCATTACTGAAATAAAATAATGACACAAATATATGTCTGCTAAATTTTAAATTAAATGTCGTGATTGATTTTCTCGGAAAACTTTTGAATTTGAATGTTACAACTTAGTCCAATTCGATAGTCTCTGCTTACGATCCACGTGTTGATTCTTTCAAGATCAGCTTGGAGGTTCAATACCACGTGCAATTTTCGAGTAAATAAACATATAAATTGCCTTAGATAAGATAAATCAATTTTGAAAAATTATTAAATTTCACAACTGTTTGCGTTGATCGAGTTTTGTATGTTTTTTAGTCATTTTGAATGGGTAAGGTAGAAGTCAAAGCATACAAATTTTATTAATATAAATTGATCTCTCAATATTACATTGTTGTTGTATATTTTATACCTAATTATTTTTTTTATTTTAATAAAAATCTATTTTAATCTCATAGAAATATAATACTCCAGAATACTACTACATCAAATTATATGTAGAAATTTGTCATAAGAAAGTAGTATATATAGTTTGGAGTTCATTTTTTTCTTGTTCATGTTAACAATTTTTTTAAAAAAATTCGGACCAACACTTACTAAATAATAAAAGTTGTTAAAAGACACAAATTTATACAGTTTGTTATAGAAAAGAAAATTTATATAATTAATGTATTAGAATACAGAAATACTATGTATTTTAGCAATTTTTGACCTTAAGAATTGCTACTAATAGTAGTAGGTTGGTACCAAAAAGGCAAATTTCCAAGAAATAATGCAAATGGGTTATTATAATTTGATGAATACAATTAATTCTCGTAAAGATTATAATTTTATTCCCACTAGTCTCACAAGAATCCAACGCATGTGAACAAGGAGAAAATTTTGACCAAAACTTTTGACTGTAATAAAACATGACAAAAATGTTGTTTTCTGCGACGAAGAATGATGACAAAATTGTTTCCAAGATACAGAAATCAGTAATCATACTGTTTAAACAACGCATGCACATCAATTCATACATGTCCAAAATCCTTATCATTTTCATTCATAACTTCGATTTCCCTATTTTTGTAGTCCTTATCTCGTACCAACATCTGTGTTTTGTTTAAAACTCAGAATGATAATTAGTGTTGTGTGTACAAATTTATTTTTAAAAATTATTGTGGTAGTGATGATTGAATAAAAATAAATTACATAAAATATACGACAACAAATATTGTTAAATTTTGTATAAAGATTTTGAATCGTTAGTGTTATTTTATCAAAAATTGGATCACAAATTAATAAATTTTTTTAAGGATAATGTGCACGACAAGTAGATGTACTTGAACATATCAACTTACCTCACTTGTTGATTTTTCCTTTGTTATTATTCAACGTTCATATAATGATGCCAAAGCAGCCGTAAAATTTCTCTCTTATCATCGACGTTTATTAAAATAAATAGATATTGTTGACAAAAGCACAATAAAAATAATACTAATAAAAGAACAAGGGTGTTCTTAATCTTATCCTTCTCCTTTTTGCAGCTCATTCTGCTTTTCACTTTCGAACTTCTGGATACAATGGCAATGGCTCAAATTTGAACCTCATTTTTGGACAAAAGGGTTTTCATTCATTTGAACTATTCTAACAAAACAATGATTTTAATAAACTTCTAATGCCCACCAATGCAGGAGCAGCCCTGAGCCTGCGAAATTCTAAATGAATTCTTAAAGAACTGTTTTTATTAAATTTAATTTTATATTAAAAATAAAATTACGTACAAATAATTTTAAATCTGAAAATCTTAATTTTAAGTCAAATTTTAGCAACCCAACATCATCTATGTTGAGTATTTCATGACGTTTATCAAGAACCAAAACAGGAAACAAAAAAAAATTGAATGCATTTTCAATCTAGTAAATTTTTTCGTTTGTTAGTTTAATTTATTTTTCTCCTTTGATGGGCAATCCTTTGTTCTTTCTCCCACTTGATTGATTTTATCCCACAACACCTCAAAACAACATATGGAAAGCAAAAGTTTTCGGATTAAACTAGAAGGAAGACATAAATTAAATAAATGTTCAGGTGAATTTTATAGCAAACATGTCAAATGGAATATTTTACACAATCATCATGTGAAGGAAATCAATACACGAAGAGCAATGAGAACATTTCTTTTGATCTCATGTTCATAATTTCCTCTGTTTTTTGAGAACAAGAGGAATACTATTGCAATTATTGTCAAATAATTGGAATCAAACAAAAAAGGAATTGATAAGGAATA
This sequence comes from Swietenia macrophylla, assembly GCA_032401905.1. Classification (NCBI taxonomy): domain Eukaryota; kingdom Viridiplantae; phylum Streptophyta; class Magnoliopsida; order Sapindales; family Meliaceae; genus Swietenia; species Swietenia macrophylla. The sequence continues at coordinate 785,179 of CP135585.1, read as the reverse complement.
AAAACCTCTGGTACATGAAACTACGCCTGTTGAAGCTGCTGCAATTTGCTAAGATGCTCCAACAGTGAGGTAGCTTTCCGCTTGGCCCTTTCCGTGCCACTCTTCGTGAGCTCCGTTAAGGGTATGACGGCGCCAAGCCTGCTAATGCAGGCAAGATTTTCAGTGTCTCTCTTGCACAAGGAAAGTAAAATGGCGGCTGCATTTTCTTTGTTACGTGGGAGTCCTGTTCTCAAAAGATCTATCAAAACTGGTATGGTGCTGGCTTTCACTATAGCAATTTTCGCCTCTTGGTTACTTGCTAGAACTGATAGTATCGTCAGCGCCTCGTCAACCATACAATTTCTTGAATCCGTTAGCATCTTCAATAGTGCTGAGATAATTCCCGCTCTTGTAGCCCTGCCCTTGTTTCCCATATAAATGCACAAATTGAACAATGCTGTTGCAGCGTCTTTCTTCCCTCTGGTGCTTCCGTTTTGGAGCAAATCTACCAAAGCTGGTATTGCGCCGGATGCACCAATTATTATTTTGTTCTCATCCAAAAGTGACAAGCTAAATAGTGTTGCTGCCGCGTTTTCTCTTGCTTCCATGCTTCCGGCTCTGAGGATTTGGACTATAGAAGGAATGGCTCCGGCAAGCATTATGAGTCCCTTGTTATTTTCATTTATGGAGAGGTTAAGAATGGCAGTCACCGCATGCTCTTGTGTTATCACATCATCTGTAGTTAAAAGGCTAACCAAAACAGGAATTGCTCCTGCTTCTCCGATTAGTACTCTGTTATCGGTACTTCTTTTAGAAAGGGATCTGATTTCGGCCACAGAAGATCTACGTTCCTCGAGTGATCGGCTTGAAAGTTTGCGGACCAATGCCTCAATGGCTACCACATCTCCACTAACATCACGGAAAGAGCCATCACTCTTCTTTATCTTCCCATTAGCTAGTACGGTAGGCTGTTCAATATTGTGCGTAGTACACCACTGAGTAATTAGGCTTCTCAAAACATAGTTTGGGGTCAGTGTCGTGTGTTCAAGCTTCTGCTGTGTTTTTGGACATGTTACATTGCCACAATCTATCCATCTCTGTATGTAAGATCTCTCATATGTCTGCAATTTCATTACCAAAAGAAATCAGAAGTGCAGCATGATAAATAAATGAAACCTAGAAGTTTTAGAAATGTCATTTGAGATCGTGATGCATACCTGTCCTGTTGCGACAATAACAGGATCCCTCATTAGTTCTAACGATATAGGGCATAGAAAATCGGCAGGAATTACAAGTGTATCAGGCTTCTTAACTTCATCCATGCTCTTAACGGCTGAATTCTCGTGCCCATCTACATCGACATCAGTTGATGGACAGACCTTTTCCAATTTATTCATCGTCTGGTCAGCATTACAGCCTTCAGATTCGATGCCGTCTGGAATATTTTCTGGCTTTGCTTGAACTTCATGATTTGTATTACATCCTTCATTCTCCATTGGCTGGGATAAAGCATGAAAAAATTTCCTGGAATTCAGGGACCCATATCTGCCCGCGGCTCGTTTCAACTGAGCTCTCACCAGTGCAGCCTGGTAAAAGAAACTTATAAGCATATATCCAATCAAGCCGAAATCAATCTTGCTTCTCTCAAAGTAATAAGGTAATACCTGTTCTTGAACTTCCTCAGAGATGTCAAAACGATTATACGGTATGTTCCCCAAAGCTTTCTCAAGTTTCCAAGTCACACATAGAAATTGGAAGGAGATTTTCTTTTCAGCTCCATCCTTAAATCAAGATATATAGTAAATTTCAAGATGCACCTATAAATATATAAACAAATGCGCATGACCGCAAGAAAATATCAGCAAGAGTAAGCCTTCAAATCTTTGAAGTTAAAAGACTACTGAAAGCATTGTTTTTCAGATCTTCGTCGTCAAAGAAATGAATTTCCTTCCCTCATAATGCACAACATTTCAAACCCGCTGATGATCTTTTTTTTTATTTTTAATTCCAGTTTTGGATGTTAAAATTCCTAGCAAATTTGCACGTATATCAAATTTTCTAGTAGGGACTTGGCTTTATGATCTGCATACAGTTATAAGAAACTAAAATATATTTTTGAGTTTCAAGAACCAATTTTGATACAACCTCTAAGAAAACTTCCACATTCCAGATTGTGTAGAAGATTGTATCCGAAAACTGTTTCCAAAAACACACAATGTTATCCATTTTCTGAAACCAAAGAATTAAATCATACATTTCATATAAAAAAACAAATTTATAGTTTATCAATGCCGCAATCTCCCAGAATCCAGTAGCTAGCCCTACATTCATTTGTGCAATTTTCTTGAACAATTAAATCAATTCACTTCAATAGACGAACATATAAATGATATCAATATATCACGTTGTTGAATTGAACTTCAAAAGTTTCAGAATCTCATAACTTGTATAAACAATAAATTAGAAGAATAAATGCTTACAGATGAGTTACTAGAACTGAAGCTGCAAGCAACAGATAGCAGTCTCTTAGCAGCCTGGAGAGCCACAACCAGATCATTCCACCACCCACATGGACACAAAAACGTCGTGGAAGAAGAGGATTCCGACGTCAACAAATCCAGCGGGCCAGAATCTCTGATCTCCTCCAACAAATGCTTCAACAACGCAATCCTCCTCACGAGATCCGTACAATCTTTCTTAAATACTCCACACCCATTTCCACAACTCATTCCAGTAATCTCTCCGACCACATCCAGCACAGCCGCCGCTGCCGTCGGGCCGCCGGCCATTGCCATGCGTAGAAATGCGGGGGGGAATTAAGAGGTACCCAGATGAGGAAAAGGGAGAATGAGCATTCAAGGAAGTGGGGTTCGTTAATTTATTCGAGTTCTTGAGAGTGAGAGCGAGATTCGCGGTAGGAGAGAACAAGAGGATACAGTTGGAATTGGAGTATTATGAAGTGTATTACAACAGCTGCTACTAATACAGGTCTTCTTGCAAGTCTTGCCTTTTACCAGGACCAACTCCGTGTTTGTGTTCTGTCTTCTTAATTTTACTCTTGTTTCGGTTGTGATTGTGAAAGCTGCCTGAAATTGCTGACAGCCTGTAAAAGGCCGTTATTATTGTTATTGACGTTGCCCATTATTTTGTATGTCTTTCTATTTTTTATTTATTTTTTTAATATATTTATTTTTAATTTATTTGACAATTTGTGACCCGACGAAATTGTGGTTGTTATATTTTTTTTGTTTACTAAAAATTATTTTCTTAATATACACGCATGCATGTATATGTGTATGTATATGTTTCATTCGTAGACAAGCAAAGCTCTGAAAATGACGAGTTTGTGAAATAATAAATTGTGAATTTATTTCATAAAAAGGTATTATTTTTTTATTATATTATCGATTATATGTTTATTGTGTAACTTATAATAATATATATTTAACTTAAAACGTAAAATAGAGATAGAAGAACATTAAAAATGTGGAATTCACAACAATTTAGTTGCAAATTTTAGCTTATTTGATTATTATTCAGTTCAAAAATTTTTTTTTAAAAAAAAGAAAAAAGGAAATTTGATGTTGAGTATTTCTGTTAGGTATCTGCATGGTAATGCTAGCTAGCTAAACAAAATTTTCTTTTCTAAAGGGTGGTATGAATTGGCAACAAAGAAAGCAGAAACAGAAAGCGAAGCTGCTTGAGGTCAAAATACAAGAAATTTGTTTAATATGTTTATGTTTTGATTCCAATCACCTCCCGTAAAGGAAGCTATGCTCAATTGTTTACTCAGGTTCATGCATTCTAGTTGTCATTTTGACAAATTTCCTCTCCCCCCAATTTACTCTTTCAAACAATAAATATAAAAAATTAAAAATATTAACTCACTACAATATAAATAATAGCTACCGATGATTCGTTAAAATATTTAAAATTTAATTAAAAATTAGAGTTTTTAAATTTAAAATCAATTGTACGTTATTATTTATTTATTAATTTAATATTAAATTAATAATTCTTATACTTTAAAAATTTGTTTAAATTTTCAAAACTCGAAAGGGCTCCATGCCATATGCTTTTAATTTTGGTAGCAAAATGTGGGATCCATGAAAGGCAGAGAAAAAGGCTGGAAATATATGAATACAAAGAGAAATTGGTGATCCAGACAAGAAACGTGCACCGAATTTTAATTCCCTAATTTTCTTTGTTTGTGGGGTGGGGTATATGTTGTTGAATCTTCTTGTTAATTTCCAAGCTCCTTACTCTCTCAAATATTATTAAAAATCTTGAATTTTGAATTGGTGTTGTTTTTACCAACCAAATTTATCCGTTGTTTGATCTGTTAGACGGCCATTGAGATATTGTGCTGTCAATTAATGTGTCTCCATAACTTCGAAATAAATCAATGCCACCACGTCGCATATTCTATGCAAATCCAAAGAATTTGCTTTTATTCTAATTATTTTTAAAATTCCAATTTATCGGTAAATAAATTGTTTGTTCTTTAAATAGAATCTCTAATGGATTGTCTTGGTTTTTAGCAGTCTTTCTTGTGGAAAATGATTTTGATTTGGTGGGTGCAATGCCATTAAATTAGGCAGATATAAATATTACTTTTATATAATAAGATATAAGAATTTGATTTTGAGTTATCATTAATCACTTAATATTGATTTCTTGCATTTTATTTTAGTGCTTCTCGCTTTAAAATTTATATAAAGTATAAAAATTGTTTGTGATTTATGATTGTGAAGAGAATTCTTAATTTATTTGTGAGTGATTTTAAATTTTAAAAATTTTAAACAAATTTTTAAAATATTATTTTTGTCGAACTGAGTAGTTGATTGAAAAATAAATAATAATATTCAAAAATTTTAATTTTAAATTAAATTTTAAATTTTAATTTTTCGTCTATATCAACTATATTAAGATAATTATAATTTAAATTTTTGTATTTTCTTTGAAGAGAAACATAATTAATTGCTCACAAGCAAAAGAAGAGGATTGAATTGTCCTACAAAAAAATTAACATTGCACAAAGCATTTTAATTATATAAACAATAAAATATAAATTAATCTTGATAAGGAAATATAACCATTGATTCATCATTGGATTCTCAATCATATGTTTAATCTTAATTCTTAAATATGTTTTTCCATTGGTTGGTCGGATAAGTCAACAAATCGTGTTGATTTAATTGCAGGCCATGCATTGCCATAGCTTTCGAATTTCAATTGTTTACAAGTTAACTCATATTCCCCATTCTTAATTAATTAATTAATTATGAATAAACAAATGTAAAAATTCTCTTGGTCCAAATTCAATTCCAATCAACCAATTCAAGGCATCATGTTGAATTGATCGAAGTTTCTTCCTTGAAATCGTTTGCTTTATAATTAATTTCTTGTTTTCTTATTTTATTTATTGTTGCTTGTTTCAAACGACATGTCATGATTTATATTCGACGGTTTTGCTTGATTTCTAATGACTCATCATTTTTATAATTAATTGTTAAAAATGACTTGACGTTTTAATTAATTTTTCATTAATAACTTGTCATTCAATCAACGAACCGACTTGTCATATATCTATACATTCCTTGAAAGCTACTTGACATTCAAGTGGAGAATGACTAGTAATTAATCCATGATTTATTAACTCCACTTTTAGAATAAGAAAAGTGCTTTACTACTGAGATGGAGAATTATTAAAATTTTATATATATTAAATTTACAATCGATATTGTTTCTAATTAAAATAAGTTGTATTTTTATTCAAAAAAATATTTTTTTTTACTTAATTTAATAGAAACTATTATATAAATTTATTAGTGCCGTTCATATAAATTAATATGCTAAAAAAAAAAGAGAGAGGGAGGATAAAACTCAGTACAAAATTAAAGATGGCAAAAGGTTGGGCTTGGCCTAAGAACAGCAAGAGTTTAGTTTAAGTAAATTCCGATTAGATTAATAGATAAAAACTCATCACGATATCAAATTAAACCGAACTTAATTTGTAGACTTATTTATTATATATATATATATAATATTTGTTATACTTTAATATTTTATAAATAAAATTAAATAATTTATATAAATAATTTTACTTATTTAACTTATTTATATATAAAATAATTTTAACTCTTTTATATTAAATTAATTTATATTTATAACATCAATTAAATTATTCTTTTAAATGTTAGGCTGGTCCATTTAAGCCCGTGAGCCAATCCAAACCCAAGTTTGCATGGATCAAGTCTTATAAACCATATCGGGTCTCTATTTTTTAGCAAATTTGATCCAACCTGACTCACGAACTCGTAGGAGTCCTATTTTCATGAGCTAAGGTGGCACTGAACACCTCTTAAATATAAAATTATACTTCTTAGAATAAATTTGATACACACTTTTAAAATAAATAGTCAAATATATATATAATTACTTATATTTTTGAACTGATACATGGTTATGTTAACTGGCAATGCAAAACCCCTCTTAAATGTAAAATTGTCCTTCTAAGAAAGGTGTTATGGGCCCAAATAGAGACAGCTAAAGAAGGACTGGATATTATTACAGGTGGGCTAATTACATCCAAAATATAAATGGGCTTGAATTTTTCAGAGTCCAAAAATCTGAAGTCCATTATTTTTTATTTAATTGTTCATTTATTCTTTCTACTTGTTATAAGTACAGCTCCCCAAATTTTTCGTTCCAATGTCACTCTTTCACACTATTTCGTTATAATTTTTTAATTCTTTCGTTGTAATTTTCAATTTTTATATAAAAATAAAAATACAACAAAAAATTATAATAAAAGAATTAAAAGTTATAATAAAAATTAAAATAATTTATAATTATTGATTAAAAGCATAAAATTTTTGTTGTAATTCATTTTAATGGAAAAATTATTATAATTAATGAATCCACATATAAGATTATAAAGATTAGTAAAAGATTCTTAAGGACTTGAATTTTGAGAGAAAAAAGAAAAAAAAAAAGGGTGAAATCCAAATTATTCAAAAATATATATAATTTAATTTCGTTATAATTTGGTCACATAGAGTATTGAATATTTTAATTAAATTATTTATAAATATTTATATTTAAAATAGATTAAATTCATCGAGAGAAGCTTCAAAACTTTTTATTTTTATTTTTTTTTGAAAGAAAGAAGAAATCTTAAAATTATTTGATGATTTTGTCACATTCTTGCTGGTCCCAAACAGAAAAGTGATGACAGAAAATATGTGGTAAACATGTATGGTTAATTCTTAGAATTTGTTTTTGACTCTTCTTTGTTGTTTATTAGCTGGAGGTTTAATACGATTTGCACCAAATCTGCATTTTAAAAACGTGATATTCCCATTGCAGAATTTCCAATCACATGGAGACCTTAATATGAAAGTTAGCAGTCCATGTCTGTGCAGCTCTTAATATGCATGTGCAAGAAAGTAGACAGAAACGCTGAGTGACTTGACAATGGCCTTGTACGATGACCAAACAATGCTTGGCAGAATTGAATGAAACAATGCCCTTGAATTTTCTAGGCTTCCAAACATCAAAATATTGCAAGAGCAGAATACAGCTGGATGCACGTTGAATAGAAATGCATGCATGGAGAAAAATCACAACGAACGCCATCAAGTTCATAGAGGAAGACTTGCAGGTAAGAATATTTGGACAACCTAAACTATTGTATATCATATAAATGCGACCAAGGGGCAAGACAATATTGTTAAGAAATTCAAGCAAATAATGCAAATAGAAATTAAAACAACTCTAAATTTTGCATAAAAAATTTCAAAAAAAGATTTAAAGAAAAATAATAATAAAAGAGAGAGTAGTCGATTACACTAAAATAAAAAAATTAACTATCATAATATTTATATCTTAATATCTTAATATATTATATTAGTTAGCAAATATAAACCACAAATTCAATATATGCTATCAACTATAAGCTATATACCATACTCTTTAATGGCAAGCAAGTTGTTTAGTGAAAATGGTTCAAGGTTTGGATTAGTTTTTTTTTATAGGATATTATTTAGAGTTTAAATGTATAAAATAAATTTGTTTAACTTTTGTGCTTTTAATTTTAAATTTTTTTACTTTTTGTCTCTAAATTTGTTGCTTGTTTTAGACTTTGTAAAATTATTTGATATTCATGTATATTATTATATATATATAATTTTAATAAAATTGTTCATAATTGTGTAGTTATCCATTATAAAGTTCAATTTTTTTTCTTTGATTTCATTCATTATTGTTTACTTCCCGACTTGTAGGACCTTCACATTTTTCTGTTACACTTTAATTAGCAAATGTTAAACAACTATTCAAACTTAGCTAATATATATATATATATATATATTATTTTTCAATGTAAAATTTAAAACAATTAACATAATAGTTAAAAAAAAAAGATAATGTGTTTACTGACTCGTAATTTAATTGGTTTGAAATTGAAGTGAGCTGAAATTGAAATAAGGAATGATAATAAAATAAATTATTTACTTTAGTTGTAGGAATTCGAATTGAAATGAAAAAAAAAATATTTTAAATTACTAAAATACCCTTAATTAATTTTTATCTCCTCTATTATTGTTACATTATAATAATTGTGACTATTATTATTTTAAAAAAAATTTAATTAATAAATAATTATTATAATAATAATTTTGTTAATAATGTTTATAAAAATATTAATAAAAATATTATTTTTTATAAGTTTACATAAATTTATTAAAAAAAGATATTAGGAATAATATAGGTAATTTATTATTTTTATTTTTTTATAAATTTTTAAAAATAGTGATAAAATGGGTAATTTATCATTTGAGCGAAGATAAAATAGATAATCTTATAAATAAGAATCTCATTGACAATTTTTAGAAATTAAATTTTTATTTCTAGTGTATAGGACCTACCCATTTGATTTTCATTACCATCATTTTAATAAATAAGCATTGATTTTGTTTTAATTCTAAATTTTAAATTTTGATTTCGCATTAACAAATATATCTTGAATGTAAGATACATGAGATATATTATATCAAAACACCTACTATTCATTAAAAAAAAATGAGGATTCACTTTGAAGTCAAACTTTTAATACTTTATTTAGCGATCATACAGGCTTTGCTGTACGGCAATTAATGAATTTTTACTAGTCCTTAGCAGCAAATACAAAGAGGGGAAGATTCTCTGTAATTGAGTGCATTTTCGATACGATATTGAATGGTAGATGTACGAGCAATAGCATAATCCTAATAAGAAGTAATTTCCAAAAGAAGAAATTCAAGACAACAATGACATGCACATGCAACTCTCTCTCTCTCTCTCTCTCTCTCTACATATATATATATATATATATATATATATATATATATATATATATCTTGTGATTTCACATTAGTTGGTAGTTTGACATGCACATGCAACTACTACCATAGAATTAACAGATCATATTCCAATCAAACATCTACTTTGAATGTTTGGTACTTGACACTACATCGTATGAAATTCGACATGAAATTACTAGATATCATCCGACTTTCATGTGGATTCTCAGACAAAAGCTGTTACTGGTACATTGTGGGTAAGAAATTTCCTTTAAATTAGGTATGGATAGAAATTGTCTGATCTTTGTGAATTTAAGAATCGGTCTCAATAGAATTTTCTCCGCGTTTCTTTTCATATTGGATACTCTTCTTACCTTTAATGTACTATCCTTGGTAGGCTCACATTTATCCTGATGATTAATATTCATAGACCCTACGTACGTAAATTTATTAATTTAATTTTAATATAAAAATCTAGATCTGAAGATGTCAAATTCTTCTTCAATTCGTGCATGTCATACCACTATTAATTTCCTATGTCTTCCTTTCTAGGAATCAAATTTCTCAAGTTGAGGCTGAAAACATTAAATTCAATTACACCAAATATTGCATACAAGATTAAAAATAACCATAAATTCAAAATGTGGTGATGTTCACAATTTTATTGATTGAGGAATTTACCTGATTAGTTATCTATTATTCCACTCACTGACGCATGTATATTGATCAAGGTACAAGAATTTCCTACTAAAATTTACAAGGAAACAAACTCTCAGCTGCTAACTAGATATAAACTTCGATAGCTCAGCCAATTTGCAAGACCATTTTGCGTGCCTTCAATGATTGAGTATTAAGGAAAGATTTCTTCTTCAATTTGAAGATATCTAGGCTTTAGCTGCATGTGCGAGAGTGTCTTCTCATTATAATGCACCACGGATATAACTGGTCTTAATAATTTCTATCATCCTTGCTCTCAACAGCTCTGTTGCATTATCTTCAGTCTTGAGGAGAAATTGATTAATCATTGAAAGAGAACAAGAGTAGGAGAAGGGGCAAATACTTGTTCCTTTATATCAAGCTCATTAGTATTCTTTTCCTCTTTAGCCTTACCAGGCAAAGGAGTAGAAGGAATGGTAATTGAGAGATCGAGGTTCAAATCAGGCAAGCCACATGGCTCATCCTCCAAGCAACTTCCAGCATCAGATGCTTGATCTTTGTCGACGCCGCCACCGGCGTGGGTTTTCACTGCTAGCTGCTGATTAGTTTCAACTTTCAGACCAGAAGATGTTGCACTAGTAGAATTATCTGGGTTTTGAGGACGAGGCAGGCTGTGGTGTAATTTATGATTATTTGGATCAATTCCCATATTTATAAGCTTTCTTCTTAAATGAGAATTCCAATAATTCTTCACTTCATTGTCAGTACGTCCAGGCAATCTCCCAGCTATAAGTGACCACCTGCAAAACATTACCAGCATCGAGAATTTTTTCATCATAATGTAAAATGTCACACAAGCTGTGTTGAAAAATGCATATTGTTTTCTGATTTTGCTTAGTTAAGAAATTAAAGAGGAAATTATGTTGGGGTATTATAAATTGTACCTGTTGCCTAGGAGTGCATGAAGCTTGATGATGAGATCTTCTTCATCTTCAGCAAAGTTTCCTCTTTTAAGGTCAGGTCTCAGATAGTTTATCCATCTCAGCCTGCAACTTTTACCACAGCGAAGCAGGCCTGACCAAGAAAGGAAAGAAAATTAAATAACATTAATAATTTTTGTACTGGAGATACATTCATTAAGATCCTCGTCGTTGTTAATGATAGTATATGATTCTGGCTTAATTGTTTTCACTTTCTTATCAAATAATCATCAATTAGAAACCAGTGTTTTGTTCAGGAAAAGCTCAGTTCAAGAGAGAATCTTCGTCCGCTAATTCCTCAAATAATAAAAGGATTACCAGAACAAAGAACGAGAAGAAGAAGAAGATGAGGAAGGAGAGCAAATATTTTTTCTTAAATTATTTCCTATTTTAGTTTGTGGGTAGGATTTTTATGGTTGTATATGATTACTATATACCTGCAGCCTGAGGGAGAGTACGCCAACAACCTTCGCCATGTTTACGAATATAATCAATGAGCTTCTGGTCTTCCTGCTTGGACCATGCTCCTTTGTTCGTGTCTTGCTTATCACAGCAAGGCTTTCTCATTGTACGACACAACTTCTAATTTTCTGCAGAAACCCTAGCTACCACTCTAAAGAAAATGGAGACGGAGAAGCCAAAGAGAAGATCCGAAAACGATGAATTGGGGGAAAAGAGAAGAGGGATGTGGGTATTTATTGGGGTCGTTTGGATACAGAGAAAGCAGAGGGAAAGACTTGGACCGGTGGTTTGGCCATGCGTGATTCAGTGGGAGAAACTTCAAAGAGAGAGAGAAATAGAGAGATGAGGTTGGGAGAGTTTGACAATTTTTATTTGTGTGTGTTAGTTGCCGTTAAGTATAAGTCCTTGTCATTCATTCACAGTTACATCCATGTATTTAATTAACAAAATGTTTTTCAAAAAAATTATTTTTTTTTAAAAAAAAAAGAAATTGTGAAATAATTTTCAATAATTTAATAATTTAAAAAAAAACACTTATTTATAAGTACATAATAATTAAGTGCTTTTGGGTAAACACTCTTTCAATTTCACTTACTTTTATATAATTTTTTTTTTTGTCAAAAGCACTTTTCACAGAAAAAAACTCCAAAAAAAAGCTTGCTTAGATGTTTAAGATTTCTTATTTGACAAAAGGAATGAAGCTAATTTTACATGATAAAAATAAAATTAAATGAAAGAGAAGATGAGATTGAAGAATTAAGAAATTGAAAATGACTGAAGGAAGTTGGCAATGCCACATGTTTTTCGCATTGACTGACAGTTTCCAATATTTGTCATGAAGCATAAACTATTCTAACATAACAAACAGTCCAGTCCAGTCCTGTCCTGTCCTGTGTCTTTGGCTTTCCTTTCCTTAAATCCCGTCTGAATATTGTCATGCATTTCCAATAAACTATTCACCAATCGAAACACACCATCATAGAACAGCTACTATTATTGTTTGAGATTCGGTAACCAAATATCATTAAAAAAAAGAAAAAAAGAAAAAAAGATTTGGAGATGTGGCTGATAATTAACAGTAACTGGAAAAAGCTTTGTTATTGTCAACGAATGAAATTGGCAGTTGGTAAGACCCTGTCTATAACCACAAAATAAAATATGATGGGTGATTATTAAAAATATATACAAGTAAAGTTTGATTGCAATATATTAAATAAAAAATATTTTTAATTTTTTGACATTTTAAATTTTATGTTAATTATTTTAATTTTTTATTTTTATATTTTAAATTTTTATATAATTTGTTTAAATTTTATGTTAATATTTTTAAATTTTTTATTTCATAATTCAAATTTAACATTAAAAGGCATAAGATATACATGGTATATCTCAACTAACTCGTTTAAATTATAAAAAAAAAAAAAATACTGCCTTTTTCTTTTTTCTCTTCAAGGGTCACAGAGAAAACACAAAATCCTAAATACCAAAGCCTTACCATCAAATATATTTGATGAATGTATAATTAAGCAATGCATCCAAGAATAAAAATTGCAGTACCTAATCGCTAAGGGACAATATAAAACACACTAACGACTTATAATTACATGCAATAAACAGAATCTAACAATATTAACCTTCCAAACCTAACAATCCCTGCTTTGTCTTCGAGTATTATTTCTTGTAATATTTCTTCTCTTGTATATTCTTCTTTGAAATGATAGATTTAGATTCCTTGTCATACGAGCCGTATTCCTAAAATGATGCACATGGAATTTAATTATAATGTGTTTGGAAACTAGGAAAGTGAACTGAAAATTCTTCTTTTCGTTTGTTTGTCTTCAATTCCGTGACAAAATTCAAAGGATAAAGGATGTCTTACATCAATCTCATAAAGGATTAATTTTATTTTATTTGTTTTTAAAATGTGATGAGATGGGTACATCGGTAAAACATAAAAGAAATTATAATATACCAATCTAATATATTTTTTAATCAAAATTTTTAATTTTTACGTGAATCGTTTTAAATTTTACGTTAATTATTTTTTATATTTAATTTTTTTAAAATTTTATATTAATTATTTAATTTTTTTATTTTATATTTTAAATTTTATTAAAACTAATAAAATATATATTAGTAATTTCCAAATCAAAATAATGAATTCAAGTCAAAAACTATTTTAACAATTAATCACGGTCATTTTGGTGGATATGATACGATATGATATGGGACAATGACAGACAAGAGAAATATCGATAAAAATAATACTATATTCAATTTTTTAAAATTTTCTATATAAATTATTTCAAATTTTTTATTTTATATATTTTAAATTTTATTATTTTAAATTATATATTAAATATTTTAATTTTTTTATTAAAAAGTATAAGATATAAAAAAATGTATCTTAGTAAAATTCATACACATAATATCTGACTTTCAAATTTATTAAATTAAATTTTTTATTTACTTGTTTAATGCAATTGTAGACATTTGATATAAGATGTTTATGAATATTTATCAAAAAATCTCCAAGAATATCAAAAATACAATACGATAGTATTTTTTGTTAATAAACTTTTTTTCCGTACGTGAATATGTTAAACGAAATTTTTTAAGAGAAACTTTTAAAAAATATGTTAATTAGAGGGGAAAAAAAGAAGAAATAAAGGTTGATCTATTTAAAAGTCAGACACTTTTAGTCATGCCCACTGGCACTTGAGTTGAGTTGAGTTGCCAGTGAACAAAATTTTCCCACCAAATTTTCAAAGAGTATATAATAAATAATTGGCTAAGAAAATTACAAGTTAATTAGCCTCCATTGAAATGTTTGTCTGACTTTCAGTAAATTATTAAAACAAATTATAGTTTGACTCATAAATCTAATTTGCTTAGATTAAAGAAGAATTTATAAATATAAAAATTATCACAATAATTTTTTCAAAAAATATTATTGTCAATAATATATATTTTAATATTATCATCCTTGCTTCTTTTTTTTTAACATTTTTGACACTCATCTTACTGTTAATTACTTGTCATAATTATGAATCAATTTAAATTTAATCATCTTTTCTTTTTAATATTTTATATATTTTAAATTTTATTTAATTCTTTTTCATTTTAGTCATCTTTATTTAAAAAAAAAAGATAAATTAAAAAAATTTATCATTTAAATTTCTTAAATACAGTATTTCTTTTTTCTCATATTTATGTTTTTTTAATATTTATTTCTGTTGAAATTATTTTTTTTTAGTAAAATAAATATGAAAGGTGATTTTATGACCTGTTAAATCAAAAAATAAATAAATAAATAATTAAATTTATCGAATACATTTTAATATGTATTCAATTATTATTATTATTATTATTATATAACCAAGCTAGGGTTTTTCATTCGTACATAAACCAATGTGAGTTCGAAGAAACTGACCCACCTAATTCAAAACAAACCAATGAAAAGACAATACATTGCTCTTGCGATAGCTGAACCTAAATAAGTAAAAGTTTCTGCACAAATTTCGAATCATTGTTGGGACCAGAAGTACTTCGTGGTTTGGTTTCACGAATCGTGATATTATCAGCAGCAAATGCATCCATCAATCAACCAGTTTATCTACTACACATACCCAGAAAAGCTTATTTCATACAACAATACTTACTTGTACAGTGTTCGGACTTGTTGTTCAGCACGGGTTTCTCGTGTTAATGTTAGAAAGATTGGTGAGACTTGAGGCCAGATATTGGATTGGAGAGCAAACCCTAGTCATTAAATGCATGAGTTAGGTTAGGAAATTGATGGACCTGTGTTGAGTTCAATATTTAATGGATAATGGAACAGTGGACACTATTTGGGTCACTTACCATGTACGTATATCTGTTTGGGTTCCAAGAAAATGCGGGAAAATAAAATGTCTCCGGAATCTTACATATTGTTTTAGTTGAAAGCAAATTAAACTACAACCTTACATTATTTCTATTTGATCCATGGTTTCAATTATAATATTTTAGCTGTATATATCTGAGATAAAAAAATAAAATTATTTTACAACTTTAATTAATTCATTAATAATCAAAATTATCTATAATACTTTCAGTTAATTTTTATTAGATATACATCTATGTATGATTTTTTTTATTCAAATCTTACAAGAGTCACGTAGAAATATAATATAAGTTATTTTAATTTTTTTTAATTTTTATTAATTAATTAATGATCAAATGTAATAATTTTATTATTAAATGGTATTTTTCATTAATTGTTTAAAAAATATGTATTTATATTTTATATTGTTAAATTTAAGAGAAATTACGAAAAAATACTCTTAAAAAAATATGATATTGTATTATAATTAATATAATTTAATTCAAAAATTGAACTTGATAAACCTTTGACAAGGTATTAGTATAAAAGAACTAATTATACTTAATGACATTCTTAATTGTTGCTTCGGGCTGAACTAATTGACATAAAATTAGTATAATAATGCTAATTAATCGGTTGGCACATGCACATTTCTTATATTTTATAACAAATGGACAGATCTGCTACCAAAACCAAGGAAAGAATTCTTCATAGATAATAAATTAAAACATTATAAAAAGGGCTGGGCTTTCGAGAAAAGTTGTAATTAGTAAGCAATTAACATGACAATTAGATTTAATTAATCAGTTGATTTCGACGAGAGCACCCATTTAGAGAATCTTCCCTCAAATAGTATTCATGTTGAAGAGTCTTGAAGGTGTTGATTTCAATTAAAAAAAAATGGCTAATAGTTAATGGTTCTATTATATCATGCAAGCATGCACTTTTAATTCTAACAAATTAAGATATTGCTTGATCTGAAAATTGCTCTAAATAATAATATTATATTTTAAAAAGATTTTTCATGTGAAAAATCAATATTAATTAAATTTATAACATAAATTATCTTTAATTAGTTAATTAGTAGTCAAAATTATTGAGAATATTTTCAGTTAATTTTTATTAAATATACATTTATATATGGTTTTTTTTTCAAACCTTACAAGAAGTAGGTAGAAATATAATATGAGTTATTTTAGTTATTTTTTAAAAATTTTAATTAATTGATTAATTATCAAATATAACAATTTTATCGTTAAATAATACTTTTCATTAATTTTTTTAAAAATATATATTTATATTTTATTTTGTTAAATTTAAGAGAAGATACACAAAAAAAATTCTTAAAAAAATATAAGATTTGTGTTATAATTACTATAATTTAATTCAAAGATTGAACTCAATAAGCCTTTGACAATATATTAATATTAAAGAACTAATTTTACTTAATGAGATTCTTAATTGTTGCTTCTGGCTCAACTAATTGACATAAAATTAGTGTAATAATGCTAAACTACAACTCTATTTAGGATGGAGTGTAAGAGTAAAACTATGCTGGCCACATGCACATTTCTTGTATTTTATAACAAATGGACAGATCTGCTACCAAAACCAAAGTAAGAATTCTTCATAGATTATAAATTAAAACATTAAAAAAAAGAAAAAGAAAAAGAGAGGCTGGGCTTTCGAGAAAAGTTGTAATTAGTAACCAATTAAGATGACAATTAGATTTAATTAATCTGTTGATTTCGATGAGGGCACACACATTTAGAGAATCTCATTCTCAAATAGTATTAATGTTGAAGAGTCTAGAAGGTGTTGATTTCAATTAAAAAAAATTGGCTAATACTTAATAGTTCTATTATATCATACAAGCATGCACTTTTAATTCTAATATATTAAGATATTGCTTGATCTAAAAATTGCTCTAAATAATAATATTATGTTCTAAAAAGATTCTTCATACGAAATATCAATATTAAATAAGTTTACAACATAAATTAAGTTGAATAAAAAAAATTAAAAAAATTCTAATATAATATTAAGATATTACTTGACTCAAAAATTTAAATTTATAGTTGAGAATCTAAATAATGATATTAAATTCTATCGTAATTAACATAAATAACCCGCTAATTTAAAATTTAAAGAAGGAGGCACACATGAACTCCAACAAACGAAGAAAATAAGTTTACAACATAAATTAAGTTGAATAAAAAAAATTAAAAAAAATTCTAATATAATATTAAGATATTACTTAACTCAAAATTTTAAATTTATAGTTGAGAATTTAAATAATGATATTAAATTCTATCGTAATTAATATAAATAATTCACTAATTTAAAATTTAAAGAAGGAGGCACACATGAACTCCAACAAATGAAGAAAATAGAATTCTCCCCATGACTCCTCATTTTTCAACCAAAGGAAATTTCAAAACTACTGTCTAGTCGAGTAAGAATCACAAATTCACAATTAATGAATAGTTTTGAGCAACATTTATCTAGGAATTTCATATTATTATAATTAAATTCTATTAAAATAAATAAATTCATTAATATTAAATTTACGATGCAATGAATCATAAGAGTCCTAATAATTGCTTGATTGAAATAATGAATCAATACTGATCCATCATTTTTTCTCTTTTTGCTGTACTTTTAGCAAGAAATAGCCAACTATTATCAAGTAGATGATGTAACCAGTTTGATTATAAACAACAAAAGAATACGGCTTAGTGTCATCCTTTTGATTTAACAAATGATGGGAAAGGAATAAGAAGAAGAAGAAGAGAGAGAGATGATTGAGGATAAGGATATTGATTTTTCAGTGACTCTAGCTCACGCCAACAATCATTAAAAAAATAAATAAAAAATCTGACACTCCATGATTTTTGTCTTGGACTTTACCAAATCTGTTTGTCACATATGACAGATGCTTACCAACTACAACTAATGATTTAATGAGGTTTTATTTTAATACGAAACATGTTGACTTGTAAGAATTTAATCAGAACCTCAAGGTGGGAAGTTGAAGCCCTCCTTCCAGCGCAAATTATTTATTTTAATTCATTAAACTTTTAGGGACTTATTTGTTATAAATAAAATAATTTATATATAAATACATAAAAGGTAACGACCTGGATGTTATTATCCAAACCTTTTTTTATAAAAAAAAAAAAAAGAAATTAATTTTTTAAAATTCAAATAAACTATTAGGGTAAATTTTGGATCACTGCATTGCAACGACTAATGTAGTACTAGATTTTGGATGTTATTAACCCTTACGATGATAGCTTCCAACAACCAATAAGCTAAACTATTAATGTTTATAATTATAACTCTCTTACAAAATGTACTATATTGTTTTCGATGAAATTAAAAAAGATAAGTTTTTATAATACAAAATTTATGAATTTAAATTGATATAAATTAATATAATTATTAAATTATTAACATAATACAATATAATTAATAATCATGTCAAATTTTAATTTAAAATTTTTAATATATAAATTTATTTATAACACAATTAACTGTTTTAATAAATATATTGTGTTAACTCGTTTATAATTTAATAAAATTATTTTATAATTTTTTATTTTAAAAAATAATAATTATATTTATTTATTTTAAAAAATATTTAATTATATTTAAAATAATATTCATCAATATTTAAAAAATTATAATCACAAATATTATAAAATATATTAAAATATAAATAAAAAATTATTAAATAAATAACACAATTATAACTTACTTAATCATATAATAATCATATTAAATTAAAATTTTTATATTTTTAATATAATTATTAAATAAATTAAATTTAAATTAATCAATTTTGACGAGAATAAAACACAAATACAGCACATAACCCAATTTGCCACCCGAAACCATCAAGTCATATGAGTATAGGTTGTCTTAATCGTAGGCATTAATCATTGATTATTGCCACCTTTATATAATTACCTTACGATACATATATTTTTTCATTTGTATGTTATGTTCTCTAACTTTTACCTTTAACTCGGGTATAACCCATAAGTTAAAGAATTATCTTGAAAGAGTTTGGAATTACAATAAAAGAATAAAAATTATAATAAAAAATAATTAATATCCCAATATCAAACACACTCTAAATGAACCCAATAGATTTTCTTAAAATTTATATCACCAATTTATATATATATATATATATATATATATATTATTTAACACAAAAGTTGAATCTAATCTAAGATGTAATGACAAGTGAGAGTTCACACTACTCTACTATTCCTTTCATGAATCCCCGTGTGCCAAAGAGCCAGCAAACATCGAGAGCTAGGATTCAATTACTGGCGCTTTGAGCAGTCACGAAATTACAATGAATGGATGAATAAAGTGAGCAAGCAAGCAAACATGCATTAAAACAATAGACAGATGGAATTGCTGAGCAGAAAAAGACATTTTGGCAAACCACAAAATTGCACAAGGAGAGGCCACAACTATGTAACCTGGTTTGTTAGGTGCTGTCACATCCTACATTTGGCTTTTGAATGCTATTAACTTGTACGTAAGCTAAGAAAATATATCTTCAAACTCCAGACAAGCTCACCTTTGGTGTGCTTAGAAAGCTGTCGGCAACCGCAGATCTTTTTATAAGTTATTTAACTTTTACCAGTCATGCTACAATACAATGTCTGTATTATGTAAACGCAATAAAAATTATGGGAACCTCAATTCTTTGGTGCCGTTGGATTTCATGCAATTCAATGGTTCAAATGTAACAACCATATCATATTGTAGCTGTAATCAGCTTTTATTATCCATGCAACCTTTTAGACACTGAAAGGCTGAGAGACAGAACAGCCCATTAGTGGTACAATCATCCCCAAGTTGTTAGGGATGCAAATGAATAATTACAAACAATAGACTCATAAAACATAATTCCAAGGAAAAAGATATGAAAATGATGCCATTCAAATCACAACATAATGTATTTTGAGGACCAACAGACCAAATAATCACTGGTTCAGGTTCCCTGCAGAGATTTTAGTGATGTGTATGTTAATGTCAAAGGAGTTTGTTCAAAGTGCGTACCTGTGAAGGATAAGATAGTTACAGTAATAAAATCCACGTACTTCATTCTTTTGAAGATTAGCATCATGCAAGCCCAATCACTCAATTTTATTGCCAGCCAAAGTATGCAATAATTTCATCAGAGTTGACCGTGATTACACTTACATTGGACCAAACTAATGCTATAAAAGTCACAGAATTGACTTGCTGTTTTATGTAACATCAAGAGAATTAAAACATTACTAACCAAAACACAAGGTTTTTCAACTACCTTACAATGACGATTTGGTATTGGTGAATCCAGTCAATACCAGTAGTTTCAAAATGGCATCATCAACAATCAATTTCAACAGATTTAAGTCATAAATCGTCTAAATCTAATTTTCATAAGTTTCACGTTTCACCAACAAACAATCGATTTATTTCTTACTAGTAGACATGACATGATACCGGGATTTCAAAGCACCTTTTAATCAAATCCCCTACATCATAGTATGTTGAAATATAAACAGTACACTTTCTTTAAATAACATGAAAGTGAACAATTTCCTTTATTTATTACACCCAAAAAAGAAAAGAAGGGAAATTAAGAATTGCCAAGACCTATTGCGTAATGAATCAAAGAATTTTGATTCAAATATTCTGATATAGCTTCATTTGAAAAAGGGAAATTGTATTTCAAGTTCATTCAGTTATCTAATGGTTGCTGTTGATATTGAAGCAATTAACATCTCCAAGGAAGAATATAATCACTAGGAGGCCAATCTCTTTTCTCTGTTCATTTCATTAAATAATCTACTTTCTTTCAGGGTAGGTAAACTGCAATTATCAACAATGCAATTTGGATTTATTTCAAGAATTCTACAGAAGACAGTGCTGGTAATTCTTTACTAAAACATCAAATATTATTTTAATAATTCAAGTGGCAATCAAAATCATTTTTTTTTTCATTCAACTAAAAGCACCTAAAAGAAATGAAGAAAGCAAGAAATTATACAAATAATGAAGGAAAAAAATGTGCTAGATAAAATATATCACTGAGAACTGTTTCATTTTCCTCCACAGTAATTATAGGCAGCTAGGGAAGAAAAGAGCAAAAGATGATATCAATCTCTACAGTTGAAGAAACCTGCAGCTGGACGCAAATTCAGTGTGGCTAAAATTGTTAGATGTAATCAGGCTGACAGAATATTGTTAAGTGCATAATCAATTTAGAAATTACCTGAAAAACACTATCAACGTAACGATCCAATATGCAACCCTTCCCCAAGGCTCAGAGGTCCTTACTAAGCATAAATGTACTTTACTCAGCCCAGCAGAACACGCATGGCAAAAATTGTATATGCCATCTAATCACAAGGATCAAGACATGAATACATAAAAGAGACAGAATATGCTTAACAAAAATTATCAAGAAGCAAAAGAATAACCATCTAAAGGCAAACATGTTTACAATCCAAAACATGCAGAATTGTGATTCCAATGGCAATAACACACTGAGCAAGTTAAGTTTGTTGCATTGACGTGCATGATTTTCATTTATTTTACTATTACCAAAATTACTGTATGGAGGAACATTTCAGAATCCAGAAAGAGTCTAAAATAGTTATTGACAAATCATCCATTCATCAGTCGTGAAATTGCAATTGTAAACTGGAGTTTCCCAAGCTCATCAAAAGGATTTGCATTGTGCAAACAATCAAATAGAAAGTCCCCATTTTATCAAAAATCAAGCTCACTTTCAAGAATCAAAACTTTCCCGATCCCTCTTGGCACCTCGTACACTTAAAGCTTGACTTGAAAAGCTCCAATCCACTCAAACAGCCATCCTTTTTCAGAAAATTTTGCACTAACTATCACTTTCCAGGTAATACATACAACATACTCCCAAATATTCGGGAGCATAAGTCCGCACTTTACAAAATGTGGATTTGAAACGTTATACTGCTTCAAATTTGCACTTTAAAAGTGCGGAGATCTGCAAGAAAGAAAAATTGTCGATATTTATCAACTGAATAAGCATTCTGCTCAAATGCAATGGGCATTCCTGGCTTAATATTTACACAAGCCAAATTAACTAAAAAAATCCCATGACAAATTGTGCAACATTCGTCAAAATAAACCATACATAACACAAGAAATAATAATTAATCTCATAATTAAGGATTTTGCATTGTAATTCAAGTAAATGTATATCTCGTATGAGTCGAGGAATATCATACTTTGAGGGTGAGCGATGAGGAAATCAACAGCGGAAAACGAAGCGCGATCAGCAGTCAAGGCTTCGCCGACGAATCTTCAACATCAATTCTTCAGTTTGCCGGAGGCGGCTGGGATGGAACGGATCGCCATTTTTTTTTTTTGGCACAATTTTGTGACGCCGTTGATTATACTTGACCGAGAGGATTAAGAGTCCGACCGTTTTGAATGTTTTGCCCCTAAACAGCCAATGGGCTTTAAGTGTCTATACCTTGGGCCGTAACCTTCGAAGGCCCAATAAGCCCGCTTTGCCAAGCACGCACACATCTGTTCTCCTAAATAATTAACTCTTTTTTTACCGGTAAATTGGAATATAAAATATAAGATAAAATAAAATAAATATTTACGGTGACTCATCTCATCTCAATACAAATTCTTGACTATTACATACTGTAAAAACCAACTGTAAAAGTGAAGCATAGGTCAGTTAAAAAGTTCATTGTTCTCAACTTGTTTTATTATAAAAAAATTTTAAATAAAATAGTTTTCTTATATTATTAAATTAATATAATAAAATTATTTAATTATAAATTTTTAATTATATTAATTAATATTTAAATTTTATTTTTATCTAATTTTAACTAACATATACTATATTTTTCTTCCATTACTTTCTTTTTCCTAATTATGACTTATTCATAAATCAGTTCGATTTTAATTTTATCATAAAATCAAAACCTACTTATTAAATAGTGTACTTTTTTTTTTAATTATGTTCGATTTTAATTCAATTTTAGTTTCAAAATAAAATTTTTTGTCTATATCACAAAAAAAATTATTATTTTTTTGATAGTATATTTATATATCTAATAATATTATACCATAAATATATTTATTTATAATATTATTAAATTATTCAATAATTTTAAATAATATATATATATATATATCATGATTTTATTAAATTATTATATAAATAACATAATAAATTAAGTAAAATAAAATATTATAAATATATTAGTTAATTTTTTTGTATAGTTTAATTGATTAAAAAAATATTCTGTTTAATAAATTATTTATTAAACTAAATATAAGAATATTTTACGTGAGAGTTACGTTTGAATAAATTTAGTAATAAATTTTAATATCACGTGTTATATTTGAGTTTAAAGTATTTATTTATTTTTTATAATTTTAATAAAAAAATTTAAATATTATTATTTAATTAATTGAGTATTTTATTTTTAAAAATATAAAATAAATTAAATAAATAATTTTTAATTTTTAAAATTAAATTAATTTATTAATTCTTTGATTCAATTTTGATTTCTCAATTTTTTGAGAACAAAACTTATTTTAAAAGATTAATTTTAATTAAAAATTAATTTTTTTATTCTATTCATGACGATTTTGATTTTACTCAGAACTAACGTACGCCCCTGTTTATTTATCAATCCAAATAAAAATTTATAATGAAATAATTTCACCCGCCTACAGATGTAGTACAACTGTTGTACGCAATCCTCTCTCTTTCGTGGTATCTAACTTTCTTACTTGATCAACTTCAAAGGTCTCATCATTACATTGTCTTCATGATCCAATATCTGCATTTTATGGAAATAAATAAATAAATAAATAAATATATATATATATATATAATAAAGAACGGAAATATAGTAAAAAAAATTGAATTTCCAAAACGACAGATTAATATACTTACGTGGCAGTGGTAAACGTAACCAGGCTCTGCTGTCGCATCAAAGGGATATGATGAATTCGAATGTATGTAAGAAAATCTCACCAGAATCTTCGTCATGTATCCCGGTGTAATCTTGTACACATTCTTCCACCCTTTCTCATGTGCCGCCACCTCTAATTTCTTGCCGCGTGCGTACTTGCTTATGTGGCACTTAAGCGCATCGTTAAATTTTGTCATGCATGCTTTAAACTCCTCCAAATCCACCAACTCCGTCTGATCTAGCACCACAAATAGTCCTAGATGAATGTGCAAGGGATGATTATCCTCCGTCAGATTAATCACATTCCACAATTCGGTGGTCCCGGCTTTAGGTGTCTCAGTCGCCGGCTCTTCGTATGATTTCCCGTTGATGTAAAGATGTGTGGGCTCGTCAATGTCGCTGGTGTACTCGTACATTGCAATATACCGTGTGTGCGATGCACTGGATAAATCCGGGGATGGGTATTTCATCAATGTATTGGGTACACGCCACGTGTCGATCTCCTGATCCTTCTTTATTATAAATTTCATCACCTTACCATTCGCATCATTTGCCGGGTCGCCTGACGGGTAAGGATACGCTGCATCATTTGCTAGAATAACGCTATCAGATTTTGACTCTGAAAAGTCAACGACCACGTCAGCAATCTCTGATGGGGCCAGGAGGGTCTCATTCGTCATTATAGGACTTCCCAGATATGCCGAATCAGAGGCCACGTGGATGAATCCCATACCGTTGGTAAAAAAGAATCTAAAGAATCTGGCATTGCTAGCGTTGATTATACGGAACCTGTATTTACGACGTCGTACAGTCATACGCGGCCATGCTTTCCCGTTAACTATAATTGCATCCCCAAAATATTCAGGTTGCCACTGTGGGTGTATCGAGGGATTATTTCCCGTAGAATTCATGTATATCCAACCGTCGGTACGGAAGCTACGATCAAAGACGATCAACGGTCGATCAAACTCATCACCGCTAGGAAGTCCAAGTGGGGCCTCAATATCGTGATGTCGGATAATGTAGGCCCCAATCAAGCCAGCCAAAAGATTGACTCTAGTCAACCCCATGGCATGATCATGATACCATAAATTTCCCGGTTGCTGCTTATTGTGATAGCGGTACGTTTTCTTCGTCCAGGCGGGCCCCTTTTCTTTGAATCCAGCGGTGAACCATGAGTTTGCGTTTCCATCACTCTGGGGCTCATCAATGCCGCCATGGAGGTGCACTACGGTAGGGATTCCCTCCTTGCTGCGAGGTATAGCAGTAGGGATTGTAGGATCCCACGGAAGAATGTGTTTTGAAGGGAGGTTATTTTGCCACTTCACATTAGTGTCTATGCCTTGGAGGGCTTCGATCGTTGGACCAGGGACTGTTGCTGTGTGCTTGGATGTACCGTAGGCAAACACAGGGGTTGGAGGAATGTCTCTGTGGAATTTCTGCATTTGAATGTTGCCAATATGGAAAAGATCAAACGCTGTGTTTGGGAATAGAATGTATTCTGTCTTGCAAGGGGAAGTCTTAGTGGCGTGAACATTCATTTAATTAATAAAATAAAAAAAATTTATTTATTAATAATAAATTAAAAATTAAATAAAATATTTTATTATTTTAATTAAATAATAAAATTTTAATTTAATATTAATAAATAAATTTCTTATACTTTATTAAATTAAAAAATTTATTATTTTAACTATGTCAACGTAATAAAATTATTTTACTTAAAATTTATTTTTTAAATATTTATAAATAAAATAAATAAAAATTTATGTATTAAAATACTTTTATATAAAAAAATATTTTTTTTTCTTGAAAAACCACTTTTAAAGAACTTGTCTAAAAATTACTTTCACGCCATACTAAGAATAAGAGAATTTACACACTAACATAAAGAATATAATAATCTTACCTTATCCTTCACATGTATAGTTTTCATTAATTGAACCCTTCTTCCACCAAACACGAAGAATATAATAATCTTACCTAATCCTTCATATAGTATGGCTTTCATTCAAAGTTGAATTGAACCCTTCTTCTACCTAGCTAGCTAGCTAGCTAGGAGAGCACTTTCTAAAAGAAAAAGATATTCATGCAATACTAGCCAATGATGGGGATTTGTGGGCAAGTTGTCCATTACGGTAAAGTTGGTATTTAATAGATATGTGAAAAAGTAAATGTTGTATTATATTGTACTTTTTATAGTAGTAATTGAAGTAAAATGGTCCCAAACAATGGCTAGGCCCAAAATTTTATAAACAAACTAAAATCGGATATGTATTGGTCTAATATTTTTATATAAAGACTATATTTTAATAACTCAGCTTAAAATTTTCAAAAACTCTTGACAAAAAATCAAAATCAATATGCCTCGGTGGATTATTGAGAAATTTTGACGGCAAGAAATCACACAAATAAACCTTATACTGCTAGTATCAAATAGAAGTGTATGGACTACTGCTAGATGTTAACTACTAGGTAAAAATAAACGTTATGCTTTGAAAATAACCAAAACCGGATGAGTGCCCAACAAAGCCTGAGACCATAGACACATGAAGTGTGTTTAGCAAAGGAAAATAGCTGGGTTAACTAGTTAGCTCATGACCAAACTGGCTTCCTTGAAGGTATCTAAACTGGCCAGCAAAGTAGGGAATCAACAAAAAGCACAGTAAAAGACTGTAAACAAAGCAAGAAAATGATGAAATCATACATACCCATTTCTTCCTGAACATGCCGATCTTCAGTAACTTAGGTTTTGCAACACCATTGACAACATGAAAACCTTTGATTCTAGGCATATCCGGAAGGTCATCAACAAACATCTCCATGTTTGATGGACTCATGATTCTTTCTTCTCCCCATGCAGAAGACGAGCTGATCACTCTTACCAAACCATATGAAAACACAAAACAAACCAGAAAAATTCTCTCCAGAACAGCCATTAATTCTTGGATGGCAGAGAGAAACTGGGAAGGCAAAAGAGAAAGAGAGAGAGAAAGAAGAGTCCTGTAATGAGAAAATGTGAAGAGAATCAGCTAATAATTATTTTTTGTTTCTGGTGGTGGGCTCCGATGTTTCCGAAAAAGAAGGCTTGTGAAAAAGACACTGTCCAATTCCAGGGCACGCATGACTCTATTAATCTCTATATTTCTACTACATATTTTGTCTACTTCCCTTTCTCGTTTGTGGGTTTTATTTCTTCTTACCTTCACTTGACTGCTTAATTTTCTTTTATGTGGTTTGATTCTGGTCTCATGTTTCTTATGATATTTTAGAAATGGGTATTTGAATTCAATCTGTCTAGTTAGAACCTATACTTTAGTTCTTATTTGGACCTCAATTGATACATAAACTACAGATTGCGTAACAACTAAATTGGGGTTTCTCCTTGTGGTTGGTGTGCTTAATTATTCGAGTGAAAAAAGGACGTGGTAAATAAGAACTAGAGGGGTAAAACAAAATCAGGACTCTCTTCTTGATTTGATCTTTTATTTAAACTATATTAATTAATAATTATGGTAGTTATTAAAAAAGATACAGTAAAAAATAGATCTCAATCACACAATTATGAAAATTAATGTATGTATATATTATTAATGTATGATTCAAAAGTTGAAAATAAGAGCTAAAATAATAATATTAAATTTTAACCATTTTCACGTAGAAAATTAATATTAAATGAACTTATTACCTGAACTAAACTGAACAAATATAAAAGAGAAGTATAAATATTTTGAAATTGGACAAAAATATATATAAAAAAAAAAATACTCAAACATATTTTCAAGAGAGAGAAAAAAAAAATTATAAATAATGAATACACAAAAGACTCATAAAATCACACCAAACAAAGACAGAAGAAAAATCGAAACATATTTAGATAGAATAAAAATAAAAGAGAGAAAAAAATTAAAATATATTTTGAATAGGTTAAAAAAATACAAATACACGATACATTTTAAGCTCATGTAACTAGTCTGCAGTGCTACCATTTTAATCCCGTCTCATCTCCCAATTGATAAATTTCGTAAAAAATAGATGTATGTCACTGCAAAGTTAACACTTAATGTAAAAGTCAAACTTATAAATAAAAATTCAAATAATAATATTGAACTCTAACAATCAAGTTCACAAACCTAAATTGATTAGAGACAAATTCTGTGGAGTTCAAAGCAATTAATACGGATGGATTGGCAATTACTAGCTAGAATCATATGTGATCAATAAGCAAATTGCCCCACTGGATTAAGTCCTATAGTTAAAAAAAAAAGCAAGAAGTATGAAGTTTCATTCTCGTTCAAACTTAAATTTGAGAAAGGATTTGATTTATTTTAAGTACACACATTCTTTTGTGAATAAAGAAGTATATCAAATTCATCATTAATAATTAAGCATCATGGATAAAATATAAGTGTACCTACCAGTACCTAACAAGTTATAAACTAGCTAGAAGCACTTTTAAATTCAATAAA
Source organism: Swietenia macrophylla (assembly GCA_032401905.1). Lineage (NCBI taxonomy): Eukaryota > Viridiplantae > Streptophyta > Magnoliopsida > Sapindales > Meliaceae > Swietenia > Swietenia macrophylla. The sequence goes on along the minus strand of CP135585.1, from coordinate 756,421 downwards.
TCACTACTGCTTCTTCAGCTTTTTGGTTAACATTTCTGTTAGTGACATTACAGGTTGACCCAGAAAATGGTGTAAAATGAATAAGTTAATTACATACGATCCTTAACCACTAATCTTGTGGAATTAATCTGCCCTTCTAGAATTACTGTATTGAAGCTTAGAGTTTTCTCGTTTGTTGTTGTGTGTGAAAGTTACATATCTTTCTTATTCTCTACGTGCAGCTGCTATCTCTCGGTATAAAAAGATAACATTGTGTCAACGAAGAGAAACCACATGTTCGATGAAAAAGAATTCCACAAATAGGACAATAATTTTGGTCCCCCGGAAGCACCTTTTGACAAAAGCACCTCTTTCTTTCTGCCATATGGTCATATATGTTAACCAACTTGAGGCTTTTGTCCGCAGAATAATTGGTGTGGCCCAAGTAAATTCCATCTCTATCAAATTTAATATTAAATTAAAAAAGATGAGTAACTTATAATAATTTTAAATTTTAATTTTGTATTAAATTTTAAGACTGCAATTAACTATACATACATCACTGTTAAAAAATGACTTCTGCTTTATATTTACAATAGGATTTGAAAAGACAAAGCATTTTTCTTTTCACTGTAAAGGCAATTATTTGTGGTAATTCCTTGTATTTCTTTTCATTCCAAAAATTAGTCAAGACCAAAATTAAATTTCATCATTGCATTGCAATGTATAATTTTGTAGTTTATGTTCTTAGTGCGTTCTTCTTGTGGTCACAAAGACAATGAACTATGATTGATGTAATCTTTTACAGGTGATAAGCCAAGAAGCACTTTTGAAGTCTAGTGCTGGGACTACAAATTCATGTGCTTATTACTGCTTTTGTGGATCTCCCAAGTGCAATGCACCTTCTTTTTCGATAAGTGCTTGTGTTGGTAGAAGCATTATCTTCTTAGTTATATTGGGTAATCAATGATTAATCTTGAAAAAAAAAATCTGATTTATCATATTAAGAGATGAAATGACCCAATCTTTTTAACAATAGCTTTTCTGTGTGTTGAAAAGCCAATTTGTTCCATTTTTCCTTCCAATACGTTTAATTATTCACGTCTCATGTTAGATTGGATGGACTTGAATTTATAAAATCCAATAGTCAACACTTTTTGTCAGGTTAGACCTTCAAGTTAATAGTGGGCCTTCCATTCACAATCAGTGGCATCAAAATATATTCAAATTTTCATTTACATACCTGTTTCTTATATTCAAATAAGATATTACTATATAAAATATGACATGGGTTCACAAAAAATTTATAATAGACGAGTTTAATTGGGTAAATAAAAATATTATATTTTATATCAAATAAAATATAAATTATTATTAAATTTATAAAAATGAGCAACTAACGTATTTTAACAAGTTAACTTTTTGAGTTAATAACAAGTGTTCGATTTATGATAAATAGTATTAGAACAAATTTACATTCTCATTTACATGTAAATTTTTAAACATTTATAACTTATACTTTAATAAAGAATTGCCACGTAAATTTTAGATCTCCAAAAATTACAAAAGTGAAGAATATATGTCAGTGACTCGTCATAAATTGATTTGATTGTGACGAGAATATCACATAATTGAATAAATATAAATAAAAATATTATGTTCTATATTAAATAGAACATAAATTAATTTTGAGTTTATAAAAATGAATCGGATAGTATAATCTCATAAGCTAATTGTAGATTGATGACAAACATTCTAGGCTAGTCCGCCATAAATTTTACTTGATTTTAGGAAGGTTTATAAATGGTAAAAAAACTATTGGCTGAAAGATAGAACGGAGTTGCGTGGAATAAAGTATCAAGTAAATCTTGATTGCAATGACTGGGCATTGTGTTGGATTGATGGTTTTTTTTTACCCTGCTGTTATTCATTTTTATGGTCGGAATCAGAAATGGGCAATGGCTGAGGTTGATCTTGAAAGATTTCCAAGATCCTTAATCCTTGTACAATTAAAAAATAATTGTTTTAAAATTAAAGTATACCAAATTATTATAGTTATAACAATTTATTATTAATTTTATAGCAATAAAAAAAATAACTCACAATTTAATTTTTATTAGCAGAATAAAAATAAATATAACTTTTAAATAGTTTATATTAATTAGATTTTAAGTATTATCATTATTTAAAAAATTAAATTATTAATATAATTCAATATTTATCATATTAAATATATTATAAATTTTTATTTAATTTAATTCAATTTATTTTAAATAATACAATCCAATTCACAGCCACAAAGCACCCTGACTCCTTTGTACAAGCGAATTGAAAAATAAAATAAAATAAACATTCAGGTGGACTCATGTCAATACAAATTACAGCTTGCTTCATCATATTTCACCTTCTCACTTGATGAGCTTCAGAGGTCTCATCATTACATTGTCTTCATGATCCAATATCTGCATTTACGGACATATATATATATATATATATATATATTGTGACATAAATAACTAAATAAAAAAATGGAATTTCAAAAACAAGAGATAATAATATACTTACGTGGCAGTGGTACAAGTAACCAGGCTCTGCTGTCGCATCAAACGGGTACGATGAATTTGAATGTATGAAAGAAAATCTCACTAGAATCTTTGTCACGTATCCGGGTGTTATCTTGTACACGTTCTTCCACCCTTTCTCATGTGCCGCCACCTCTAATTTCTTGCCGCGTGCGTACTTGCTGATCTCGCACTTAAGCGCATCGTTAAATTTTGTCATGCATGCTTTAAACTCCTCCAAATCCAGCAACTCCGTCTGATCTAGGACCGCAAACAATCCTAGATGGATGTGCAAGGGATGATTATCCCCCGTCAGATTTATCACATTCCACACTTCGGTGGTCCCGGCTTTAGGTGTCTCAGTCGCCGGCTCTTCGTATGATTTCCCGTTGATGTAAAGATGTGTGGGCTCACCGTTGTCGCTGGTGTACTCGTACATTGCAATATACCGCGTGTGCGATGCACTGGATAAATCCGGAGATGGGTATTTGATCAATGTATTGGGCACACGCCACGTGTCGACCTCCTGATCTTTCTTTATGATAAATTTCATCACCTTACCATTCGCATCATTGACCGGGCTGCCTGAAGGGTAAGGATACGGTGCATCATTTGCTAGAATAGCATCATCAGATTTTGACTCTGAAAAGTCAACGACCACGTCAGCAATCTCGGACGGGGCCAGGACGGTCTCATTCGTCATTACGGGACTTCCAAGGTATGCCGAATCAGAGGCCACGTGGATGAATCCCATACCGTTGGTAAAAAAGAATCTAAAGAATCTGGCATTGCTAGCGTTGATTATACGGAGCCTGTATTTACGACGTCGTACAGTCATACGTGGCCATGCTTTCCCATTGACTATTATTGCATCACCAAAATATTCCGGCCGCCACTGTGGGTGTATCGAGGGATTATTTCCCGTAGAGTTCATGTATATCCAACCGTCGGTACGGAAGCTGCGATCACAGACGATCAACGGTCGATCAAACTCATCACCGCTAGGAAGTCCAAGTGGAGCCTCAACATCGTGATGTCGGATAATGTAGGCGCCAATCAAGCCAGCCAATAGGTTGACTCTAGTCAACCCCATGGCATGATCATGATACAATAAACTTCCCGGCTGCTGCATGTTGTGATAATGGTACGTTTCCTTCGTCCAGGCGGGTCCCTTTTCTTTGAATCCAGCGGTGAACCATGAGTTTGCGTTTCCATCACTCTGTGGTTCATCAATGCCGCCATGGAGGTGCACTACGGTAGGGATTCCCTTCTTGCTGCGAGGTATAGCAGTAGGGATTGTGGGATCCCACGGAAGAATGTGTTTTGAAGGGAGGTGATTTTGCCACGTCACACAAGTGTCTATACCTTGGAGGGCGTCGATCGTTGGACCAGGGACAGTTGCCGTGTGCTCGGATGTACCGTACGCAAACACCGGGGTTGGAGGAAGATCTCTGTGGAATTTCTGCATTTTAATGTTGCCAATACGGAAAAGATCAATGGTGTGCTAAGCTTTCCTTTTACATTCGTTGGGTGAAATGATTTTTTTATATATAAAAAAGAAAAACGCTTTTTATAAAAGCACTTTCAGAATCTCCTACAAAAATAGCTTTTATGCGAAACTAGGCCTAAGAGCATTTGCACGCTAAGAGGAAGAATAGAAAAATCTTCCCTAATCCTCCATATGTATGGTTTTGATTCGAAGTTGAATTGAACCCTTCTTCTACCTAGCTAGCTAGGAGACCACTTTTTAAAAGCAATAGATATTCTAGTAATACTAGCCAATGGTGGGGATTTGTGGGCAGTTTCTCCTTTTATGGTAAACTTGGAGTTCGGTAGGTATCTAAGTAAATGTTGTACTTTTTATAGCAGCAAGTGAAGTGAAAAGATACCAAACACTCTATATAGAGCTGTCTCGGCACATAGAGCGAAGTTTGATAAACAATTAACATGAGTGTATAGCCATTTCGCATAGAATCAAAATTGTCTATGGATTCAAACTAAAAAATAATAATTCTAAAAATTATGAAATCAAAATCAAATTAAAAAATTAATTTATTATGTTATTTATAAAATAATTTAATAAAATTGTAACATATGTATATTATCGAATAAATTAACAATTATAATAAATAATATGTACATAATATAATATTATTAGGCATACTCTTGTACTATGTAAGAAAAGAATTAAATTTTTTTTTCATGATATATAATATTAACTCGAGTAATAATACAATAACTTTTAAATAATTTATCGTATATCAATTTTTTTTTTTGATAACTTATTTTCTTTTATTTACTCTATTTTTTATTATGTGTTTTATTGCTTCTATAAATTAATATTATTGATTTTAATTTTGTAAATTTTTTTTTAAAATTAAAAATTAGAAAATTTAAGATAATTGATGAACATGGTACTTTATTTTCAAATCCAAATCGAACCCAATCAAAAAATATAGTACTCTGTTAAATAGAGTATGTTTCGATTTGAGTAGAATTAGAACCAAAACTAATTTTACTCACTCTTAATAATTAAAATTTTAAATTAAGTCTAATTGTGTATCAATATTTATTTTTAATCTAATGCTTAATTTAGCATCCTCAAACATTCAAAAAAAGTCAAAATTCACCTGTCTTTATAGATTATTGAGAAGTTTTTACGGTAGGAACCACACAAATATTTGCTGAAGTGATTGTCACAACTTCTATTAGAATTAAGTCAATCAAATTGTAACTCTCGTAAAATCATACATGAGAAGAGTATTCAGGTGTATTTAGGTTTCGTTTGATATTATTGTGCTGCTAGTATCAAATATAAGTGTATGAACGACTGCTAGACGTAGAGTAAAAATAAAAGTTTATTTAACGTTTTAATTCATATGCTTTGAAAATAAGCAAAACCGGATCAGTACAAACAAAGCCTAAGACCCTAAACAAGTGAAATGTGTTTAGCAAAGGAAAATAGCTGGTTTACTAGCTAGCTCATGATCAAACTGGCTTCCTAGAAGGTATCTAAACTGGCCAGCAAAGTAGAGAATCGACAAAAAGCACAGTAAAAAGCTGCGAACAAGGCAAGAAAATGATGAAATCATACATACCCATCTCTTCTTGAACATGCCAATCTTCAGTAACTTAGGTTTTGCAACACCATTGACAACATGAAAGCCTTTGATTCTAGGCATATCTGGAAGTTCATCAACAAACTTCTCAATGTCTGATGGATTCATGATTCTTTCTTCTCCCCATGCAGAAGACGAGCTGATCACTCTTACCAAACCATATGAAAACACAAAACAAACCAGCAAAATTCTCTCCATAACAGCCATTAATTCTTGGATGGCAGAGAGAAACTGAGAAGGCAAAATAGAAAGAGAGAGAAAGAAGAGTTCTGTAATGAGAATGTGAAGAGAATCTGCCAATAAATATTTTTTCTTCTGGCGCTGGGCTTCGCTGTTTCCGAAAAATAAAGCTTGTGAAAAAGACACCGTCCAATGCAGGGAATGCATCACTGTATTAATCCGGAGCAACATGTTCTCTTAATTTTTTTTTTGTTATTTATTAATTTTTATTTATCAAAAAATTTTAAAAATAATAAAAATTAAATCAAAATAAAATTTTAATCTTTTATTTTTTAATACTTTGTCTCGCTAATTTTTTAAAAATTAAAAAATTTCTATGACATATTTTATGAAGTTTTCTTTCTGGTTTGTGGGTATTATACTTAATTTTCTTTTATGTGGTTTGATTCTAGTCTCATATTTCTTTTGATATTTTAGTAATGGGTATGTGAATTCAAGCTGTCTAGTTAGCGCCTCTACTTTAGTTCCTATATGGAGCTGAATTGATAGATTGACTAGAGATTGCGTGACAACTAATTTAGGGTTTCTTGTTATGGCCGGTGTGCTCAATTATTCGAATGAATAAGGGACGTGTTAAATTAGTACCAAGGGGAAAAAACAAAATCAGGACTCTATTCTTGATTTGATCTTTTATTTAAATTATGTTAATTGATAATTGATAGTAATTATTGAAAGAGATATGGTGAAAGAATAAAATTTCGATCCCACATGTATGATGTAAATGTATGCCTTAAAAGAGATAAAATGTCTTATTTGTGTGATGGGTATGATTGAGTATGGCTCTTTGTGTATGTGTGTGTGTGTCTTATTAGCATGATGGGTATGATTGAGTATGGCTCTTTGTGTGTGTGTGTGTGTGTTATTAGCGTGATGAGTATGAGTTGAGAATGAGAATATATATATATATATATATATGTGTGTGTGTGTGTGTGTGTGTGTGTGTGTGTGTGTGAATATAATTACTAATATTAAATATCCACTTGATTCAAAAAGTTGAAAATAATGGCCAAAAAAATAATATAAAACTGGAGGCCCTTCACGTTGAAAAATTGATATTAAATGAACTTATTATGTGAATCATATTGAATAAAGATAAAAGATAGATATGAATATATTGAAATCGAATAAAAATATAAAATTTAAAAAAAAACTTAAATATATTTTAAAAGGATAAAAAAATACAAATTCCTAATATATAAGATACTCGAACACAAGATCATACTAACCAAAAAGAAAAGAGAGATTTAAACGTATTTATATTGAATAAAAACAAAAAAAAAAATTCAAACATACTTTCAAGAAACAAAAAAATACAAATACATAATATGTTTTATGCTCATGTTATTAGTCCGTGGCACCACCATTTTAATCTTGTCTCATCTCCAAGTTGGTATTATCACTTTTTGTTATTTTTCAAGCATTTTTTTTTATTTTCTATTTTTGTTATTTCTCACAATTTTAATGTTGTAAAATCGAATTTTGAAGATTTTAACAACAAAATTTGACAAAAAATTAGGGCATGTCATCACAAAATTAAAACTTAATTCAAAAATTAAATTTATAAATAAAGATTTAAATAATAATATTAAAGTCTAACAACCAAGTTTACAAGCATAAACTAAGTAGGGACAAATTTTGTGAGGTGCAAAGCAATTAATACACATGGATTGACTATTACTTGCTAGATTTACCATGCGATCAATAAGCAAATGGCCCGAATGAATTAAGTCCTATAATTTAAAATAATGCAAGAAGTATGAAGCTTAATTTTCGTTCATACTTAAATTGAGAAAGGATTGTTTTATTTTAAACACATTCTTTTGTGAACAAAGAAGTATATCATATTCATGATTAATAATTAACAATCAGGAATAAGTTATCAGTGTACCTACCAGCACCAAGTAAGGCATAAACAAGTTATAAACTAGCTAGAAGCAGCTGTAAATTCAATAAATCACTACTACTTCTTCTTCAGCTTTTTGGTTAACTTCTCTGTTAATGATGCCCAAAAAATGGTGTAAAATCAAATAAGCAAATCGATATGAAGAACTGAAAGATGGGATTCTGCTAATATGAACTGTTATTCAAAATTATTTGCTTATTTTTAATTATTTTTAAGTGAAACACAACACTTATTATAACATAAAAAATGGTATATAAATGGTGAAAAATAAAATAAACAAATCTCTCTCTCTCTCTCTCTCTCTATATATATATATATATATATTCAATTTTTTAATTATTATATTAATTTTTCAAATTTTACAATTTTATTTCAATTTTTTATATTATATATTTAAATTTTTTAATTTTATATAAAAAAAATATAAGGTATTTGAAATATATTTTGACTAAGTCCACAATTGATTTGGTTAATTTTGACATATATTCGTATTTGCAAGAAGTGATAAGATTAAGAACTTGTATTAATTGTGTGGGACTTGGACTAATCAATGCATCAACTTATTGACTTCAAGAAAGACTGCCATTAATTAGCAATATATTCTTTATCGATTACATAATTAATTGCATACGATCCTTAATCATTAATCTGCCCTTCTAGAACCTCTCTACTGTATTCGAGTTTACAGTTTTAATACCCTTCTAGAACCACTCCACTGTATTCAAGTTTAGAGTTTTCTCCTTTGTTCTTGTCTGCGAAAATTGCATTTCTTATTCTCTACTTGTAGCTGCTATGTCTCTGTATGAAAAGACAACATTGTATCATCGACAACGAACCACATGTTTGATGAAAGAAAATTCCACAAATGGGACCATAATTTCGCCCCGGGCTTTGCATGGAAGCAGTTTCTCACGAAAGCACTTCTTCTTTCTTCCATATGGTCATATCTTTTTACCAACTTGAGGCTTTTGTCCACACAATAATTTTAATACACAGCCAAAACTTGTTAGTGCACAGAGTAGCCGGTGAATTTTGGTGTCTTGAGCAAGTCATTGATTTCTATTGAATTTAATATTAAATTAATAAAGATTATTAACTTATTCAAGACGGAACAGAATTCACTTTTAAATAATTTAATTTACGATGTAATCTAAATTTTTTAATTTAAAATAAATAATTTTTTCTGTTTATTTATTTTTTTTAAAAAAAATTATTAATTTTTAATAATTTTTGAAGCAAATATTTTAGATATATTACTAATATATATAATGTAATATCACGATGTGATCTATTAGATTAATACAAGAGATTTAAACTTTAAAATTAGAGACTTTCTCATAATAAATATTATATTAGAAAAATCTAATCAATGAACAACTCTTACCTTACCTCGTATGAATATGAGTGCATTAAGCACTTATCAAGAAGCACTTTTGAAATCTAGTGCTGAGACTACAAATTTATGTGTTTATTAATCTTTTGTGGATCTCCTAAGTGTAAAGCACTTTCTTTTTTGACAAGTGCTTATGTTGGTAGAAGCATTGTCTCCTTAGTTGTATTAGGTAATCAATGATTAATCTGAAAAGAGAAAAAAAACTCACTTTATCATGTGAAGCTAGAGATCAAATCACCCAATATCTTTAACAAGAGTTTACAAGTGTAACCTCTGAATAATTTAATTTATGACCTAACTCATATTTTTAATTCAAAATAAATAATTTATCCTTTGCATATTTAATTTTTTGAAAAAAATATCATTAAACCTTTAATAATTTTAAAAACAAATATTATAAATTATAAATAATATATATAATTAATATCACAATATAATCTATTAGATTAATACAATAGATTTAGGCTTTAAAGTTTAATACTCGCTCGCAACAAATATTATCATAAAAAAAAGTCTAATTAAATGATAAAGAAAATGAAAAAAAGGGGGTGTATTAAGCAATAAGAACAGTGTATTTAGACTTAGCCAGTACAATATTCATGTTGGGCTCCGTTGAGGTCCAAAACTCTTTCGACAGACTGAATCCATTAGCCAAAGGCCCAATTTTCGAACCGAGTATTAACCCACCCGACTCGAGCCCATTTCAATTACCCGCCAACTCGTTCAAAAATCCTCCCTCAAATCCCGGCAAAATTATTTCTTCTCTCTTCTTCACAGCGTAACTAACTGACCGAAACCAGTTAAACATCCAAATCCAGAGAAGCAAATCGTTTCTTCGCCAAACAAAAAATGGCGGCAGCACATCTCTCTGAAACCTATGCATGCGCACCGTCCACAGAACGGGGCCGCGGAATTCTGATATCTGGGGACCCGAAATCCAACTCCATTCTCTACTGCAACGGGCGCTCTGTTGTGATCCGGTACATGGACGAGCCGCTCCACGTGGAGGTCTACGGGGAACACGGGTACCCAGTCACGGTGGCCCGGTATTCTCCTAACGGTGAGTGGATCGCTTCTGCGGACGTTTCCGGGATCGTGAGGATCTGGGGGACCCATAACGGTTTCGTGCTTAAAAATGAGTTCAAGGTTTTGTCGGGTCGGATCGACGATTTGCAGTGGTCGCCGGATGGATTGAGGATTGTTGCGTGCGGTGATGGCAAGGGAAAGTCGTTTGTTCGTGCGTTTATGTGAGTTAAAATTGCGCAGTGCTTTTCCGTTTCATATTTTGTGGTTGAGATGGATTAAAAAAAAAAAAAAAGCCTTCTTTTTCTTAGGAAAAGCACTTTCAAAATCTTTAAAATCAACTGAAATTGCTCTTTACAAAAGTGTTTCATTCCCAACATTAATATTGATTAAAGCTGCTTTTGGAGTGATTTTGACATTACCAAATAGTTGCTATAAACACTGTCATTCTACAAATTTTAATTTAGGTGGGATTCAGGCAGTACAGTTGGAGACTTTGATGGGCACTCGAGGCGTGTTCTAAGCTGTCATTTTAAACCAACTAGGCCATTCCGCATTGCCACTTGTGGGGAAGACTATTTAGTGAATTTTTATGAAGGTCCGCCATTTAAGTTCAAGCTATCTCACAGGTTGCTAAAATTATGCTTTCATGGTTTTACAAATTAATCTTGCAAGTTCTCATTTGTTACTACTAATGGCTGAGCTCCGTGGTCTGCAGGGAGCATTCGAACTATGTTAACTGTGTTAGATTCTCCCCAGATGGAAGCAAATTAATTACTGTAAGCTCGGATAAGAAAGGAGTAATATATGATGGCAAGACTGGGGAAAAAATCGGAGAGTTGTCCTCGGAAGATGGACATACTGGCAGCATATATGCCGTTAGCTGGAGTCCTGATAGTAAAAAAGTAAGCATCTTGTTGAGTTGTCGTTTGCTGCTTGTAACTTTTTTATGCCTTGAGCAATTCTGAGGACCGAATTGTTTATATTGACCGGAATTCAGGTTCTCACTGTTTCTGCTGACAAGTCTGCCAAGGTTTGGGAGATTCTTGAAGACGGTAGTAGTGGAAGGGTGATTAAAACATTTGCCTGTTCTGAATCCGGCACAGTGGAGGACATGCTTGTCGGATGCCTTTGGCAGAATAGTCATCTTGTAACCGTATCTCTTGGCGGTCTAATTAACATTTTTTCAGCTAGTGATCTTGATAAACCTTCTCTCTCATTTTCCGGACATATGAAGAATATCAGTACATTAACTGTACCTAAAGTCAGCCAGAAGATGATCTTGTCCAGCAGCTACGATGGAGTCATCATTAGATGGATTCCAGGAGTTGGATACAGTGGTAAATTAGAGAGAAAAAATAATGCTCAAATAAAATGCTTAGTCGCTGTTGAAGAAGAGATTATTACATCTGGGTTTGATAACAAGGTAAGATTTTACTGGAAATGTTTACTTGTTGGTCAAGTTTTCTGGAAAGCATCATCAGTCTTCAGCTACTGAAATGAAAACATCATAATAACCTTTACAGACTTTTGTTGCACTCTGTCTTAGCTTTCACTTGACTTCAGGTATGGAGAGTTCCTCTGCTTCAACGTGGAGATGCAGAGGCTGTTGATATTGGCACTCATCCTACAGACTTGAGCATTGCTCTTAGTTCCCCAGAATTGGCTTTGGTTTCTACTGAATCTGGAGTTGTCTTGCTTAATGGTTTGAAAATCGTGTCAAAAATCGACCTTGGATTTACTGTAACAGCATGTGCAATTGCACCTGACGGAAGTGAAGCAATTGTAGGTGGTCAGAACGGCAAATTGCACATATTTTCCATCTCAGACAATAGTCTCACAGAAGCAGCCGTTCTTGAGAAACATAGAGGTGCAGTTACTGTAATTCGATATTCACCAGATGTTTCCATGTTTGCTTCTGCTGATAGCAACCGTGAAGCTGTTGTTTGGGACCGCATCTCCAAGGAGGTAACACCTTCTTCATTGTCATGCATTTCTTTCTCTAGCTACTGAAAATGTTTCTGAAATTTGTTTCTTGCAGGTGAAGCTAAACAACATGTTGTTTCACTCTGCTCGCATAAACTGCCTAGCATGGTCTCCGAATAGCACCATGGTAGCGACAGGATCACTAGACACTTCTGTTATCATCTATGAAATTGGGAAGCCTGCTTCAAGCCGCGTAACCATAAAGAATGCTCATTTGGGCGGTGTCTATGGCTTGGCTTTTGCTGACAACTTCAACGTGGTGAGTTCAGGAGAGGATGCTTGTGTACGCCTGTGGAGGTTATCGCAGGAATAAGAAGCAGCTTGGCTACCAAGCATCCATGAAATTGCTTACTTCAGATGTTGATCCCCTTGCTCAAACTATAATGTGGCATAGCATAAATGAAGAAACTGAGAAAGAATGAAGAATATAATGCTTCCTGATATTTTGCACTTGACTCGGGTAGAGTTCTGTTAATTAAAATGGCCCAATTTTAAGGTTGATTTCTCTTAATTTTAGTCAAAAACTTCTCAAACACAAAATTATGTGTAATTTGGGAAACAAACAAACTCCAACTTTGCAAGCCTAAATTAAAATTTTGCTGTGATTTCATTGATTTAAATTTACTTAATGCGTATAAAAAGTTTAAAAATCAATTTAGATCAACTATTATGCACAATTTCTATGGTTTGGATGTTATTGAATGTATAATGATAAATATAAATAGTTAAGAATTAAAAAAAAAAAACAATAACTCTCTTAATAAATTGATCGAAATAAATTAATATAATAAAAAGATTCTCTTTATAAATTTATTAAAAATAATTAATTTAAAATATATATATCTTTTAATAAATTTATCGTGATAAATTAATTAATTAATTTTGATGTATTTGTTTTAAAAAAATAGTTAAAAAAATTTTAAATTTATCGAATAATTATCAATTTATCTTCCCGATGACTAATAGAAACTGTGATAATAATTAGACTACACTAACATCTAACATATACCCCATAACTTTACAAAAAGCTTCAAAAGAATTTGCAAATACTATACCCTAAGTTCCTTTTCATTAGTAATAATTCTAAGCATGCCGTCATGTTTGGTGCCAACAATACTTTTGTCACTAGCATTTGATTTATGCACGAAAATAACACGTGCAAATGTACCAAACATGCCCATAAATTAAATTTAATACATTGTCATTCCAACTGTTCCTACACAGTGCCATCATTTCTTTGCACACACAATACAGCGACTAATGTCTTCTTGTCTGCCACTGTGATTAAATAAAGGTTTAATACCATTAATTTAACTAAAATACCCTTCATCTGGTCAAATTTCTAAGGGTGAGTTTGTCGTATCCATAAGAGTTTGGGCACCTATTTGTTATAGTTGGAAAAAGTTGTATCCGTTTATCAAAATATGAAACGATTAGGGACCTGGATGTTACTATCTCATTAAATAAAGAAACTTCAAATTGAGGGAGCATGGTCCTCGAAACTGAAAAACCACAAACCAGGATTTGCATTTCCACAAAAGTTGAACGACATTTCTGATTATTTAATTAGTATTGGAGTTCATACTCCAGATCAAAGAAAGCAAAACGGCTGGAGGGAAAGCATGATCTTAACAAATACTACACAAACACACTGAAAAGGTTCACTTGGTACACACTACTACGGAATACTGTCAAAAAGCCACTACTGCTACCACCACTGGGAGAGAATTTCAAGTCAAACAACATCCTCTCTCTTTAGATAACTTTTTTTTTCCCTTTTTACATTACATTATTGAGCAGCTGCTTGTGTTCTCATCACTGAACATATGGGAAGTGGTTGATGCAGCAGAGTGGTCACCATTATAATTAGGTGGTTGTTCAGCGTAGCAAGAGTATGGAGCTGGGGTATAATTGTAATAGTATCCGGTGTTTGGTGGAACGAAGGGGGATCTATGATACATCATCTGAGGTGGTTGTTGTTGCTGCATGGCATGCCTATTTTGCATGTTCATGTTCATGTTCATCATCATTTGTGATGGATGATTCATTCCATTCATGTTCATGAGCATGGTTGACGGATATTGACCTGCAGCAGCAGCAGCATATCCACCATTTGGAAATCCTGCAGGGGAAGAATTCTGATAACCATTGCTGGGTTGATAAACTGTTGGTTGAAAACCAGCCATAACATTTGGATTGCCTCCTAAAGCAGCAGCAGAGGGAACATTATTAGCACCATTTCCATGGAAACCAGCGAGGTTCATCATAGCATTAACCTCATTTCCCCTTTTAACATCCCCAACAGCTGAAACATTGTTCATTTTCAGAGCTGCCATAGTTTTCTGATCAATCCCATTTGGATTTATCACCTTCATTCCCATATTCTGATTTGGGTTTCCTACTTTCTTTCCAGCATTATTCCCATTTCCAACATTGTTGTCGTTCATTTTGTTATTATTGTTAGGAACTCCAGCCATAGGTCCAACACATTTCGTTGCATTGTTTGCATCCATAACTTGCTGCCTGAGCAAACCGAGTTGACCCAATTGACCCAGTTGGTTTGCTTTGATAAACTGCAGTTCCTCTTCTTCATCATCTTCTTCAGCATCGTCAAAATAATCATCCTCTTCCTCGGAGATGAAAGCAGGAAACTTCGGCTGATTCTTGAGTGCCTCCAGACCTTTCATCATACCTTGCTGTCGGCCTTTGTTGTTGTTGTTGTTGTTGCTGCTGCTGTTGTTCTTGTCATCTTTGATGCAGTTGTTCTGCTTTTGGTTTTGGTTAGATTTTTGGGACCAAAGTTCAGCATGTTTACCAGCTCTAACCAGTTTCTTGATCAGAGTTGCAGAATCTACACTTCCTGAAACTGAGACCTTCTGCTGCTCTGCATCTATAGTTACTTGGTAAACACCTGGGAAAAATAAACAAGCAGACCAATTTTACAAAAACAGATATAAATTATTAAGATTAGCGGATTAAGAAATTTCTCTGGAACTTGCATGTCTCATATCCTCTTGAGAAGAACAAGCAGATCAATAATTTCTGGTTTAACCAGATCATCATAGCTGTTTACCATGCTATGCATAATAACAGAGTAATTTTCCTCCATTCTGTCAAAATCCTACACAGTTATGATTTACAGCACTAAAGAGTGCACGGAAATGATTAGCAGAACTACCAAACTCAAACGCAATTCTTAGTTCAAGGTAATGATAGTAAGATTACTGACTAGAAAAATAATCTTTTACTTAAGAAAAACAAAGTCAAAAAGAAACTCTTGGTTGCTGAGACATATGAGGAAAAGAATCTCAAGTTTGACCTTTTTTATTTTACTATTTAGTAATGATTTCAAAAGAAAAAAGAAATCACCTCAAGAAAGCAAGTTGTAGTACTAGGCTCTTTTTTTCGCACTTTTTCTCAGCAACCAAACAAAACCTCAGGAAAAGTATTATGCTAGATAAAAATAGCAGATAAACCATTCCACACGCTTTACTCCCAAAGAACAAAACTTTAATACTCAGAAAAAGGAGATAAGAAAGCGAGCACCTTCAATCCTCTGAAGGAGCTTCTTAACTTTCTGCTTACACCCATCGCAGTGTATGTTCACTTTGAGAACAAAGGTCTGTGAAATAGAAAAGCAACAAAGCAAACAACAAAAACAAGAAGAAGAAAGATTCTCAAGGAAAAGACCATTTATCCACTTTGCTACAAAAATAAATTAAATAAATAGACAAGAGAAAGGGAACGTGGGTAAGAGAGAAAAACCTGGATCTTGAGAAGCTTAAAGTCTTCTTCTTTAGTCATTTCTTCAGTGTTCGTAATGGAAATCTTCAGCTAAGCTAGTGGGAGGTAAAGACTAAAGAGTTTGTTGCATGTGAGTTTATAGATTTTGGGCTCTCTAGTATTGCTGCTGCCGTAGTTCTGTTCTTTTAAGTACTGCTCTCGAAAAGCAAACAAAACAAAAGCACATGGGTGTTGGTGCTTCCAAGTTAAAAAATAAAACAGCAGATGCAGCCAAGGCAAACGCAAGAAAATCACTTGCAGAGAAAATGTTAGTCAGAAGAAAGGATATGAAAAGAGAGAGCAACGAAGGCGAGTACTGAAATGATGTGATTTAACGTTAAATACTGAAAGGAAAAACGATAAAAGAAAAACAGCGACTTGACGGGCCGATTTCTATCCCTGTCCTGCTGCTTGTCAAATGTCATAGCAGGGTCGGCTACGCTTTTTATTTTCTCCTCAATTTTTTCCTTTTTTTTTTTTTAAATAATAATAATAATAATTTAGGCTTTCTCAGTTTGGTTCAAAGTTCAAACTAAATAATTATCTTTGATGTTGTCAGTTCATTGATTCTTGGGCCAACCCGGCTTTTCTAACTAAGTTCAATCCTCCCCCCTAGTCTAGGGTTTGATTGGCATCATAATGCTAACTTCCCTGTAGGGACATTTAGTTAGGACTATTACACATCATTTTGTCTACAATAATTGTTAAATTTTACGGTAATTATTATATATTCAAATATTTATATTAACAGTTTTTGTTACAATAATATAAAATTATTAAATACTAAATATAAATAAAAATATTAATTATTAAATAAAATAATTATTTAATAAAATTTTTATCTATACAATATTTTTAAAATTAAATAAAAATACAACAATCTTAAACATAAAATATAAAATTTAATATCTTATAATTCGTTTTAAAAAAATCATAATAATATGATTATTATGTTATTTTTACTATTATTTTCTATGTAAAAAAATATAATTAAAAAATATAAAATTATTTTATTATTTTTATAAATTAAATTAAAAATTAAAATAATTTTTATCCTAAAATTTAATTAAATTTTATTACTAGATTTGAATATTATAAGTTTAATTTCATAATTTAAATTTAAAAATAAATTTTTAAACGAGAAAATCTTATATTAAGGTGGTTGATCAAAGTTGCCGGTTCCTAAGAGCATTGATCATGTGGGCCTGGCCCATTTAACACTCGAGTTTATAATATGCGAAACGAGATGTTTCAGCTTATCATGATAAATGGGAAATGACGATAAGTTGAAAATGACGTAACGACTATAACTAGATACC
The DNA here is from genome assembly GCA_032401905.1 of Swietenia macrophylla. NCBI lineage: Eukaryota > Viridiplantae > Streptophyta > Magnoliopsida > Sapindales > Meliaceae > Swietenia > Swietenia macrophylla. Next base: position 739,115 of record CP135585.1, on the reverse strand, counting down.
TTCGTATCTTCCCGTGACTTGTGGGCCCAATGGGGTGTGCACGACAAACTGGTCCTCGGTTACGGAGACAATGTTATCTTCACTTGTAGTGAATATTTCAGTTAGACCCCCTCAACACTTTACTATTTATATAATTTTCCACAATCGTTTTATTTTTTGTGCTTTTCCCGTACCTAATCCGCATTAGTTTTTCAAAATTGATATATTAATATTACGTGTGTTTTTTCGAAAAATTTGTTTAGTATTTAAATAGGATGAACACCCTGTAATTACACATTTATTAAAGTATACAATATTTTGCATTCAAAATATGAAAAATATTACCAGATTAAATTTAATTCGATATTTGTGATTGATGATAATTATTTATTAAATTTTTTTTAACTCATTAATAATTAATTTTTTTATTTACACTACTCATTTTAGCAATATTTTTACAAATTTCTATAAATTTTATTAATTTTGTGCTTATTTATAAAATATAAATTCAAGTGTGATCCTTGAGAGAAAGAATAGATGAAGTACAGAATGTACACCATATTGTTGAGATTTGAGAATGTGTTACACCTAACATGCTCAAGATAAACAGTGATTTGCCAATAAATGCTTCTTGCAAAAAGCTGCTTCCTGCTAAAGAATTCGGACTTCTTCTGATTCTCTGCATGCACAGATATACCTTGCTTAATGCTCCTTTCCAGGTTTTCATTGGGTTCTGCTCCTTCATGTAACTCATTAATGAAGAAAGCACCCAGGGCAAACACAATCTCTTGGTCAGGATGAAATTAAGCCAAACCCTAAGGACTCATCCACGCAGAGGAGAGAAACTTGTGCATTCTATACTTGCTTCGTGATGGTTAAAGAGCTCTGAAAACTCTGAAAGCCTGAACGGGGAGATTAGAACTTGAAAAAGACCAAAAGCAAAATGAGAAAAAGTCCACTTTTTAGACACTTTTCCTTTGGTTTCACAATTCCCAAACAAGTCATGTATGGGGGATTGTTGTTTTTTTGCTTGCTTCTTTGCTTTGCTTTCTTGCGAGTTCTTGGTCCTCGTGTATTCAGGGTTATTAGTTTTTGTTTATTAAAATTTTACAGAAGCAGCACGCAATCACACAAAGCTCAAAGCTGCAAAGAAAGAAAGGCCAAAAAAAAAAAAAAAAAGAAAACTAGAGCTAGGGTTATAATAGAGACTGTGTTAGATTCCAGCATCATTACTTGCTCCCTAGTGCCTGCAACTTTCTGCATGCTGTCCCAGTCAAGACATTAACTAAAAAAATATTAAAACCCTTTAAATTCTCATCTTTTTTTCTTCCCTTTTAATTCAGGATTAATAAAATATTTAACAATAATCCACTCTATTATTTAAAATATACTCATTCCATTCCTTAACAACTGCTGAAATTATATTAATATCTTTAAACTCTAATGCAATAAATGTGTAGAGACAAATTTGTAGAATGACTAAGTTATCCTAATTCTTAAAACATTTTATTTAGGATTGAGTATTTTCATTATTTCAAAATAATAACAAAAATACTCTTTCATTGTTTGTGTAAAATATTTTAAATATTAAAATAACTTGATTTTTTATACAATATAGATTGATATATTAACATAAATTTAACAATAATGAAAGAGTAAAATGGGTATTTTTTATATATAATAAAATATATTAAAAAGTGTTAAAATAATAAAATATTTAAAATTAAAAAAAATTTAAATAAATAATATTATTACGTTATTACAGTTAATATGGTAAAATTATTTAATTAATAAAATAAAAATTTATTTATTAATAATAAATAAAAAATTAAAAATATTTTATTATTTAATTAATATAATAAAAAAAATTTAATTTTTTATTTTAAATTTATTATTAATAAATAAATTTTTATTAAATTATCTGTTAATTCATTCACAGTGATACAAGAGGACCATCTCCCTATAAAATTAAATCTTGAGCTCACATCACATTACGACTTTAACTGCCACTGACTTATTTTTCTTTTTGAACTTGTATCTAAAACTCGAGTTCCCAAAAAGAGGTAAAATTCTTATGAGGAAACTAAAAGAGGTTATGATACAACCTTATGTTGTGAAAGGTAAGATGACGATCAGATCATGATCAAGATCAACATGTGTTAGATGGGTCCACTTTTTTTGGCTGCATCTATGATGGCTCCCAATTTTTAATTTTTTGTTTTCGGATTCCGATTTCTACAATGACAAACAAAATAACAAAGACATTGGGGGCCTTATTGGGTTGGACCCCTAACCCTCTGTTCTTGTAATCGATTTGTTGTAATATACGTAGAAACCTAAGCCAAGTTCTTAAGTTTGCAAGGATTAATTAATTGGGTGTAATACGAGAGAAGATTGCAAAAGTTATTTGATCAATCTTTATATGTGTTATTAATGCACCCTCAAGGGTATGATGCTAAAAGGTACATTTCAAGATAAAGCATTTCACTGAAGTTTTTGTGAAACAAACTGTAAACAGCTACTCTACTTGGATTTTGATGGCACTTGGAGACAAGTACAGTTCATAATTGAATACCACCTTTCCTGTTCGAGGAATAGCCAATTGTTTGATTCCAAACCCACTCTCGACCTTTCCTTCCAAAACATTTAATTATTTGAGCCTAGGCTAGCTCCACCATCAATTCGAAGTAAACCCTAAATTTTACCAGATTTCATGGAAGGTTTATAAATGGTAAAAAAACTTTTGGCCGAAAGATAGTAAAAAGTAACTGGGTTGTGTGGAATAAAGTATCCAAGTAAATGTTCAGGATTTTCAGTGTAGAATTTGGCAATGTATGAAATGCTTTTAAATTTTCACCCACTACATATCACAAATGAAAAAAACAACAGAAGTTGTATCAGAATTGGAGGCTTAGAAAATTGTGATACATGTGGAACTGCTCTTAAAAAATTCTTGCAATGGGGGGGGGGCCCAAATATGACCAAAGTTTGCGATGATTCTATTTGACTTTGGGCTAGAATTGGTTCAATAATAAATTGGGTCAACCCAACTTTAGATCACAAAATATTTGAATTTAAGATCAATAGAAAAGAAAATTATATATTTGCACCAAAAATCATCATTATAAATTTTATATATTTGTCTATATATAACACAAGTTTATTAGATGAATGGACATACGAATCCACTCGTAATATCAAACACTTTCTTTTCTCTTATTTCAACAACTTTTAGAAGAGAAAAAAGATCGTAATTTGCTTGCTGCTTTTTTAAAGAGTAGATGTCATTTGTATGCTTAAGAGTATCATAAATGGCTTTATATATTATCCTAAAAGGTTTTTCTCATAGTAATCAAGGTCTTGGATGCTCTTATCTCTCTTTTTCAAAGATGGTATAACTTATGAACTTGATTAATTATGTCTTATAGTGTAGTAAGTTCGCATTATCAAAAGATCCCAAGCAATTTATGTTAAAATTATTTATCAATTAAACAATTATAGAACACATATAATTTAAATTGTGAATTGGTTGAGTTACACATAATTTAAAAATGGTAGATTGTGGAGTTAAAAGTTAGTGAATCATTTATAATTCTAATTTAAGGTGATATTTGTAGAAAATACTTATGCTTCCGAGTTTGTGAGAGCATTATTAAGAATAAGATTTCAGACATTATCTTGCCTATCTACTTAATGTTCATTAATTTTGTTCTTGCATGCAATTAAATTGATCCACAATCCATCCTCAATTGTCTTGTGATTCATGAGATCTTACAAGTTACGGTTTGCAACAACTCAAAATCTATTTCAAAGTTATGAATCATGGCACCCCGTATAAACTTTCGGTTCTCCTTTTCTTTTAAACAATGAATCAATGCAATTCTTGTCAATTCACCAAGGCAAAAGGATTGAATTCCTTTCTCTTAATATTGGGTTGGAGGGACCTAAATGCAGGTTAACAAGAATATAGCTTAAGGCAAAAGCATTAACAAAAGAAACATCAATATAATATGTTAACTTGAGCTTTACATTTGGAAGAATATATGGTCATTGGTCTTCGTTGCTTTTTTTCTTTTTAAATTTCCAAAGAATCAACCAAATTAATGTAACATTAAGGAGAATCTTAGAATCGTCTATAACTTTTTTTAGGCTTTCTTTTTCTTCTTTAGTTCCGCTTTAAATATTCTGATTTTGCTTTCCATAGAAGATGAAATGCGATGGAAAGCATCTGTGTAATGTCCTCTCACCGCATTCCTCACAAGAGCACTTTTCAGGGCTTTAGTAAAAGCACTTCACCTAACCAGATTATTGTCTAAAATGGATCGAATTATCTCAATAATGTTGAATTTTTGCTGTACGTAAACTTAAAACATATAGGGTATATCAATTATTTTAATTGGATTATTTGCTACAAGCTAAAAATTTATGTCCTTAACTGAGAAATCCTGAAAACTCCTAATGACAGTCTACTACAAGAATGATAAAACAATTGACTAGTTTTTATTCATCTAGACTGGGGCTTCTGGCATGGGAGAAAGCCACGGAACTATTTTCAAAGCTCTCATAATTCAAAGCATAAACTTCGTCTTGTACCTGCAATAAAGCTGGGTCTCCTTTGGACACATGCCCGTGGCAAAGAGAATTTGGAAACCCAGTTGTGGACAATACAATAACCACGTGTTATCTTGTTTGCATGCAGCAGTCTAATCTCTTAGGGTTTAGGTGTTCCCTGGAAGCAAAATTATACAGAAACATTGTTTGTCTCTTGCTGAATGATAATGCTGGGGGAAAAATTGGAAATCATCATGAGGTCTGTATAGGAGGGATGAAGTTCCAGACGAAATTCCTTCGAAAATTGTGGAAAGTTGGAAACAATAATTGTAAGTTCCAAAACAGATAATACCAAAAAGAGAGCCTATAATTATTCTTTTCCGCAATTGTATGTATACTGCTTTGACCATTAGGTTTCTCAGAATCCCAGCTGCATTATACGTTAAAAGTTACCACCATTCACCGACCCTGATAAGATCAAAAGCTATCTTACTACTGTTCCACCTAATTTATTTATTTACCTTTTCAAAAAGCTTTTTTGACTTTGCCGTATGTGTTAAATAGTTTAAATACTATTATTTAAATTAGGATTTTTTTTTTAAGTTTAAGAACATAGATAAAGTGAAATTTTAGCACAGTATCATAGTGTGTTCATTCTTTCGGTTTTGTATTTAAATCTCTAAATACCCAAGCAAAATAAATTACAATTATTTAAATTTATATAATAAATTAAAATTAAAATTGAAATCAGTAAAATGTTATCATTTAAGTTGAGCTATGATTCGACCTAAGAAAATAAAACTTCCGTATAAGCAACTCCATGTGTCAATGTATTGTATTCAAGCGATTACATTTATAATTATTACTTACATTCATCACTATTTCTATCTTTTGAGTTTAGTTTGACTATTTTAATACTAATTAATTATAATTTTCTAATTATGCTCACATTAAAAAAATAATATCGAGGTGAATCATAAGATTGAGTTTATTATCAAGTAATTGGACTAATTCATCAGTTTTTTTTTTCAAACTATCAGCATCACATAAGTATATCATACATCAAGATCTCATAATCTACCAAGTGTGTGAGATATGATCTATTAAAGCGAAAAGAAACTTGGTACAAAAACCAATTTTAGATTTCCAAGTAAAGAATTTGATTGTAAATCTTATATTATTAAGTGGCAAAACAAAGCTGCTGGGTTTAAATTATTTTCTTCCTTTATATATAAAGAGAGAGAGATAGAGAGACTTTTATGATAAGTTTCTTAGGTACCAATGTGTTTCCTTTATGGCATATCGTGGTGCCCACCTCAGCCTCAGTCTGTTGACTTGATACTAAAATACAAATGAAAAACTAACTCACACCTAACCAGATTGACATGAATTCATAATTTTTTGCCTTTAAATGTTGATATAATGTAGAAAATTTATCTCTTATCTGCTACATGGCGGGTTGCAGGGAGCTTTGGCACAGAAATACAATTTAGAAGGCTTGAAATAGACTGATAACAATCAGATTAAGCTTATCTTCATGTTCAAAGCTGGTGTTTTGGTTTACCTAAGCAACTATTTGGAGTGAAAATTACATGAAAATTATCCGTAAAGTCATCTTGTAATCTCGTGTTACCCGAGTAACTGGCAATTCTGTGTTTTGAAACAGCTGGTAAATACTCAGTTTGCTAGAAATTTTATGTTCATACAGGTACAGTTCACGGTGCCAATGGAATTTCAGTGATTTAGGCAAAAATTAAAAGCCAAGTAAAACAATTATACGTGCAAAATTGATTTGCTAATGAGGAAAAATCTAAGCTGTGATTTGCGAAATAAGAGAGCAATGGTGGACAGCTGGTGGAGCAATTGCACAATTTGAATTACTTTCACTTTCTGATAGATTAGGTTTAATAAAGCTAAGCAAATTTAAACAACAAAGATTGGGACGATAAATAAATGGATAATCATTATCTATTAAAACACTTTAAATCTTCGAAAATAATATTGTTCAATGGCCACGAGAAAGGTTATGCTTTCGAAAGAATGTTCTATGCTAATAGTCCATGTCCCACCAACAGTTATTCTTATACTTTTATAAGACATAGATTACACTAATACATTTTCTATAATTAATTTTACTTTTCTTGTCTCCTTTATACGTAATATTACATTATTCTATGCATGAATATGACAAAAATTATATCTTGGTTAGCTTAGCCTTTTAACCTTTGTGCCTTTGATTAATTATTATCAACGTATTTTTTGGGCGACGGCCAAATTCAATGTCCCATTATTTTAAGGTAATAATAGTCTTTCCCTTTGTCACCTTATGAACAATATCCCTAAATTGTAGGGATACCTTGTAAGATACGGTGACATCAATTTTGTTTAAAAGAATAAAAAAAAAATAACGTCCATTGAAATTACCATATTCTTCTTAAAGAGTACATTATCAAAATTATAACATTTTTCTTTTAAAATAAATTTTGTGTGTTTGTGTGCGTGTAATTTTTGTATGTCATTTTACTCAAAATTTAATTCAATTCATCTAAATCATCTAATTGGATTCAAATTAATATATTTTGATCCACTATAATTGATTGTTGAAAATAGAGTGATCTATATACAGAACTAATTAATATAGTTGTTTAATTGGTATATTAGATTATTAGGTTTGCTTTTTATCAATCAAGATCATATTCAACTTTATTAAAGTTCTATACGTGTACAAGATACAGTAAGTATAATCATTGTAAGGATGACTAAAGGGCAAGATATGTCACAAAGAAAATAACCTACATACGAAAGCACATAGTATCAAAGCATATTGTATCACTAAACCGATTGCCCTTGCACCGCATGCAACATGTGAAACCAAACAGGTCCTAGTTAACCCTTATAAAAGCACTTCTCTACAGCAAATTATGTATTAATTTCTAGCTTTCTATATAAATATGCCTACATAATGGAACAGGCATGGGGGTTTTCATCGCTGAAGAGTGAAGTGAGCTTCTCATCGGTTGCGTTAGGGCTAGGAAGTGCTTGTACCACGTTCTTAACATAACCAGATGGTGCTTTTTTGTCGTAAGCTTGAGCTACATATGGATATGCAACCAAATTGTAAGGAACATATGGCCAAAACTCAGCTCTTTTTCCTGTACTCTTCACTCTCTTTAAGACCTTGTTTGGATCCACATAACCTGTCACTGTTACCCGGCTTTGCTTTCTATTCACTTCTACTGATTTCGCACCTGCGTAGAATATAGTAAATTTTGAGTTAATAACGAAGTTTGTGTTAAGGGCTTGTTCAGTTAACTTCTTTCAATAGAAAATTGCTTTTGGTTTCGTGTGAAAAATTTGCACCTACCACATAAGACAAACAAAAACATTTGTATGGAAGTAGTAAAACGGCACCTGGAAATACCAGTGTTTGGCTTTGTAGGCTGCATGATTTAAAGATTTAAGAAAAAAGGGAATTAAAGACATGCAAAACCTTTACAAAAGAGTGTTATTAAGTATAACTTTTTGCATAAAATGTCGATAATTTTTATATTCTCAGCACTGGTGGTCCCGTTGAGAATATAAATTCGGCCTAAATTTTAGTTTAAAATTAAACACTATTGTTCATATTTTGGTCAATATTAAGCTTGATATGAATAATTTATGAACTCGATTAGAGCCCCATACTCAGGTTACGCTAGATTCTAGGACAGATTACTTAAAAGGAGGTTTATAGAATAAAAAATTTGAGTGGAAGTTAAACCAAGGCCTCTATCATGCACAAGAAAAGAAATCAGAATAATTAACTATTTTACTTTAACTTCATCTACAGTTAAAATTGGTTTCCTTGTACCTTACAACATAACAAAGAACTTATAAAAGAAAGAAACAAGAAGAGATGGTGTAACAAGCTTTAAGAAATATTCAGGACGTCGACAAGAAAGAAGGAACATAGAAGCTTTAATATATTCACCTTTCATGGAGGAAACAGCGTGTCTAACTCTTCTTTCGCAGCCGTCGCAGTCCATTTTCACCTTGATTTCAACTGTCTGTCAAACAAGGGAGGCAAAACATTACTCATTTTTTTTTTATTGACAAAACACAAGAGGGAGAGAGTTTTAAAGCTCGAGTTCCGAGTCTTTGGCAAACCTGCATAGGCTTGCGTTTCTTCCTTCTTGGTGTAATCTCAAACAAATCCAACAGATGATCAAGTACACCCATTTTTGCTTCTCTTTTTGCTCAAGGCAAAGCTGAGAGTTCGAAAGAGAAAGATGGAGAGATGGAGCAAATTAAACTTTTGCAGGATGGAAATATATGTTATCAAGTGTGGTTTGTTGTATTTATAGGAAGGTGAAATGATTGGGTATTGAGAGATACTATGGAGCAATAATTTAAGCTTAAATAAAAAAAAAATAAAAAGTAGGATCATAGCATTCAGCCCCCTGAGTATTTATGCTTTTAAAAAATTAAAATTACTTATTTATATGATATAGATTGATAACCCCTATTGACAGTAACATTGAGATGGTCAAAATTCAACATTATAAGGAAAATGTGATCATTTTAATGAGAATTGGCGGACCTATTTGATATCAATGAAAAAACTTAGGGATAGTGTGTTATTGCCCGAAAATGATAACTGTGTCCCCAAATCATGAAAACCATTCTGAAAACAATGTTATATCATGGCCGACCACTTGGCTTCCAGGTTCTGAATCTGGATTAGCGAATTAATTAATTTATAATTTAATATAATCTTGGCCTTAGTGGGTTGCTTGTATGACAGCTTTATGAGGAATTATTGTTGTTGTTGGTGGTGTTGTTGGTGTTGTTTTGCTGTTTCTTCTTCGGTCCAAAGAAAGACAAAAAGAAGGCTACTGTCGGAAAGTTCTTTCTGTGTTTCCACTTATTTTCCGTGCAATGGCCTACACGGTTCTTCACTAACCCTGTGATCATGATTAAGCCCGCGGCATCCCTTTTTTTTTTTTTTTGGGTTACATATTTGTATAACTGTTAATTAATAACAAAAAAAACATCTGCTAATATTAATTATTAATTAATTAGTGTTAGCATAAATAATTATATATTTATAAAGTTTAATGTATTTGATAATAGTGTCTCTGTAATAGATAATATAGACAATTGATTAAGATCGTAAAATTTAGTTCAAATCTAAGTTAATTGTGTATATTGTTTATTTTTTTAACTTATCATTAGATTCAATAAAAATAATACTCTAAAAATTTGTTTAGAATTGTAAAATTTTAGATCCCAACTTTAATAGATAACGTATCTTTAGTAAAATAAATATACAATAATATTATGTAGAAGATTATAAAGTTGAGGCTATCAAAGATTTATAAAATATTACAGGTTTATTTTTAAAAAAATTTATAAAATTTATTTTTATAAAAAAAATATTTATACCCATCTTACTTGTTTATTAGATAAGTAATCAGTAACGTAATACTTCTCAAATTTTGTCAGACAATAAATTTTTATAATTTTTAAAATAATTTTATTAAACTATTTTTCTATCAAATTGTTGGCATAATATTTTTGAAAAATAAAATAACGCATCTAGTGAATAAGAAATATACAGTAGTAAGTTTACATGTATTAAAAGAAATTAAAAACAAATGATCCGGAGCCCACGTGTCTTTAGTAACTGCTAATAGATGAAGGTTATCGTTATGGTCGGAGCTGTTATTTATTGATTTGCCCAGAGCAATTGAACTTGTTAATTAGAGTGAAAGATACATGAAAGTTATCTTCAAATTAATCACAATTAATTTGATTAAGTTACCTAAGAAACTAGCAAACTCAGTGTCGAGGGCCGCGTGGCAAACACCCAAGTGGCTGGAACCAACTTGTTTGTCCTATCGATTTCATGTATTAAATCAATACAAATCATTTTCATGTATTAAATCAATCAAATCAATTAGAGTTCATTACAGTTGTGTTAAAAAATTTGTGGGCAACAAATTACGGTGTGCAAAGTTAAACCTAACTAAATTTAACGGAATGATTTAGGTATTGATAGTTTAAAAATGTCTTAATCAGTTTCAATTTGAAAAAATTACTTGGGTAGTTAGCCATTTAATTTTTATTTTAAGTTAACCAATTCTTTTTTTTTTTTTTTTGCTTTAGTTCAAATAAAATTAAACTAATATTTATTCTTTCAATTTATTTTTTTTATAATCGATTAAATTTAATTTGAATTAAATTAAAATCAATAAATTTAAATAAATTTAAATTTTAACTCAAATCAAACTATGCTTATCCCCGTAAATACATGCCACGCTATAGTGCATTTAGTTGTATTATACATATTTTTTATATTTTATTTTACTCTATTATTATAATTTTTATTTTTATTATAATTTTAACTCTTTTATCATAATTTAGAATATATATATATATATATACACACACACGCGCGCGTATATAAAACTCTTCAATTAAGTGATAATAGCTCTTCCCTAATTTTTCTCCCACTTATTTAATTAAGTGAAAAACATAAAAAGATGTAAGTATGGGAAGAGACATTATCATTAATGAGTTTAAAAAAATAAAAATAAAAATAAAAAGACAAAAGAAGACCTTATATAATTAAGTATAAAGAATCTATGCATTTATTATATTTGATCTTCACCATTGCAAGTCTTTATTCTAAGAGTTGATAATAAAATAAAAAATTATATAAAGTCATTATACTTTTAGTGTTAAGAGATTTCTAATCATTTTTAATACATGAGTCAAGACGAAGAGCCTTATTTTCTTTTACACACAATTTTTTACACCATTTATATATCATTGAATTGATCTCAATTGAATGACAAAATTATATTTCATATGTACATTAATCATGATATGTTAAATATATACGTTAGATTTCATTTCAACTATTTAAAATGATTAATTTAATGGTTAAATAATTAATGTAAAAATTTATATAATTAATGCACAAGTGAAATGCAATTTTAACTATTTAATTGAAATTAATTTAATGATATATAAATAATATAAAAAATTATATAAAAAATAAACACTTTGAATTTTAACTCTGTGCAAGAAAGGGAGAATCTATACAAATTTTTATACTAATTTTTAATTATATATATATATATAATATATTAAAAGTGTACAAAATTAATGTTTATATACTTTCGTGCGCGCGCATATATATATATATATATATATATATATATATATATATTTAAATGGGATAAAGTTACAAATATCTATTATATTTAATCCTGATGGTATATTGCCAAATTATAACTCGGCAGCAAAGTGACAAAACTGCATCTTGGTTAGGTTAATCCTTTCATCCTTTTGTCTTTTAATTAATGGGATATTAATCTTTTTTCGTTTTTGCTTGTTTATTTGGTCATGCTCCACAATGAATGTCCGCCTCCCTTATGCATTATCACAATGCACTAAAGAATTTTTCTGTCTCTCTCTTTCTAGTTGACCCCAATTTCAAGGGATACATTAATGTGGTGACATCAGTTGAATTTAATTTAGTTAAGTCGATTAGAAACTTTACAAATTGAAATTAAAATAAAATGATACTAAACAATCAATTGATTCCAAAAATAAATAGGAAAAAAAAGCATAAAGGCAATGTCTACAAAATTCGGTAAACATCATTAAAGATCATAGCACATAATTAGGACTTTCCACAAACACCTAAGCCGAACTAAATCTAAATGCTCTCGCTGCTCGATAATCTTCAACTCCCCATCAGCTCATATGTAAAAGCCAAACTTGACCTAATTAAACAACAAGAAGCACTTCTTGTCTAGAGAAAATTGTGCATTTCTAGCTTTTTCGATCTTTTTATAAATTGGCTACATAATGGAGCATGCATTTGGGTTTTCATCACTGAAGAGTGTAGTGAGTCTCTCGTCGGTTGCATTAGGGCTGGGAAGTGCTTGTACCACGTTCTTAACATAACCAGATGGTGCTTTTTTGTCATAAGCTTGAGCCACATATGGATATGCCACCAAATTGTAAGGAACATATGGCCAAAACTCAGCTCTTTTTCCTGTGCTTTTCACTTTCTTTAAGACCTTGTCTGGATCCACATAACCAGTCACTGTTACCCGGCTTTGCTTTCTGTTCACATCTACTAATTTCGCACCTATAGGAAATGAATTAAAATATAAATTTAGAGTTTGAAGTACTGAAATAAAAACTGAATGCAGTTATAACACGAGTGGTTGTTCTTAGTTAAAACTTGATAATGGCAGCAGAAGAATTTACGATTAAGATGAATACAATTTGTGAAATTAAGAGTCTGTTCAGTTTGTGGGTTTTGGCTCTGCAGAAAATTTAATTTATGGCTTCTGTCTTCAATATGAGGAAGCTGAAATATCTGTCTTATCTTTTCCTTGGTTCTTAAAGAGACTTCATAACTTTTACTGACAGATTTTCTGAAAGAGCCATAAATGAAGGCCCAAAAATTGAGGTGCAAAAGTTGGGAGGAAGGAGAGAAAACATAGAAACGTTTCGAGAAAGTGTTGGCAGGATTTCGTTTCTCGGCCACCGGGAGAAGAAAATCAGAAATCCTTTTCTTGTTTGCTCTTGTTCATCAGAATGTTTGTGTGTGTACCTTTCATGGAAGTAACAGCATTTCTAACTCTCCTTTCACAGCCATCACAGTCCATTTTTACCTTGATTTCAACCGTCTGCAAGTAAAACATTAATGGCAAACAATTTACAACAAATACTCAGAACTTTAACATGATAAAAAGAACCAAGAAAATCACAACGCAGAGAAAGAGTTTAAAGATCGATCAGTCCTTGACATACCTGCATCGGCTTTCGTTTTTTCCTTTTTGGTGTAATTTCAAACATATCCAACAAATGATCAAGTACACCCATATTTCCTTCTATTTTGCAAATTCAAAGCAAAGAATTTGAAAATGGAAGGAGAGAAAGCTTAGAGATGAAATTGGGGATGGAAATATGTGTGGTCTGGTGTAGTTCTATTTATAAGGGGGATTTTGGAACAGGTTTTACTGTTAATTAATTATATATAATTAAGAAAATAACTTGTATCTCTAAATCATGCAAATCATATTACTTAAAGGAAGTAAACATGACCTGTCATTAGGGTTGGATTATGATTGGTCTGTCAATTAATTCAGTCTTAGTTGTTTACTTGTATGACAGGTTAATGTGGAGCTGTAATCTTGCTGTTTTCTTTTCTCTGAAGCAAGGCAAAATACTGGTGTAAAGTGCTTCTGCGTTTCCTCTTATTTCCTGTTGTACAAATGGCTCACACGGTTCTACACTGCAAGCTTTACATATTCACTGTGTGCTGCCCACAGGTTCTCCTTCATTTCAAATCATTTGAAAGAATAATCCATGGAATTGAACATTAAGAAGGGTAGATTGAATTTTGCTTAAATAACCATACACATCCATATCTTTTACGCCAATGAAAACCCAGCGTCAAAACGACAAGCTTTTCCCAATGATTAAATTGTTACCTGGAATTGGTGACGTTTCTTCGGATAGCTTCTTGCAGTTTGCTGCAATGATTGAGATAGACAGTTCAAATTAAATGATCTGGAGAACATCTGTCCTTCACTATTCACAATGTGAAAGGGATGCTTTGAATTTCCAGTTATTAAAAGAATGGTAATTTTTGAAAACACCCATGACTTGGATTCAAAAATTCAAATATAGTAGCTGCGGATTCTCTACTTCTTGCATTTAACTAATTACAGTGCAAAAATCCAAAATTGTTGTTACCTTTCTTACAATAATTGGGCAATATATTGAATGAAATGGAGCAAAATATTCAAGAATTTTATGCGAAGCAACTCGTAGAAGATGGCAACTTCCTTCCAATCTATAGATATGTGTCGTATAATGTCAAGTCTTCTCTTCGCCATAAATCCGTGTCAACGTCGAGAAAATTTGAATGGTTGTAAATGCTTTCGTCTCCATAATTCAAATGTGTCATTTTCTGTATAATTATGCACATTCCATTCTTTTTCATGGCCGTTGGCCTGCACCTACCCAAAAAACCGCCTCCCCCGCGGCCTTCTGTGTAGTTACGCATATTGAATTCTTTTTCACAGTTTCTAGGTTCTGTTTGTTGCGCAGTTTTAACATTTGATATCACGTAAAACAATGGATTTAGAACATCGGAAAAAAATTTTCCAAGGAGTAATGCAGCAATAATGCTTGCATGCAATGATGTTTCTTCCTCCCCGAAACATCCTAATTTGACCCAATAAAGCAACAAATATATCACAGCCAACATGCTACTGGAAAGCGTTAATTGGCAGCCATGAAAATGAAAATATTGCGAGGTTTGATGATGAAATTTAAAGGGCAAAGAGGAGGCCAGATCGGCAGTGTTAGCTCAAGTTTTGGTAAACGTCGTTTTACCAAATTCCCTACTCTTTTTCAAACTTAAATCATGAATTGATTATTGAAAATTGATATGATAATCTTCTAATAAATAGAATTTTAGTGTAAATAATCGATGACCTGGTATGCCCGAAAGATTTTCTCTCTATAATTTAATTGTCATTTATGTATCTTGTAAATATTACATCAATAAAATATAGTTGTCGAATATCTTGGACAAGGGTGTGACCAATATTATATTAGTCAAATTTTAATGTCCTATTATTGTCAACAAAATATCACATATAATATTATCATTGATATTTTTCTTTCTTCATTATTGGACTTCAACGTGGCAACCTCTTAACCAAACTTGAATTGTCAAACCCATAAAAAATTACAATTTAATTTTTTTTTTACGTAAATAAAATTTTTTTTCTCTTTATCTTACTTTATAAAATTTCATATTGTTAAAAAGTGAATTTATACTATTATTTATAAGTGTTATATCCTCTCAATTAGTACAAAGCCTTTTAGTATTAGAACTTTAAATTTTAGATATTAAAAACAAAACCATGAGAGACCAGACTAGGCCTATTGTACCAGTCTAAATTGTTAAAGCAAAAAATATCATATTAGTTGGGCTCTTAGTAGAGTAAATTGTGAAATTTCACATTTTTTAGAAATGAGTCTAAGTATGAAACCTTTTGAATGCAAAACTTAAAATCCTAATTATTAAGAACAAAACTGATATGTTCTACTGCTCTGAATCGTCAAAGCGAATAATATAATGTTAGTTGAATTAGGTCATCACATAACTAATAACCAAACATCTATTATCTTGAAAATATATTTATAATTTTTTTATATAATTATAATTATCAAATCAAATCATGTTCATTTGTACCTTAAGCTGATGAATAGAAGATTTTATTAATGGCTTAATCGTGATATATATATATATATATTAGTTAAACCAATTTCCCAGTATATAAAAAAGTAGTTGAATTTTTTTTTAAAATAGTCTTATTTTTAAGGACATTTTTGTAAATAATTAACTTTACTTTTTTCTTACCAATGTAGCCAATTTTAAAATTTTGAAACAAAATTACCCTCGCATACATAATTTTAATTCAAAATTACTCTCATATATATCACTTCTTTTAGTAGTATGTTTAAGTTAGTAAAATAAAACAACTCAAAATTGAGAAAAAAAAATAACTTTTTCAAACTCGAATTTGGCATTATAAGTAAGTTTTTATTATTTTTAACAATTATTTGTATTGATTTCATGACTGTAGTTGTTAAAATTTTATTTTTATTTGGATAATTTAGTTGCATTTGTAAAAATTTAAGTTTAAATTATAATTCTTTTTTACCAATGAATTAGCCGTCGGAGGCCGAACATACCGCCATCGGACCACCTTTTTTCCATCTCCTTCCCTACCCCTACTCTTTTCTTTCCGGTTCATCGCACCACCCTCCTTCTCCTCATGGTCGTGCCTCGTTGACCCCTAATTGATTCCACTTGGACTCATTTTCGAGCTTGGTCCAAGGCTCATTTTCAAGCCCAATCTTGTCCAATCAAACCTAGTTTAATTTTTTTTTTAATTTTTATAATATTTTCACACGTTAAAATTAATTTTATTTTTATTTTCTAATTTATCTTTGAACAATAATTAACAAAATTTGATAATGATTTATTTTATTTGATTGAATAATATTATTATTACTAATTTTTTATGTAATAATTAATATATTTTTACTTTTTGAACAAAAAATATAGAGAGTTAGTTAAAAATTAGTTTTGATGATAACTTTCATGCCAATCTAATCTTATTATTGTGATTGGCAGTTATAGGTCGAATCAAAATGAAGTTAACAATGGTGCAACTTAGCCTATTTATGCAAATATGCTTCGAGCATTTTTTGGTCATCCAAGAATTACATTTCTTAAGTAATCTCGTTTATTATATATTATTACGAAAGGTCTATACAAATAGTGGTAACAACGAGATATGATTCTTCATTAAAGATAAGAATATTCAGTTCTTAAAAATGTGGTTTAAATTAAACACTAATTAAGACTTTAAGCACTTTTATGCTGAAAATCTAGTTGATAGTACTCAACTTAAAGATAGTTATTTTAATGGTCTAGTGATTATTACCCTAGACGATATAGATAAGGTATATAATAAGTTTAGTTTTACATCTATCTCTGATTGAATGCGGTACAATTATTACTCTTCTTCTTATTTAAAAGGTTCTTGCTTGATCGAGGTAGTAGGAACTGTGCAATTTGTAAGTTTTGGACATATTAGATATCTAAATTAGTTTAATTGGTATCCATGGACAAATGTTACGTGGCAACGTGCTTTAAGTGTTTATGACATATGGTTCATCAATAGTACACTAAGAACATAATGCATTATGATTAACGACAACTGATAAGCCATTTAAAATAAAGTACAATTTACTTAATATACTTATAGTTTTTTAATAACTTATATTTTTATTTATAGTGTTTTATAGGTTTAGATATACAAAACTATACTTAATGCACAGAATAACCTTACTTTGAAGATAAATAATATCTCATGAATTCTTAAGTGGAAGATAAGGAATAAGCATCTTAAGAAGAAGTTAGTAATTGAGTTTTTTTTTTTTTTTTTTGTCAAGAGTCGGTAAATATTTGTACTCTATAATAACACATTATGTTGAGTTTGGATTTAAGCATTTGATACTTAATGTGTTTGTGTTTTATTGTAAATGTCTCATGTGTTTCCCATTTTAGAGCCATAGTCAAGTGAGATGGCTCATTACTATATCTAGTAGTTGATGGAGATTTTAGAGCCTGTAGAAGTATATGGAGGTTGTGTTTTCTCAGGGCTCGTTGTTCATCGTAAATATATTAGTGCCATTAAAAAAAGCCACCTACGGGTCACATATATGCCTTACAGGTATAGTTATAATTGTTATTATTTTATTTGTTTAGTTAAGTACATGTATTAATATCTATCGTATGCATTTGTAGGAAGCACAATTATCAACACATACATCCATTCCATTACCGCATGTTTCCCCTTATGAGCATTAGAGACCACAGTTTTTGCCTCAATATCATCATGTACCATATGGCTCATGTCATCAGTAGTAAGTACTTAATATGATGACGACTTTTAGATAAAGGTATGGTCACCTTTTGAAGGGATCACTACAAATACTCAAAATCTACCTCAAGATTTTCAAGACATACAAGAAGAAGTTAGGCATGATATTCAAAGCATGAGGCATGATATATTATACATGGGTGGAAAAATTAATAAATTGTCTATAGTTTTTTTCAAGTGGATACGGGTGTCAGACACAATACGATGATCCCCATTCATCCCCCGTCGACATAGTTATCCAAGTAAATACATGTGATGAATATTTACTTTCATACTTGACTATAAACTTAAAGTATTTTTATTATTTAATTTGTTCTGCACATGTTGCTTATGTTTATATAAGTGAAATTATATCCGTTTCTGGTTCCTATGTATAAATATACTAATGTGCACCAATTTTTTTATACATTCAATTTATCAAAATGAAGAGGTGCATGACGAGATTGTAATAAATATTGCTAGACCTACACCAACACAACATGGTAGCCATTTCAGATGGATATACAAAAAGGGCTCATAAGGTCAAAGCCCATACACTAATCCATTAAAGAGACATCGTCTAGTATCACCTAATCAGTCCTTACTTGAATATTTATCCAAGTTAATAATCAATCGTATGGCATCCTATGATGCCAGTGAATATGCCAAACATATGCAATGAATGAAAAATTCGAATACGTGCATATAGACTCATTCAATTGTGTTGACATCGTAATTGATACATACTATATCAGATTTGGACTCAGTTGAAGAATTTTGTGAATAATACACACATTATAGTATTGAGCTTAACGTATACTTATGACTAATATCTATGTCACTTCGTATTAGCATATTGACGAGTATATCGACATGTTTGCATATGACAACATTCATGCCCCAATGTTGTGCCACATTAGTAGAAAGTCACATCCTCGCACTTTTATGTATGTATGAACTGATATTATTCCCTTGTACAACATTGTTTCATATAATATATTTTGTCTTAATTTTGTGATATAGGCCAAATTATTTTTCGCATAGGAGGAGCACTATGCAGGTGACTTTAAGTTGGATACTTTTTACTTTAGTCAGAATATAGCTCAGTACAAGTGATGCAATTCAGACAACATGCATAAGTATTGAAGTATTATAGACATTTTTATTCCTACATTAATTTGTGGTGATTATTAGATTACATGTGTCGTGCACTTATCCTATCGATACTTTACAATGTACAACTCATCCCCGTTCGAAAATTTTAAAGAATCAATGCATAACGCACCCAAGCCACTATATAAATTACTTTTATATGTTTTGAGATTGGTTGGATTCTACGAAGTCAAATCAGATCTAGATGATAGTACTGTTGAGTTTGGCTTTATTTATTGATGTGATTTGCCACGTCAAATCATGGTTAGTGCAAATCATGGTATTTTTACATGCAAGTACATATAATATTTGAGCTTGAGTCATTATTGGACTTTACTTTTAAAGATGGGTCATTTTTTCAAAAAAGATAGCACTTGATTTGTATATGAAAGCTTCACATTAAATTGTATATTTGACACTAACATATATCATTAATATAATATTATGTTCATTACATTGCATGAGCATATATAATTATTATAAATATATAGTTATAATAATCAATCATTATATCATGTATAATTAATTAATAATATAATATACATGAGGTGGATGGTCACACTTGTTGATCAATTAATTTATTAAATAAAGGTATTTCAAAACATGTATAATATATAAATGTTTCTTCAATATCAAATGTAACGGGATAAATTTAATTATTTCTATCAAAAGTAGTTGTTGTAAATAATATTCTTCAATATATTCCTTTTTAAAAAGTATCATCTTCTGTTATAACCAGTTGAATCAATGAATAAAAATCGCGAATGCATGGTCCAAGCATCATAAAAAAGTATAAAAAATGAATTCCATCATCTGTTTCAATATGAGTTACCATGTCAAAATTTCTATCTTTTATAACACGATAAAATTATAGCAATATTTTAAAAGACTCTACTAGATCCCTACATGCCATTCTTCGTACTCTTCTCTCACTAATCATGCCTTGCAGTAAGATGCAATAATTCTAAACTCTCAGTGTAATCATCACGAATATTTCACAGAGTATAAATTTTACCAAGGTTTTGAAACTTTTTATTATATATTCACCAATAAATCGACCACTTGCTTAACCATGACCTTGTTATAGTCGGTCACTTTGACAACTATATGTTGGATCAATCTATCTAGTACACTAATATTCCTCATTTTCATTTATGCTAGTCGCTCTAACTCATCATTTACATCCATCATCTACACACTTTACCTCAAATCAGTCTATTGTAAACCTAATAATTTTGACCTAAAATTGCTTCTTCAATACTAATAAGCTTAGTGCATCTTGTAAATCTTTTTGAGAATTTAAAATACATCCAACGCATAAGTCAGTAGATTTAAAACTAGAGAATTCATCCTACGATGTGAAAAATATTTGTGGCACTAGTGGTAAATGCTGAATATAACTGGATGGTCCATCTATATTACTTTGGCATCTCATTGAATTATTTCTCTAGCTTGATCCCACAGCTGCAATAGGTATTGTATCAACATTATCTATAAGAATGTTAGAAATATCGATCTTCTGCATACATAGTTGATATTCAAAATAATAATGCGTGAGGTCCTTATTGTATCGATATTGAGAGTATCCTTCATTAATTACTGATTGTAAAGTAACATATTATGCAGTAGAAGTAACATGCACTATAGAAGGAATGACATACTCTATATGAGGAGTTAAGTGTGGATATGGACCGACATATTTATTAGCACAATAATGTTGAACCTGACTATGTTCATTGCTCCTCCTACAAGAAATAAAAGCTTGTACAAAAATTTCAATATTGTCATGCTACAAAGAAGGAGTACATGAAACTCTATAATCTATATTAACTATGCGTTCTGTGATGATACACAATGGACTAAGAATTTTAGACTAACCAATCACTATATTGTTCACGAAAATAAATATATCAGTGTCATTTTTTATAGATACGTATACAGTAAATTCTGTAAGGGTATGTTTCAAACCCATTTTAATGTCAATATTGAATTGTGTTGAATCCTTGTATTTGGTGTGGTAATTGTTGACAGTTGTCATTCCTTAAAATTGCTAAAAATCTAATATCTCCACTGGTGTATTTTTTCATGTCATCAAAATATGTTCCCCATACTTCTCTGTATTTAATAGTTATAGTCAAAAACTTTTTAACCATATTTGTCATATAAATTTCAATAATTTTGTCAAATTTATTGAACATAACTCATCAAACAAAAATAAAATAAATTTAAACATATAATATAAAATAAAATATAATTATTTAGGAAAAATTAATTATAGGTTAAAAATTAGCAAAAATTAGACTCAAAATAAGGAAATATTAAGTTTAAAATCGAGCTGATAAATGGGACTAAAATAAAAAAAAATTGGGTTCGAATTGAGCCCATATGTGGGCTTGAAATCAAGGTTGGTTTCAAGCTCATTTCGACCTTGATTTCAAACCCATTTCATCCATGATTCAAGTCTTAACTCGAAATTTATGTGCTCGAAATTAACTCAAGCTTGCGGTCACAACCTTTCTCAGCTACTCTTCGTATTATATTCTTTAAATTCAATGATTTTTCTAGCATTTTTTATGTCTAATTATTAACAAATAAGTAATTTTAAAATTTTCTAATATTAATATACAACTATTAGCTCATGAAATTAAATTAAACATAAATAAATTAAAATAACAAAAAATAAAAAAAAATAAAACTTACTTAGATTTGTTTCGTATATTTTCACTAATCGTTCCAATCTAATATGTTGTTTTCTATTTTACAACTATTTTACAGACAATTTTTATAGCTAGACTTTCACATTCAATATTTCAATATTTTCAAAACACCAAATTATTAAACATACAATGTAAACACTATACTTTTTGTTTGTATATGATTATAAACTAGGGCTAGTTTGTCCCAAAATTTTAGAAATGGCTACATTGATAAGAAAAAAATAAAGTTGGCTATTTACATAAATATTCTTAAAAATAAGACTATTTTAGAAATTTTTCTAATATATTTATAAGGTTTGATTATTATTCCTTTAATATTTTATAGCTTGCTTATAATACATAATTATTCTGGTATGGATTGAAGTTTTATCTAACAAATTGGAAGACTTAAATGCTCTATGGTTTTTAGTTATGAGACTAAAAAATATGGTTTAAAAGTTTTATAAGCACCAATGGAACATTCCACCAGTATTTTAATGGAAGGTGCAGCCTCCTCGGTGTCACCACCAGTTGTTCTTTTGACATCGAAGGCAAAAACATCTCATCTCATTCAAATTTTTCTCAAGTATATTCAAGATATTGCAAATGCTAACAATTTATCATCTTTGCAAAATTATATTGGAAGAAGCAACACAAATAATTATTTGGGTCAAAACTAGTCTATCATAAAATACAATAATATCATACTTTAAAAATTCATTTAAAGTATTTAAAAATTTTAAAAAACAAAAAATTTCCCTACCACCTCGATATATTAATTCTCAAACTAAATAATATTATTTTTAGTCAAGATAAATCACTAAAGCCAATTTGGGTTTATTCAAATTATCATGATAGTAACTATATTTATATTATTCACACATCATTTAACTAGTAAATCACTTAATATTGTATTTATAAATTATGGTAATTAAATATATTTGTCTTACTTGAAAGATATTTATTTTAAGGGTATAAATGTCTTTTTATACTTTACTTAAGGAACTGATCCAATTATTGTATTTTAAAAGTTATACTTGAAATCAATCAACCTCGTGCTTTAATAATCACAAAATTTGATGTTTAGGGCATGTTTGTAATTTTAACAACTTCAGATACCGTAAGTTGCCACCTGTTGTATCTTTCCCACCAAAATCTTAACCAATTCTCCACAACTATCATGATCTACCTATGTACTAAAGAAAACCTTAAACTACTACACATCAATGGTGGCGCTTCTGAACCTTTTATCTCTCTCAATTTCCTTATTCTCTTTTCTGTATCCTACCCTCTCCCCTATTAGCATTATATCACAATTCAACAAGAATAGATGGAAAGAGTTTGAATTATAAAAAAGATTTATCAACAAATTAAATTCGAATTAAAAGATTAGATAAAATCTTCTTCTTATTTATTCTAAAGTTCTCTTCCTTCTCTCTCTTATTCTAATTTTCTTCTTCCCCCAACAACTCTGTATTCATCATCTTTGAAATCCTCTCGAATTTCAATTTCCTATCAATGGCTCTCACTCTTGAATTTGGCTTTGAAAGCTTAATCCCACTTTCTTCATATCTCACAATCTTCTCACCCTCCAATTCCAATTTTGTTTCTTCTAGCCAACCTTCTCTTTTGTGCCTCCATTTTCATTTCTATCACCTTTGTCTCTCTATTTCCTTCTTAAAATCCCTCCCATTTGTTCTAAGATCCTAACTTAGTCCCCCAATTATTCCTTGAAAGTCACTTCTATTGCAGAACTTATAACGTGAAGTTCCTAAAAAGAGCAAACAAACTTGAAGTAGAAAATTAAATAAGCAATAAACAATAGTAATATAATATGAAAAATAAATAAATTTATACTTAACGTGTTTCAAGTTATGATATAATAGTTATTTTTTAATACGTTATTTGTCTCCACCATATTAATGATGCATATAAATTAAGCAAATATGTCTCTATAATAAAATAAAGTATTTGAATATTTTTAAATGTTGCAAAACATGTCAAATATTAATATTTTTATTTTTATAAATAAATAAAATACTGAAACTTTAATACAAAAAATATGAAATTTAGTGTAAAAAACTTTAGAGTACATTACTGGAGAATGGAGAAAAAAATTTAATATGTATATCTTAGATATTTTATTTTTGGAAGCTACAATGTATCTCCTATTTATAAATTTTGTATAACTTTTGGTATGTAGTGATATATAAGTATAAAAAAAATTTTATTATTTTATTATTTTTTAATAAATAAAAATTAGTCAAGTATTAAAAGTGAAGCAATAGTAGTATACCTTCCTTGTTTTCACTCACGTGCTGTGTGTAACAGAATCTCACATTAAATACAAAAGAATATTGTTATGATTTATAAGAGTGGATACTGTATATCTTATTACACATATTTTTGGAGAGAAGATAATGACCCGGCTCGTGATAAATAGTACCAGAGCCAATCTTATTTCAACTCCAATGTCTTGCCAAATACTCACACGTAATAGACATGTCTACAAAGGGTTCATAAGTCTTTGAATAATGTAGAACAGATATGCAAAGAGTCTCACTATAAAGAGGGTATCACAGGATTAGGTGGGAAAAAATAATTGAATATGCATCACTTACTCTTATAAATCTTAAGAATACTCCACTCAGTTTTTTTTTTCCTCACCTAATCCTGTTATGCCTTTCTCATAGTGGTACTCCTTGTATACCTATTCTACACTATTCTGAGACTTATAGACTTTTTATGAATATATCTATTATGCATAAGTATTTTGGGAGACATTGGAGCCCAAATCATCTCGACTCTGATATTACTTATCATGGGCTGGATTATTAACTTTTTTTTTATCATGGGCTGGATTATTAGCTTTTTTTTAAAAAAAAAAAGTCTAATAAGATATACAATACCTACCCTTATAAATCCTTAAAATATTCCTTTCCTATTAAATTAGACTGTAAGTACATGATTTTTGAAGATTACTCTATTATGGCATCATTTTTAAAATTGCAGCTGGTGGAAATTAAGGGACAACAGAGTTTAATATTGAGTGTATTTACTCCTCTTGATGATGTTTTTCTGGGTTATTTTAGAAATTTTGATGAATATCCATCGATTTTCTTAAGCATGTTGCTCATTACAAAATTACACATGGCGCAGCAAGATGGTGAGAAAAAAAAAAGGAAACTTCTCAAACTTAAAAAAAATTATAATTATATCAAAAGTTACATTAAAAAAATAATTTATTTATACTAATACTAAAATATAGAGTCCTGATAATTTTAGAATATGAAATTCTAATAATTTTAAAATAAAAAAATTATAATAATGCAAGAATATGAAATCTTAAAAATAAATGAAATTCTAATAATCTTAAAATACAAAATTCTTGTAGAATTTTTAAAATATTTCTAATTTAGAATTCTTAAAATATTCCTCTAGTTGCTGATTATGTCATTCCCCTCCACTTGAGAAGAACTCGTCCTCTAGTATGCTAGAATATTTGGATATAATAGTTTCTCTGACATATAAAATGAATAAAGATCTGTTATATTAAATATTTTAGTAATACCCATTGACTCTGGTAGATCTATAACATAAGTATATTATTAATTTTGTTCAAAATTTTTATAAGGTCCATATTTCTTAGGCCACAATTTATTGTAAGTTCCTATAGGAAATCTTTTTTTGCATAGAAATGTCATTACCTTATCTTCCACTTCAAATACTTGCTCTCTTTGATGTTGATCTGTAGTCTTTTTGTATCTAATACTAGCTTAATTTAATTTTCACGTTACTTCTACTTGAATATCTTGCCACTAATTAGCCATATTTTCTATAGCTACATTAACTCATTGACTCTTAAGTAGTTTTATTAAATCAAGTGTATGCTGAGGTAACTTCGTGTACACAACTGAAAATGAAAATTTTCCTATAGTACTATGCACAGCATTGTTGTATGCGAATTCTGCCTGTGCTAATGTAAAATCCCATTATTTTGGCCGATCTTTACAAATATTACCAATCATATTACCTAGTGTTTGATTTATTAATTCAATCTGACCATCTATTTGTGGATGAGCAGTGCCACTAAAATTTATAGTTGAATCAAATAGTTTTCATAATGTCTGCCAAAAATAGCTCAAAAACTTATTGTTTCGATCTAAAGTAATGGTCTTGAGTATCCCATGCAAACGAACAACTTTTTGAAAAATAGTTTAGGTATTCCGCTGGCATCTAAAGTCTTTTTGTAAGGAACAAAATGCGTCATCTTCAAAAATCTGTCAACTATCATAAGAACAGAATCCACAACTCTGTGTTCAAGGTAAACATAACACAAAATCTATAGACAAATCTTCCCAAATATTCTCTGGAATAGGTAAAAGCATATACAAACTAGTGTTTTGAGAATATCCCTTGGCGATTTTACAAATATAACATCGCTGCACATATTTGGATACATCTCTTCTTATATGCTGCTAGTAATACCTTTCTACCACTATTGCCATAGTCTTATCACGTTGTAAATGATTAACTAGACCTTCTCCATGTAAATTTTTTTAATTTTTTTCCCTTATGTATGACCTCAGAGTGCGCAATTGATTACCTCGCATAAGAAATCCATCATGAATGTAAAAATCTTTGACTGGTAATTTGTTGATACGTTTCCTCCTAATTTCATTAAAATCATCATATGTTGGGTATAATTCTTTCAAAACTTCAAATTCCATATTCTCCTATCTCAATATGACTAACAATTCTGCATGTCTACTCAACGCATCCGTTACTTTATTGTGTGCTCCTATCTTATGTTTTAGCTTGAACAAAAATTTTTGCAAAAATTGGGACCATTTGGCATGCATGTCTTTACTAATCCTTTTCTAGTTATGCATATACTTTCATACTTCATTATCAAAATATAAAACAAACTCATGCCCCACCAAGTAATGCTCTCATGTCTTCAATGCACATATAATGTAATAAAATTATTTATCATATGTTGTCCATTCTCGCGTGACGTCACTGAATTTTTCACTAAAATAAGCTATTGGTCATTTCTTTTAAGAAAGAACAATATCAATTCCTATTCCACTAGCATCATGTTCTACCCCAAAAAGTGCATCAAAATCTGGCAATACTAAAACATGAACGATGCATAGCTTCTTCTTTAATACTGTAAAACTCACATTAGCTTTTTCATTCTACTGAAACTTCTCTTTCTTCAACCACTTGGTAAAAAATGTGGCAATAATGCTAAAATTTTAAATAAATCGCTAGTAAAATATTATTAGCTCATGAAAACCTTTTATTTCAATTACTAATCTTGGAGTAGGTCAATCTCTAATAGCTTTGACATTATTTTCATCAACCTCTATTCCATTCGCGCTAACTGCATAACCTAAAAATAATAATTTTCTAACTATAAAATTTCACTTTTTCATGTTAGCATATAACTTATTCTCTCGCAATACTTTCAGAACTTCTCGCAGATGTACAACGTGTTCTTCCTCTAACCGACTATAAATTAGAATGTCATCAAAATATACCACAATAAATTTTTCAATAAAAAGCTTCAATATATGGTTCCTTAACCGCATGAATGTGCTAGGTGTATTAGACAACCCGAACGATATCACAATCCACTCATACAAGCCGTCTTTTGTTTTAAAAATTGTTTTCCACTCCTCTCCAAATTTGATTCGAATTTGATAATGCCCACTTTGAAGATCAATATTTGAAAATATTATAGTCCCATATAGCTTATCTAACATGTCATTTAGTCTCAAAATTGTAAATTTGTACACATTGGTGATCTTATTGATGGCTCAACTATCCACAGACATCTTCTAACTTTCATCTTTCTTTGGTGTTAACAAAGTTGGAACTGTGCATGGGCTCATATCTTTTTAAATGTACCATTTTTCTCAACAATTCGTCTACCTTTTCTTTAAGAATCTCACTCTCCTTGGAACTCTTTCTACAATGAGTTAAATTTGGTAAACTAACACCCATAATCAAATCAATATGACAGTGAATATCTCTCATAAATGATAACCATTGGGTAAATCTTCAGGTACTACTTCTTTATACTCTTTCAGCAATGATTTAATTGCTTTTAGTAATTCATTCGTTAATTGTTTTGCTTCTATTGTCAACATTAGGTACAAATTTATAAATCTAAAACTAGATGACGTAAAATTCTAATAATTCTAAAACACAAAATTTAAATAATTTTAAAATAAAAATTTTTGTAAAATTTTTATAGTATTTTTAATTTAAAATTTTTAAAATATTCTTCTAATTACTGACCGCATCAGCACACGACCAATTAATTGATTTCAATTAAGGGACAGTGCTACCAACATTCTGGAAAGGTTACGTGTTGCTCGATAAAGTTGTTCTTGATGCTGCAACGTTGGCTGGAGTGATTCGCTGTATATTCATGGTGTCAATAATATCATAGCAGTAAATGTTTCAGAATCTTCTCAGATCAGTAGCTCAATGGAGAATCTGATTTCTTGAAGCTTTTGGTAAGCTTTTTCTTCTCTATTTCGTTGTATTTTCAGGTACTGATGAAAATTGTCAATATTTTGGCGTTCTATATTTCTTGTTTCTTCAGTTTAATTGAATTCTGTTAGTGACGTTTTTGCATCAAATGGTAAACAATAAGAAATGTATCCAGCAGAAGAAGCAGTAATAATTTGCAATAGCAGGTGGAATGTAACAGGTAAAACTGAATCTACCAAAACTTTTCTCTGTTCATACGAAGGTTTTCTGAGCGAATCGTAAAGCAGTCCCTTCTGTCTCTTATTGACCTCTACCAACTAATGGAGTTTTCCTCAAATTTATTAATCTTTTGAGCGAAAAGGACAGCAGTTTGCTCATATTGGAGAGCTCGTTTCAGGTATCTAAACAACTGGGTAGGAGATCGAATACCCATTTCCAGCATCTCTTGAAAGTACTTGCAAGCATCAGCTAGCTTGTTATCATGACACAAGCTGTCAATCAACGTCGAGAACATATGGTCCCAACTGGTCCCAAACCCTCGTCGCCACATCTAGTCGGTCTTCATTGCAAAACATCCTAGCTACAATCTCATAGGTCCTCACAGTTGGCTCAGCGCCTAGGTCGCTGCTGAATTTCTGGAAAATTGGGAAAGCTTCTTCCTCTCTTTCGGCCTTTATTGGGTGATGAAGAATTATATCATTAGTTCGAGAATTCCAACCAACGCCATAATTTCTCGTCTCATCCATCATCCTAAACGCATCATTCATCTTCACTGACCAACAGTAAACCCCCACGACAGCACTGAAAGTACAGAAAACCACTGTTCTTTGACAGTTTAAAAAACTCAAGAGCTTCACTTAGCCTCTTCTCAGACCCCAAACCACTAATCAAAGTACAGAAAATATGGGGACTAGACTTGCAATTCTCCGCTTCCATTTCAATGAAACTACCCAACCGCCTTCATCATACTTCTTAGCCTTGCAATGTGCATTAATCATTATGCCATAAGCCACAACATCCGCCTCAAAACCTTCTTCCTTCATTTCACGTTAAACCTCGTTCAATCTCAACAAATTCAGTCTCCAACACCAGCCCCCTAACGAAATCGTGTACAACTTAATATCAGGTTCAAACCTATTCTTTTTCATTTTATCAAACACCTCTTGCTCTTTCTCTACTTGCCTCGACTTTCTCAAAACATACAATCAATCTATTAAAATCCGATGATTCTAGCTTCAATCCGAACTTTTTCATCTTCTCAAAAGCATTTATTGCTTCAGTAACCATCCTAATTCTTGCATATCTCCTCGAAGTCAAAGGGAAGGTTTCTTTAGTTAGCAACTGTATTTGCTTCATTTCACTAACCAAATCCCAAATCATTTTGATCTGCTTAATCTTACCCAGAGATTCAATCAAAGCATGGTAACTCTCAGAACTATGTTTGAATCCCTTCTGCTTCTCAGCCCACCTAAAGAACGATAATAGCGAGAAAACCCGCATTGCTTAACCTCTTCAAAACCTCAATAACAAGCGTTGGAGATACTTCGATTGAAGCTTCATCAAGACAAGAATCTCTGTGTGAAGGGTTATTTAACCAATTCTGCAGATTCTTTCAAGTTGATTTTATTGCTTAAAGTCTCTGTTTTGACATCTGGGGGTCTTAAAAACGTGTATTCGGGGACTATCTTCTACATGATCGTCTTCTTCTTGAAAATGCTTTGCTTGGCTTATAAATATGCCATCTGTGGTAATCTTCTTCTTGAAGGTGCTTTGCTTGAAATAGATTAATGTAATGTTCCCTTTTCATGGCATATCTCCAAACATTCTACAAAGTGATTTCTTTGTATCATTCTTACACTGTTGTATCATTTACACAATAGAAAATTGCACTACCAAAGCTACATATGGGATACACCTTTTAAAGAGGAGTCTTGCTAGTTGGCTGCTACATATCAGAATTGGCAGTAAAATCCAACAAATCGAAACTAACACAGGGTTAGCAACACTGAAAGCATACTAGTTAGATTTTTTATATGAAGTATAACGTTAAATATCAGAATGACATTGTTGATGCCTAAAAAGGAACAGATATTTCCCTATTTTCCAAGTTCTGTGGTAGAGAAACTATTCAGAAACCATTTTGTGAAACATGACCCACCACAGCACGCGCCTTTTCGGATTGTCATCATGGATTTAATCAAGTTTTCGTTGATATCAAACCATTGCCAGTAACACAAAAATCTGAGCTACACCACAACTAAAATAATCTAAACTTTGGTCCTAACAAACTCCCGACAAAAAATCAGTCTTGCCAATAATTTTTTTTTTTAAAAAGAAAAGGAGCAGTGTCGATCATTGCAGCAAGATGAGTTTCACAAGTCGATGAACTTAATCCATCATCCAAATCTAAAGCAACTTCAAATGCAGATGCTCAGAAAGAGAGAAACAAATAAGATATGAGAACAATACAACAAATATGGAATTTAATGAATGAACTCATCCTGTATCTGAAAAAGTGTAATAAATTTAAAAAGAAAAAAGTGGTAGAAGTAGAAAATACAAAAGCGTGGAGGGAGATCTTCTTATTGATTGATCTAGTGGCTTTGCGTGGATTCTTTTCTCCGCATTCATCCCTTCCCCCTCCTTATAAACAACTACTACAGCCTGAGAATTTTTTGAGTACTCTCAAAAAAGTGGACTAAAGGCCAAAGAATGTCTCAATTGACAGTGGACTACGAACCTTCTACAAATTCTGATGCCAAAAAATTTGCATCAAGACTTGGAAAATCCTCATTCAGTTCACGCACCTTCATTTGCACTGATTTGTTTGGGAATTCCAATCATCAAGTAAGTTTGTAATTGTATCTTCCAACTTTTTTGCCTGCAGGCCAGGCTTCAAAACATTGACATCACCCCATTGGGAGCAAGGATCCATCCACCCGCCCCGCCGGCCAGTGCACCATGCTCCTGGGGAAACTCGATTACGTCCACGCTTCAGGATTTTTTCATCGACCATGTTCAGCACAGGGTCATCCTTCTCAAACTGTCTGGCAAAGACAGCCCCACTATGAGCCATTTGATCGTAATCAGAAGCATTGAGAAAGTGAGGTTCCATTTTTGGTGGATTGTCCCATATCATATATCTTAGATCATTGTTTACAGTGGTGTTCTTAAACTCCGGTGCATTGCAAATAACAGAGTGGAAATACCCTTCTTCAGATAACATTACATTGTTGAAATACATAAGAAGGGTTCGAGGTAGGTTATCCCAACCAAAAACACAAAATTCCAGGAAAGATCGACTTAAGACAAACCATTGTGAACCTGCAATGCAAGAACTAACATTCAGTATAACCTCTACAAGTATCGCACATCCATGTCCACAAGCATAATGTTAACTTCTAAACGCAGAAATTGCATATTATGGAGAATAGACTTTGCCTGTGAAAACTTTAAAAGCATCTGGCGTCGGTCGCTTTTGTGTAGCTTGAAAAATTTGGCTCCTTCTGGCTAAGTAGAGCCCTGGGTCAACTATAATAGGCTGGATTCTCTGAAATCTGCATCAACAACAGCCAAGATATTTTAGATTTCGTTTACACTGTAGATACAATTGAATTTAGCAAAATAGGTTTGCCTACTCTTTCCATCCAAGGTCACTAGTGTGATCAATGAAATTCAGGTCTCTTCTAACAGAAGAGAAAACATGGGCCAGGTCTGAAAGCAGAAAAAACAAGGAAATAATTAAGAGGTTAGCGCCATCAATTCAGAAGGACAAGACAAGGCAAAGAAATTTTATACAAGCCTACAGAACATAGAAAAGAACGAGAACTAACGGCCTAGCTTTATGAAATCAAACTATTATGAGAATATATATATATCCAACGCCATCATGTTATGCAAAGAGAGCAATAAGCATATGAATGCCATGTACAACATCCAATTAAACAAGCATACAACCACAACCATAAGCTTCTGAGGTCAATCTTCAACAAATAAACAAGTCCCAATCTACAGGCAATAAATTACTAACATCAGTGGTCTCCAGTATATTGTCAGAAGCAATGACAATGCCATCAGCTCTGTAAGGAAGCCTTGGGCAAAATAAACTAGAAGCAACCTTTATGGCAATAGATTATCTGATCCATGAACAGCACTATTGTTTGTCTGTCTCACTTAATGAGAAACCATAACCTGCACAATAATTGAGGAAATCTCTCCTAATGCTGCAATACAGTGTATCCACCCTTAAAAGCTGAGACTCAAGTAGGAATTGATAAATTCTGTAAATGCTTCATTTGATAGAAGAGAAGCCCTCAAATCCACGAGGAAATTCATCAGAACAGATAAAGTTCAGGGTTTCAAAAATTAACTTCAAACTTTTCACCACAGTTTTTTTTCCACCAATTAAGCTATAACTTTCCCTCTTATATCCAAATAAATCTCTAAACCAATTCTTTTCCTACCGTATGGAACAATTTGCAACTCTGTTCTAACTGCCATTTTGATACCACCCCAATCTCATTACCTACTGTCAACAATATCAATAAGCCTCTTTGTACGTATGAGTTGGTGTGCGGGTAAATTACCCAGAAAATGACAGTGCCTTAGAAGATAAACATACATGCCCAACTCCAATATTACAAGAATGATTATATGTGCTGTGCACAAATGGTCTCATGCTCACATCAACAAGCCAATTATGTACAACACAAACTAGAGAACTCAAGAATTGAATGAGCATTAACTACTCAATTCAGAGTACACCCACCAATAATTAGAGACAGGATTTTGTGGTTGTATATAAATGTAACATCCAATGTGGGAACCATCTGATCTGGATGACAGAGATTTTGTCCTACTGAAGATTCTTTACTTTTCAGTTTTGTTCTCAGCTAAAATTAAAAATTGGGAAAGGCATGGCAAGTCTCCAGCCTACTATCAAGCCAGCTCCGGTCAAACACAATTAATCAGATCCTGTATATCTCATCGTGCCCTACAGAAATATTGCCTACTTGGCATCCATACTAAACTACAAAGATACTGATATAAAATTACATACCCCAATCACTCCTTCAGATCCTAGTCAAATTTTCCAAAGGAAAAACATAGCTACAACTTAAGAATGCTGTCCAGATCAGCTTTGAAAATTAAGAAACTGAAATATAAGAAAACAAAAAAAAAAATTGAAATGTCTGCCTGAAGGTAAGATAGGATCGAGTCATATACATCATTAGCATAGAATTCACATTCACACATCGACGATCTTAGATATGAATTAACACAAAAATCTAAAAATTATAAAACAAATTTGAACCAATACTAAACTAAAGCAAATTCCTCACAAGTGATCCAAAAAAAACTCGAGAACTTTCAATTCCTCGTACAATCATTTCCAAAAGCAAGCAAAACCAAGTAATTCATCCTAAAATTAGAGCCAAACCAAATAACCAGAAACAATTCAACAATCTCATTAAAACGAAAACATACAAAAAAAAAACTACATAAGCTACCATACCATCTTGAGTAACAATCGGATAATCCATAGCACTTAAAGCAATAAACCAATTCCACCCTTTATCAAGCTTCAACAAAATTGCAGCCGCACGCAAAACCGCAGCTATATTGCTAGACCCCATATAATTTACTCTATCAGGTTTCCCCACAACATCAACATTTGCAAAAGCCCTTATAGCCGGCACCGACTTAACGTCCGCAGCAAGTCTCAATCTCTCATCATCCGACGCATCAGCTCCCAGATGCAACAAGTACCGATTTCTCGGTTGATATACCGCCAAAAGTAACCGAAAGATCCGGTCTTTATCTCCCCTTCCACCCGAAATATAGTAAGCAAAAGCTGGCGGGTAATGAGCCCCGTGATGAATCACCGAAGGGAAAGGCCTAGAAGAAGTAAAAGTTGAGAAAGAGTAGAGTAAGAGCAGTAATAGCGACAGTAATGCAGCTGAAAAGAGAGTAAAAAGGCATCTCTTTTCTGCCCCCATTAAAAATCAACAACAAAGTATTGATTTCTCTTGATTAATCATTAATGGGCACGTCTCATTGGGCTCAAAAACTGTTGCTTTGATCACCAACTTGTGGATGATAACAGTTTGGTCAAACGGGGTATCTGCAAATACGCCTCAGTATCTAGTTGGTTTGAATAGTATTATGATTAGGGTTAGGGTTTACTGTTACAGCTAAGATTTGAATAACTAAGAAGTAGAAATGAAAGTAGATGCAGAAGAAGAAGGCGGAATTGGGGGATTTGGTTTTGATTTGGACTTGAAAGTTTCTGTCTTTCCTTTCAGTCTGGTTTGATCTGAACAAGAGAGGAAGACCAAAGCTAAAGCTGTTGTGTAAGGTATACTTGTTGGGTAAACAAGGTTCGAGAAGTAAATGTCTACTCTCCTCCCAGAGCGTGTGCGTTACTTGCTGTCATACAAACTGAAACACGCTCTAAAGTGGGAAGATGAACGGTGGCGTGGGTTTTCATTTTCATTGCGATCTGATGAATCGTACTGTTGTTTTCCCTCGCAACGTTTGCCATTTTTTTATTTATTTTAAATTTTTTATAAAATATTTAAAATTTTGTGGTATAATTATAAGTCTTGTTTTAATCGATGTACAGTACCAGCGGCCGTAGCCGTTTCCTCTATTTATTTCTATTTAATTCCAAGAGGACGTACGAATGTTGTTTCCACAAATATTATTTATGACACTGTCAAACCTTTATTGTTAGGACGCCTCGTGTCTTCATGCGAAAGGACGACGTGTCGTCTTTTGATTTGAAAGGTTTGCTCAGTTTACAATGTCTCCTTGTGTTCATGTTAACTAATATTATTTTTCTACCTGATTGAGGAGGAGATTAGATAAGCTTGTTTGTAAACGGTTGTTAACCTATAGTTCCCTTTTTTTTCTAGAGTCTTATAGTATAATATTTGCATGTCAATTGATCAGTTACTCAGTACAATAACCCATTAATATGACTAAGGTTATAAAAGAAAATTCAGTTTGACCAAAACATCCTTATATGTTGCTACTAGTTGGGTATTTTTTAACAAATTCAAATTTTACCGGCTCGCTAGTATAAATTTATTATTTAAATAAAAAATAATACTATAAATATATAAATTTAATAATATTATATTATATCATTATCAAATATTTCACATTTTCTATTGAATTGTACAATAATATTATGATGCGTTTGTTTATATAAGAGATAATATTGAAGAGTTAATATTTTTAATATTATTGTAAGAAAATTGTTAAACAATAAAAATAAAAAATATTTTACTTGTATTTTAAATATTTTATTATTATTTTAAGTATTACGTTAATAATTTTAAATTATTCATAAGATTTTTTAAAATTTACATTAACAAATATAAAATATAGTAAACTTATGTTAACAATTTCCCAAATGTGCCATGCCACATGTAGCAAATCGAGATTTACAAAGCCCTAAGCCATTGTTGGAATGTTGTAATTATCATCTTTCCTGGTTGAGCATTTCCCTAAGATTTTCTTCTTTCGACATTCGCCCACCATACTTCTCATCAATTGCTCACATTTCTTACCCAATTTTTATTTTCTTTTTAATTAATTTAAATGTAATAGATTAATAAAAACTATATATATATATATAAAAAATAAAATATCTTGTCGCCCTTTTCCTTACAAGTACCAGACAAAATAAATTCTGGCCCTAGTTTAAGGGCACCATAACATTGTTAAACGGTTTTGCAACCCAACTAGACAATCACTCCCTCCGCGGAAAGAAATTAAACCAAAATACTCTCCCCTGAAATCGGGATCACTTGTTACTCTTTGTATGGGCAAGCATGCTGTGTAAACATGAAATATTCTTTATGTAATCTTCGACTCTCTTGAAACATTTGTTTACCTGTTTGTATGATCTGAATGTCACTACATCTTCCCTCAGATTGAGCTGACTGAAACTTCTTCGCTGCCTTCACTGTCACTGCTACTACTGCTCCCACTCCCACTGCTTCCACTCCCACTGCTACTTGTAGAGCTTGATGACTGGTTATCTCTTTCTGCTGCATTCACCTGGGCTCTAAGGGCTTCTGCAGCATTTGGACCCCTGTCTGCTTCGTCACCACTATCATCCACATCAGCAATCTCATCGTCAGTGTCATTCCTAGGCAGTGCACTATTGTCAAATTCAGCATCCTCCTTTTGTTCAGCAGCACTTCCGTCATCAGGTGATACAGCACCAAAAATGTCTTCAATATCTATATCCTGATGATCTTCAGCTTCATCGTTCTTAGGGCCTGGGGACCTAGTGGCCACATTTTGTGGGTCAAACGGATCAACAATTCCCTTACCCGCAGGTTTAGCACCTGCACATATTATTATAAGATCATTATATTCTCAGTCCAATAACATAAATAGAACTTGACAATCAGCAATATTGGCAAAAAGTCATACATCCACACATGACAAATGACCTACATAATAGCTACTTTTAGACATAAGTATAAACTAAAGAGTTGCAACTGAGACCAGTGAAGAGCAAGCACAACAAATTATTAAGATCTACCCATTAATGAATGAATAAGCAGATCCCACATGAAACGAATTTCGTTATCTTGCAGAACATAACTTTGTCATCTCAGCATGTGCAAAAAGGTAACTCTCCACTTTGCATCAGATAATTAGACCAAACATTAAACGGCAGGGAATCCAACCAATCAACTTATGTTTGACTCAAAACCCAAGGTTCATTGATTATATCAGTTTACACAAAAAAATAATTATACGAAAAGAATTACAGATGAAATTCGAACAAACAAAATTATGTCAAATAATGAAAATCAAATCAAAATATTGAAAGTGGTTTGGAAGCAAATTTTAGAATGGCCAGAAAGATCACAGAGAGAGAGAGAGAGAGAGAGAGAGAGTAATTTCTGTTTTTGATAATTCTTAAAATTTTTTCATTTCAATACGATGTACAAAGAATTCTTGCGTAACCATTTGCTCTATAAAATCATTTTTACACAATCTGCAACTGATATAATGCCAGAAAACTTAAGAGGGTACAGAAGGATTTATTGCTAAAATTGAGAAGATAAACACTTTAACAGCAAAAGCAAATTAAACAAACCTGAATTCTCTGGCTGCCCAATATCAATTCTTTCCACCTCAACCTGTTCAAATCCAAGGCAAGATAAAGCTTAAAACATAAGAAGGAGAAAGCATGAAATATAAGCTTGTAAGCTTTCATTACAATTGAGATCAAGCATACAAGTTAGCATTATAACATGTTATGAAAGGATGGAAAGGAAAGATCGAGATCCTTCAATAATTCAAGCCCATTGCCATCAAGGCCCAACACTTCTTATGATGTCCGCAACTATGATGAAAACACAAGAACAAATGAGATAACCAAGCCGATATAAAATTACCATCAGCTGACATTTCTTCAGGTAGGAATTCATATTTCTGAAATTTTGGTCTAAATGGTTCCTTTTCTGATATGTAATATAGATGATATTTTCTTTCCGTTTACGGAGCAATATGAATCTCCTAGATGTTCGTAGCTTCAAGAAGAGCGACAACAATCAAATCTGATGATATTTTCTTC
The DNA here is from genome assembly GCA_032401905.1 of Swietenia macrophylla. Classification (NCBI taxonomy): domain Eukaryota; kingdom Viridiplantae; phylum Streptophyta; class Magnoliopsida; order Sapindales; family Meliaceae; genus Swietenia; species Swietenia macrophylla. Next base: position 701,103 of record CP135585.1, on the reverse strand, counting down.
AAGATGTTTATAGCATCATCAGCTGATATTTTCTTTATGATATTTCTTGTTCCATCAAATTAAGCTACAAACATCTTGACACTTTCTAAAGTTCAAATAACAAACAGGAACTTACAACTTTATTTCCTTGCATCAAGTGAAAGACAAAAAAATATTATAGATGATTATAAAGCGTTAATAGAAACTCACCGGCATGGCAGGAAATGTGCTTTTCCCAATATGCACTGGTTTCAAACCCTTTCCAACTGGAGATAACTTAGGTTCAATTGCAGCCCCAAGCTGAGCAGCTGCTACAGCAGAAGCAGATTCACCAGGCAGTCGAAGGTGACGAAGCTGCTTGACAGCCCGGTGAAGCCGCTCCAACCTGAATGTTTGCCCATCAAAAAACAACACAGCATCATTTTCTTTGTAATCCTCGCTACTTCCCTCAAACGTCACCTTAGGTTTCCCAATTTGATTGTTTTGAAACTCTACAGAAACCCTATTGTCCTTATTCTTGTGCAAGGTTCCAGGCTTAGTCTTATCGATTGAAGCCGGCTTAAATTCATCTACATCAATGTCCGAATTCCAAACAAAAATTAATTATGAAAGTAAGTAAAATCAACTCCAAGCTATCATGTCGATAAATTAACACAAAATACCTTTAATATTTTATTTGTTTTCAAAGAATATACAAAAGCTAATTTGTAATGAACAAACCGATCCACACGAATCCCAAAACTTTATAAACAAAATCATCCCTCAAATGTGAAAATAAAATAAAATTCAATGAACATAACCTCTATTTGGTTGCTAAGAAAAAGCTTTTTCTCAGCAACCAAATAATGACAATAATAGCAAATTCAATAGTAATAAAACTAATTAGTCACAATCAACAAAAAAACTATATGAATTTCAATCTCTGTTTGTTTGGTTAGAAAATGCACAATCAAGAACAAACCAAAAGCATTTTCCCAGCAACCAAACAGACCATGTATCGATCATTTTTCTCCTGCCAAAAAAAAAAGGAAAGAAAATTTGTATCGACTTACATCGCAGGGTACAAAACTTGTTGGATGAATCTTCCTTGAATGAGGAGCCCAGACTGATATTGTACCAGCGATCGGACTCGGGGGCGGTCTTCGGCTCTTCCTTGGAGTTGTTCGCCATTTGCGATAAAGATCAGGAGATTGGTGGAGGAGAAGTGAGGACCGTCACCGGCCCACCTTGTTGTGCTGACATGACAAGATCCAATTGGATGGCATTGGAATCCAGTAACTGTGGGGAAGTACCAGCCAAGCAGTGCAGCGTAGGGTTTTGTTTGATGAAGACGAATTTAGAATCTGAATTCCGTGTAGAAAGACGTAGAGGGTATAAGTTGAAAACCGGAATAATAGTTTGCCACGTGCAAGGATACAAGTTCCGGTGAAATTTGTACCACGTGGGTTATAGTGATTGGTAGGGAGTTTTGAAAATACTGGAGTTGCGGAATATGGAATAGCTGTTCCGTTGCCCCTGGTAACTTAACGAGGACCGCTGGAGCACGTGCGCTTGTAGGCCGTCGGCGATGTTTGTTTTCCGTAATTATGCTTGAAATATATTGACAAGATTTGCCTACATTTAATTGGCAATTGTTCCTTGCCTATTACTGTTTGGGCCATTAGGACCCTTAAATGTTTGGGCTTACGGCCCATTAACTTACCTTATCCTCAAATGCTAACGTGTCGTTAATCAGAATCAGAGGGTAATCAACTAGTCAACAACGATTGGCCTCTATTACTACGCCACCAAGCAATTCCCGATAAAACAATTTCCAAGGTCCAAAAAAATGGAATTTCACACAATCCGCAAGAAAAACGACATCGTTTAGCTTAATTGCGGCACACAACGTCGTCGTTTCCGATCTCAAATGGCTTTTAATTCAGCTTAAGCTGTGTACGTTATCAGTCTACTCCAGTAGTCCTCCTGCTGCACTGAGGCTAAGCAACGACAACGAGAAGAGGAAGATAAAGTCTAATTTTTACTAAAAATTGAATTGAAAAAATTAAAAAAATGGTGAATTTTGGCGGGAAGAAGGTGGGCCAAGTGGTGGCTGGAATTGGCGGCAACGGTGTGGGCCAGGTTCTTGCTGCAGTTGCCGTCACTCTGTTGCTCCGCTTGTTCTCCGGACCCGGCCCGGCGTTGGTACCCGATGACGATTCTGCCTACGATAACGATGATGAGAAAAATGACGTCGCTGGAGATAGCGATAGCGGTGAAACTCCCATCGACGGTAAGGTCTTCCCTGTCACCATCCGGTGGCAAAATATCACGTGCTCCCTCTCGGATAAATCGTCAAAATCAGTGAGTTCTTTTTTTTTTTGTTAAATTATCAAGTTGAGCTGAATTATAATTCAAAATATGGTTTATTTGTATTCATTTTTCCGTTATTTTCTTAGGAACCAAACAAGTTGTAATTTGTTTATGAGAAATCAAATGTGAAAAATTGTAAATTATGTTACTCTGACATTATAAGCTATACATTTGGTTGCTAATCCATAGGTGCGGTTTCTGCTTAAAAATGTGAGTGGAGAGGCGAAACCTGGAAGATTGTTGGCGATAATGGGACCTTCAGGTTCTGGGAAAACAACATTGCTGAATGTTCTGGCTGGTCAGTTAATGTCATCGCCACGGCTACATTTATCTGGTCTCCTGGAGGTCAATGGAAAGCCTAGTTCAAACCAAGCTTATAAGTATGTTTCATTTGAATAAATGAATGTCCTAGAACCAAGATGAATGTGTTTGTGATCTGATTTTGAGTTCGTTGTTGTTGTTGTTGCAGGTTTGCCTATGTGAGACAGGAGGACCTTTTTTTCTCACAGCTGACAGTTCGGGAAACGCTCTCTCTTGCTACTGAACTTCAGCTTCCGGAGATATCTTCAGTGGAAGAGAGAGATCAATATGTCAATAATCTTTTGTTCAAGCTGGGCTTGGTAAGGATGACTTGATTTTTCGCTGTTCAAGAAATGATACTGTGTCTAGAGCCCTAATTAGAGCTTCTTTTTTGGGTTTCTTTTGCATTTGAAGTATAGGTCTTAGTGAGTTAAAGAAGTAAGTGAACAATGATTATACTCTACATTTATTTAAAACTCTTACCATCTCAATTATTCAAATTTTCCCTTGTGTGATTGTTTTTGCTCTCTTTCTTTAAAAGGTTAGTTGCGCTGACTCCAATGTTGGTGATGTAAAAGTTCGTGGAATAAGTGGTGGTGAAAAGAAACGTCTATCCGTTGCATGTGAACTGATCGCTAGCCCATCTGTCATATTTGCAGACGAACCCACAACTGGTAAGATTGCATGTTTTCTGTAGCTCTGCTGCTATGATTGACATCAATTGCTCTCTACTTTGCTTTTGTAGATTTATAACGTTTTTCGATAGTCTTTGAAGTTGCAATAGAAATGTTTGACTTCCAAGTAAATTTTGTTTTTCCAATCTGTTCTGGAATCACTTCTTGTGCATTCAGGGCTTGATGCCTTCCAGGCAGAGAAAGTAATGGAAACTCTACGACAACTTGCGCAAGATGGGCATACCGTAATTTGCTCCATACACCAGCCTAGAGGTTCAGTTTATGGTAAATTCGACGACATTGTGTTGCTAGCAGATGGTGCACTGGTTTATGCTGGTCCTGCTCGTGATGAGCCATTGGCATACTTCTCAAAATTTGGGTTATTAGTTAAACCTTCCTTGTGTTGTATATTTATTATGTTAATGCTGTGTCTGCAGTACTAGGTTCATTTATTATTTCTTCCAAAAATCTTTTTTTTTTTCTTGATGTGTTTTTTATATTGTCTAAATTGTCCATTAGCAAGGAGATATAATATATCAGACCTCATCTTAAATTAGAGTTATTTTAGGATATATAAACAGCCTTCTAAAGTTGCACTAATAGAAGCAGGACCGTAGGACACCTTCTCAAATTGGACCCTTATACACTCTTCTTGGTTACTTGCAACAAATTTTATTTTAAGAAACGTTACTGACAAGAAAGAGGTTGCTTGAACTTTTATCACGGTTTGCAAACTGTCTACAAATGCCTCTTTCGTGTTTGTACCTATTGTCATGTTTTGTTATTTTACTTCTTTGTATTTGAATTTATACCCTGTGAGTCAGAGAATTTTCTATACTCAGTACATAATTGTTGTCATGTAATTCATATATTGTATTCAAATGTATATAACTAAAAATAGGGCAAGAGACGTTTTTCGTACCTATTCTTGCTTTCTCATTTTTATTGACGTAGAACATGTTCCATAAGAAGCATTCAGAGACAATTTGTGAAAGAGAATGCATGTTTAGCTACAATATGTGATTCTTACTTAGTTGAAAGCACTGCTTGAAATTAATGATTGTTAATTCAACAGGTATATTTGCCCAGATCACGTGAATCCTGCTGAATTTCTGGCCGATCTCATATCCATTGACTACAGCTCAGCTGAAAGTGTCTACTCTTCTCGGAAAAGGATAGATGGTCTTGTTGAGTCATTCTCACAACAGTTGTCAACAATTCTTTATGCCACGCCACTTACTAGGAGAAAGGGCTACAAAAAGAGCAAGTTAAGCAAGAAAACTATCATTAAGAAAAAAGGAGGTTGGTGGAGGCAATTCTGGTTGCTCCTTAGACGCGCATGGATGCAGGTTGGTCTTTCAACTGTCACCTCATAGATTTATCTAACGCTTTACTACACTCACCCAGCTAGAAAAAAGGAGAAAGAACCTTGGTATTACTTCTTGAATCACAGATTGGACACAAGCATAATTCATTTCTTTGCCTCATAAATTGATTGATACTAAGCAAAAAAAACATTTTTAAGTACCTCTAAATTGTCTGTTATTCCACTTTTTTGAGTATATTTTCTTAGGTTGTTTATATAGCTGCTTTATTACCTAATCAGACAGAGGCTTCTAAAAACAAAGTTCATTGCAATTTCTCCATCTGAACTTAGTCATTGGCAGTAGGGCAACAACTGGAGAAAATTTCTGGAACTGTTATAGTGAATTCTTAAATATGTGAGGTTCTTATATAAAGTGCTTTAGACATGCACTGGTAATTATTATGCTTTTCTGGTTAATGGTTAGAAATCTTTATTAGAATGAATTTCTCCTTTTATCTAAATTATTTGGCTGACTAGGCTTCTCGGGATGGGCCAACGAACAAGGTCCGAGCAAGAATGTCAATCGCATCAGCTATAATATTTGGTTCAGTTTTCTGGAGAATGGGAAAATCTCAGACATCAATACAAGACAGAATGGGATTGCTTCAGGTATGAGATGTTATTGATTCCTATAAAGAACTTGCTCTCTTTTATGATTCATTTCCAGCATCTATGAGAGGAGAGTTTGCAAGTGTTTCAATAAAGGTTGTCAATTCTGCTATAGGTTGAATGGCAGATTATAGTAGGCTATTGATCAAAACAAAATCTTTAATTTAAATAACCTTGATATTGCACCCCTCCCTGGGATTCCTCACCCCCTTATTTAAATTTGCAAATATTGCTACATTGGTACAGAGTAATTGTCTGCTTGTTCTTTGTCTTTGTTGGGTGACATGCCACAAGATTGTTGTCTGGCAGTGTCGTCTGTTCAGTGGTTGCAAGGTCTATTAAGATCGTCATATGTAATTCAGAATGAAGGGCCTAAATATTGTTCAAAACATTCTTGCTTTATATTTTACTGCATAATGCACTGACCACTATTTCTGCACTGTCTGATTTTATCATCTCGCTTGCTATTCTACATTTTAAAAGTTTATTTCCTTGTAATGTGCGCCAGACGTTTAAAATTTATCTTCAATTATCGGATAATTTAAGTATGTGATTGTGTACTGACATTGCAGTGTAAAAATCATTCTGAGTATGTAATTTTTTTTCTTTTTCCTAACTGAGCTTGCATGTTCGTTCTTTTGTTTTAATTTTCCTTTTTTTTTTTTTTTTGGTGGGGTCTAAACACTCAATGAGCCCCACACAGCCCACCTCCAATACCTACAGCCAAGAAGCCAAATCAATCTGAAAATTTGATTGTTTCGATTTTGTCATTTTAATATTGGTACATCATTTACCCAAGCAAGAATGACTATATGTATAAAGAATTCTCGTATGACAAGTAAGCTTTGATGGCTTGGACAAGGTGTTTTGGTTTCTCTTTTTGATCATTTCTGCTTTCTCAGGTTGCTGCAATAAACACAGCAATGGCTGCTCTCACAAAAACTGTGGGTGTGTTTCCTAAGGAACGTGCGATAGTGGACAGAGAGCATGCAAAGGGTTCTTACGCACTAGGGCCCTACCTGCTTTCTAAATTGATAGCTGAGATTCCTGTTGGAGCAGCATTTCCACTAATGTTTGGAGCTGTGCTGTACCCTATGGCTCGTCTTCATCCTACTTTGTCCAGGTTTGTTTCTTGGGTACCATTTTGATTTACACTGGTTTCTGTTCTGGAATTTCCTTCTCATTTAACAATATGATGGAGATCTGATAAATATAGAATTCAGTTTCTAGCCATTAATTGAGGGTTTCTTTTTTTATCTTAAGGTCACCCATTTGTTTGGCTATGATTCACTGTGTTTATTTACATCTCTTACCGACTTGTTCATTTTAAACTCTCTTAAAGATGGCTAGTTTACCCAATGGAAAGAGACGAAGATGGCTGTAAATAACTTGGTTGTTCTCATCATAATGGATTGAAGTGCTGACTGGGAATTCTTTGATTTTCTAGATTTGGGAAATTCTGTGGACTCATCACTGTGGAATCGTTTGCTGCATCTGCAATGGGTCTAACTGTGGGGGCTATGGTTCCGACCACAGAGGCAGCCATGGCTGTGGGACCTTCTCTCATGACTGTTTTTATTGTATTTGGAGGATATTATGTCAATGCAGACAATACACCAATGATCTTCCGTTGGATTCCCCGGGTTTCTCTGATAAGATGGTACTTAAATCGTTATATTTGTTACATTTTTTATTTGATGCTGCAAATGAATAATCCATGTTCTTTCATTTCTTTTGATGATTTCCATATTTTTTCACATTCTTTCAGGGCTTTTCAAGGGCTTTGCATCAATGAATTTAGTGGTCTTCAATTTGATCATCACCATTCATTTGATGTTCAAACTGGAGAACAGGTAAGAGGAAATGCATGAATCTGATTCCAGGACCAGAAATATTCTGCTAAGCTATCGGGACTCTGCATGCTCGTTTCAAACTACACATGTTTTGGAAAATTTAAAATTACGTAACATCTGATTATTTGTCAGTTGGTCTGAACTTAGTTACTAGAAATATACTGACAGATCACCGTCTTCAAATTTTGCAGGCACTTGAACGTCTCTCCTTTGGAGGAAGCCAGATCAGTGACACAGTATTGGCACAAAGTAGAATCTTGTTATTTTGGTATTGCACCACTTACTTTCTCCTCAAGAAAAACAAGCCTAAATACCAGCATCTCGAGCCACCTCCATCAGACCAAATCCAACCAAAGTTACAACTCGAACCTTTAGAAACCGACCTGCCTCCTCCAACAGAGCAAGTCAAATCAACCCAGCAGCTTCAGCCACCGCCACCACTCGATCCATTTAACCTGGAAGGTTTGTAGTTGTTTGGGCATTATATATGTTGATACAAGATAGAACCACTATTTATTGATCTATCTCATACAGGTGCTAAGTAACAGGAGATGTCTTGCAAATAAGGGAGAAAAAGCCCATGAGCTGCTTTTTAGAAAACTTCAACATTTACTTCTGTGAATTTTCATGTAGAATGCTGTTTGTAATGAGGGTTCTATGCCATCCAAATTATCCCATACATTTCATTATCAAATGGGCTGAAGATGATTAGATTTGATCATGTATTTGATTGCTTCAATCATAATATTAGTCATATTTGGGAGTACTAGCACACTAGAAAGTCATTGGGAATACTTTTTAAAAAGAAGCAATTCTGAGATGCCTTTTCGAAAAAGCACTTGTACAGTAAAAATACTTTTGTAAAAGTATTCTTCCAAGTCATCTTTACAATAATGAATAGGTCTAACCCTCTAAGCATTCTAGTGATAGAATGTTCGTAGCAAGCTGATTCAACACGGTTTCTAGATTCATGCAATTTCATTTAGCTGTAAAATCCTAAATTCAAGATTCTAGAAATCATTTGATTGAATGGTTCTTTTAAAATCCAACTCATAGTCGATTAGGCTCCAGTGTCATCACGTTGATGTTTCTGTGGTCACGCCTTTTGAAGAAAAGGATAGTATAATATGTATATTTATATATTAAATTGATAAAGAGTACTCAAGATTAATTTAATTATTTATTTATTTTCAAACACCAGTATTATTCACAAATTAAAAATTTATACGAGTATATTAATAATAACATGGCCTTATATTTAAGCTCAAATTGGGTAATTTTAACTCCTAATTTTTTTTTTTTATAACCGAAGGATATATTAAAAGTTTGTATGGAACGATATTCACAAATCATAAAATATTTGATAAATATATATTTTTTTATTTTTACTGTTAATAGTTGTGGAAATCAATTCTAAACTTTTTTTCTAAATTATAAATATAATTATTTTTTATTAAAATTATTTAATATAATAATAATAAATTAGTTAAATATGATAAAATTTTTATTAGATGCGTATATGAATTAAATTATTTTAACAAATTTGACTGGAATCAATTGTTAGCATGTTTTCTTGTGTTTTATTGTTTTTCTAATTTTAGTCAAAGAATATGAATGAGATTTGCAAAAATAAAATAGCTAGTACATTGATCCAAGACAATGTTTTGGTCACCGGCATGTCATTCATAATTAAAATATTAATTATAATAATAAATTAAATTAAATTAACGATATATAATATTATTTTATCTGCATGAGTATTATCTCTATCCCTTTAAAAACTTTTGTTTACTTCAAATAAAAGAACATGCTAATCTTGTTTAGCAAGTGTATTTGTGTCACGTCAAAAGATATCAACTTAAACCTAACCGACTTAATAATTATGTTAAAGAAGAAAAATTTTTAACGTGACATAATTATATAATAATTAAATAAATTGTAAATACGTTAGTTATTTACTATTTATTTTATTTGTATTTTTTATAATATTTATGATAATATTTTTTAAATATTAATTAATTTTATTTTAATATAATTAAATATTTTTAAAAAAATAAATAAAAAAATTAAAAAAATTAAAATAAATTAATTAAATATTATAAATAAATAAATACGATATAATTATTTAAATAATTAATTGTATCGTAAGCAGATTCACTTATTGAATATTTTAATTTTAAATTTAATTAATCGTGTCATGTTATATGATATTACCTGCAATGATCATTTTATTTTACATCGATTTAAATTCATAAATTTTATTCATGTTCGTGCTAGGTTAATAGATAATATCAAAAACTGCTACTAATCAATTTATTTTGTAATTCTTCAAAATTAAGACTTCCGAAATCTCAACTTTAAACAAATTTCTAGAAACAAAGAGGGCACCACAAGTTTAATCAATCAACAACCATTGAGAAGTTTTTGAGAGTATTCAACTTATTCCAACTACCCCCGATATTGTAATTAGTGAACTCCATTTCTTCTCTATAATAATTTTTTATTATTATTTCTGATAATACCCAAATAATAAACTCTATTATTTCTTATAATTAATTGATTAGTTATAAAAGCAACCTTGGGAAATTAATTAAGAAATCATTTGAAGACAAGGAAGGGATTCAATTCAATGGACTTGAATGAATAATGCGCCGTTCTCATTGAAGTCAAGCCATTATGAAATTGAAGTACTAACTTTCATAGTCTTCGATGGGTGGATTAGAATGAAGGAACCTTTAAGTACTTGGAGGGGTAATTTATGGACCATGAACCCAATTTAACAACACCATACATTAGAAATTATGTTGTGGCATCTGTCCTATTGCTACATGTTACAACATTAAATTAATTTTAACGCTATCGAAATTATACTGTTTTAAATTTTTCGATCATATTTTAATTTTTTTTATTATATATTTAAAATTTTACGATAAAAAATATAAATTCATGAAATATATATATATATATATATATTAGTAGTACACTTTGGCCTTAATTTTTAAAAATATCGATGGATTTTGCTATGCATCCATATTCGCACAGCATACATATTATTTCACATTTACATTTAAAACACATTTTTTAAAAGTATTTTTTTCTTATTCCAAAATAATAATAGTAAATCATATATAAAATTGGATCATCAAATCTTCGCCGTTAATCGATTTGGGATGCTTTCATACAAGCAATTCAAATTTCAGATCAAACGATTAATCAATTACACGGAATCCATCTCTTGTAGAATACGATATCATGCATCATAGTGTAGAAAATTGCAACCTTTATCGGGCCCCGCCACATGTCAAATCATGATGTCCCCATCACCGAATCCACTCCAAAATTTACGCGCTGATTAATAATTAACTGGGCAGTAGCTGTCCCTTAAGACACGGTTTTGCCTTTGATTAATCCCACAACTCTATAAATTTTTGTGGCCAATTGTTCTCTCCACAGGCCAATGGAATCAACAGCTCTTCTATGTTCATCTCTTCCTCCTGCTCCATCATTTTCTGATTTCTCCAAATCCCGGATCAAAATTAACCATCAACCGAAAAGGGTTTCATCAGCTAGGGTTTATGCATCGAGTAAAGACGCAAACGATTACCAAAACTGCCCCGGCAGCCACCGGCTAGTCGATGAGAACATGATCGTTCTTCGGAAAAGAATTCATGAGATGAAGATGGCGGAGAGGAATTACGAGCCCCCGGAGAATTGGATGGAGTGGGAGAAACGCTATTACACAAACTACGATTCATTGATATGTGAAGCAATGGGAGTTTTGCAGTCGCAGTTGATGAACACAAGGCCAAGTTTGGCTTTGGGAATGCTTGTTTTGATTGCTCTTAGTGTTCCTACTTCTGCTGCTGTGGTATGTTTCCATCTGATGGAGTTTACAAAAGGGATTTTAGCTGGGATTCATATGGCATAAGGTTTAGTTAACTTGAGACGATTGTATCGATTAGAATTCAGAAGCATGTAGTTCAAATTTGATCCCAGCTTTGATAGTTTACTTGATTGTACATCAGACGGTGTAGGATTGTATTAAACAGTCGATTTGGACAAATTAATTGGTTGGCCTGAACTTCAATCAAAACATAAGATGTATGCAATTTTATTCATGGGGATGTTTCGACATCATTGGAAGTAGATGATTTCATTAGACAACAATTCTTTTCTAATCCTTACTTTTTTCTCTCTCCTAAGCTTTTTGGACACACATAAACAATCATTTTGCAGTTACAAAGGCTCAATTTTTTTTGTAGTTACAACGATTTAATTATTCCTTCCTTTTTTCATTCACCCAATTGTACCAAATGCTTAACTGTTTAGCTGAAATTGATGCCCATTTTTTATTTTATATATACAATTAATATGTGTTGTATGATCTTTCAAAGTTGGGAGAGCATACAGGTGGAACAATTTGATTTGTGGTCTTAAAATGTTTTTATCTACAACTCAGAAAACAATCATCAATATTTTTAATTTTTTCAGACTTTTTAATTTAAAAAAACAATAAAGATAAATATTGACAAAAATTAAAATTTGATAAGACATTTTATTTTTTCAATTTACAAATAATTAAAAATTTTTACTCCACACAAAAACATCGACCGCTAAACAAAAATAATTAATAACTACAAAGAAAAAGAAGAAAAAATTGCAGAATGACGGGCCATTCTTGTCAAGACAGAAGCCTCAACTGAACGTGTGTTTCAGCAACAAATTTTAGTATATTTACCGAATGATAAGTCTCATGGATTTACTTAATGGGTAACAACATACTCTCACATGAAGATGAGTACTCATAATGATCATAATAACAATCATAGCAAAAAAAAACATTTAATTCGCTCTCAAGAGCATATCCTTACAGCTTGATCTAGCCAAGTGTTTGTTGGTGGAATCCTGAAAGGATGCCACTGAAGAGAAGGGAAGCTTAATAGTTGCACCCATAGAACTTCTAGCTTCCACAGGAAGGAACAAAGCTAGATTTGAAAGGAAAATTAGGTCTGAAGGATAATTCATATGCTCGATGAGTCGAATATTTGTGAGAAATTAGATATAATTCAAGGTATGACATATTCTTTTTTCTATTATAGTGTCGAGCCATATGATCAAAGCAGCACCACCGCAACGGATCATTTTCCATCCTTCAAGACCCAAATTCGATACAAAACATGCACAGAAATGGCATAAAGTAGATACAAGATTTGATCATGCTCTCCATTCCAGCTAAGCTCCATGTAATAAGCACTTCCCCTTCAGCTTCCCTATTGTCAAAGTGCCAGGAATCAGAGATCAAAGATTAACATACATGATCTCAAGTCAAAAACAGCTAGCATGAATATTCATACAAAAGAATATCATTCCACAAGATTTTTCAAAAGACTTCACAAATAACAATACCCACAAAAAGTAGAATATCTCAAATCATGACGTAACTGCTCAATGCACACAAGTCATATAACGTTTTTGATGAAGATGAAGATGAAGAATCAAATCCACGCATCCACCAGCCGGACGAAAACACATAAAGGCAAACTTTGGGTTTATTACAGCGTAAATCATGAGACAAGTTAAACAAATAAACTTGAAAATGAAGCAGGAAATAGATAGAGGCTTAAGTCTTTAAAGAACAAGGGAGCTCCCTTCAGTCCAAGACGTGACAGCCATGACTGTACGCAGCTCCTGCTTCGTTGGATCAGAAACACATCATTAAAATTTTTCCATAGACGAGTTCTTGAACCAACGAGTCAGCAGCTAAGTGTCAGCCTTTCTCTGCCTCGAACTGGACTGAAGAGAGCCCCTTCTTTCTTAACCGTTAAAAAAACATGCAACACACAAAACAAAAACAATAATTAGAGGTTAACTAAAGAAAAATCGGAGTGTCATTCTTTCATTTTTATTATTGTTACTATTATTGCTATTATCTCATCTGGACAAAAGAAGATAGGGTTAATCCCTTCACCCCAAGCTTAGGTGTAATCTAAGAACTCAACAAAGGAGACCAAAAATGGTTGAGAATATATCATTTGTCCTTGTTTTAGAGAGGAAGAAGGCCAGAACAATTTCTGAAACCCTAGCTAGCTCTTGCTAGGGCTTCTGATTATTATTGGAGAAAGACAGACAGCGAAAAAGAGAGAGGGAGAGAGAGAGAGAGAGAGAGAGAAGAAAAGGTTTAGAAATGGATTGGTACGAGAAGGATGAAGAGGCTAAGAGGCCGTATAAATAGGAAAAGGGAGTGAACGAAACACCGACATGTAAATCTGTACGCAGGCTGAGATAGAGATTTAGGGCAGGAAATACATTCATAAGCCCTTTGAGAATGCAAGAGATTCTTGGCTGTCTTTACAATAGTTAATCGGAAAGACAACACTTTCGTACTCTGCTAAATATCATTTCAATACAGCTGGATGTCTTGAAATCATCTAGTGTAAGTGTAGAAGCTAATCAGTACCAAAAAAGAAAAATTAAAAAGCATAAAGAAGAAACAATTTGCCGTCTTCCCCCACCACACATTCAAAGTTCAAACTCTATGCATTTTGCCCTAGGCTGGCCACTACTCTCATCTCTCTCATCCTTTTGGTTACTGCTGAGTTACCAGCATAGGCATGCCACGCATTCAAAGAGAAAACGACAGTGTACTTTCAGATTAGTTTCCATTAAAGATAAAAACTACTCGAACCATCAAGAAATGGGCTCTAATTAGATATATTTTATTCCAATTTCATTTAACGAAACAAAATATCATTCTATTTTTGAACAAGCAATTTATGTTTGGAATGACACACAATGCATGTCCTCGGGAGATCCCGGCATGGACTTGAGAATAGCGTTCAAGCATTTATTTCCACCATTTCAAGACAATAAATCTTCGATATGTTGTTGTTTACTTTTTCTCTAGATGTATGTTAGTAACAGACGTGTCTTCATCTTATGCATAGATTGCATGGTGCACCTTAGCACTTCATATCCTCTTGCTTGAGATATACATAATTTAGCAGTGATAACTGGTGACACGATCCACCAATTAAAAGTGATCCTTGCTTGAGATATGCATGATTTAGAAGTGATAACTGGTGATTTAGGAGTGATACTTGGTGTCATGGTCTATCGATTAAAAACGAAAATAATTTGTTCTTGACAATTTGAATTAATTCAAAATGATAGGAGCACATATTGTGTATATTTTATTTATGTTATTTATTAATTAACTATATTATATTTGAATTTATACTTAATATAAACCAATTAATAATCTAAATAATTGTGTTATCTTAATTATTATCGACATATCTTTAAATGGGTCTATATGCATATTCCTTTAGATTCGTGTAGATTTAATGATGTATTGCACTCCATGCTTTCATATGTATGATTTAGAGAGTGTAAATTTGTGGAATAGATCGTCAGATAAACTATAAACGACACAAAGATAGGGATAATATATATTAAACCATGTTATCATTTTGAATATAAACTTTTCATAGAAAGATATGGTGGATTACACCATATTTGATTGTATTTTTAAAATTTATAATAATTTAATTAATAAATTATAAAAAAAATCTCTACTTTAATTATTATAATCTTGAAAAAGCAATTAGTATGGATTTTATTAGTAGAAGTATTAATTTAAACCTCATCAATCATTCTCTCTTTTCAGACGTTCGCATTTTTACATTGTAAACTTAAATCCCCGTAATGCAGTATTGTTTAGAACACATAAGAATTTTCACAAACTTCAATGAAGCCTATTTATTAGTTAATTAGTATGAAACACAGTGTTTCTCATGCAAATCGATGAATACCAGAAGCTGCAACAACAGTAGGGTAAATAGTACCATCACCAAACCTAAAGTCTCACGCCTAGCTAGCAGCGGCGCAGAAAACACAGTCACTGCATCACACATCTTGAAATATCAGCAGAATGTAGAGT
The DNA here is from genome assembly GCA_032401905.1 of Swietenia macrophylla. Classification (NCBI taxonomy): domain Eukaryota; kingdom Viridiplantae; phylum Streptophyta; class Magnoliopsida; order Sapindales; family Meliaceae; genus Swietenia; species Swietenia macrophylla. Next base: position 686,031 of record CP135585.1, on the reverse strand, counting down.
ACACACCACAAGAAGAAAAACAAAAGTACATGTACTAATCTGTTTGCCTGTGAAATGACAACTGATGAACTACTGAATTTCCAACTGCGCAAAGTTAGCATGTAACTAGGCCAGTTGCTTGCCAACGAGTAGTTTCCTTTAGCGTTGCCGAAAAGCAAAGAAAACAGTAACAAAGAAAACAAAAGTGAAAGGAAAATTAAAAAAAAAAAAAAAAAGATGAGAAAATGCATGAGAATGAGCACACCCACCTTCCATGTTTACTTAATTATCACAAGTGGGAGTGAAATCGTACGTTTCGACAGATTTAGCTGGCTGGGGAATGCTTTGTTCTTTGAAGTTCTCGATTTTTGAGAAGACCCGGAGTAACTCCTCAGTCGTTCACTCAGTACATGCCGTGGGACCTTTACTTTGCGTGCGGGTATATGAATTTGGTTACACTACAAAAAAAAAAGGGAGTGTACGAAATTTTAAATAATTTTTATAAAATTTAAAATAAAAAAATATCAAAATATATAAAATAAATATTAATTAATATTTAAAATACGTAATAAAAAAATTAAAATATTAAATTAAAATATATAATAAATAATATTTAAAAAAATTTTAAAAAATAAATAATATTATTTTTAAATGAAGTATGGAAATCACAAACACTCTCATCTCTAATTAGTACTGTCATGCTAGGTTTGCTTTTCTTGGCGGAAATTTGTCTGCATTTTTGTCTACTTTACAAAGGGGGATGCCATGCTATGTTTGCACGAGTCATGCTACAGTCAAGCTGATATAATAAATCTAGCAAAAAAAAAAAATGAGAATAAATACACAAAATTAAAAATTACAATGAAAGAGTGAAGAGTTATAAGAAAACAACTTTAGAATTTTCAATACAATTTAATGGATTTGATTACATATATTTAATATAAAATATATTTAATTTTTTAATTCTTATATTTAATTAAGTTGTATTATACCATAATTCAATATAAACCTTCAATCAAGTTCGGTTATCTCCGAGTAAAGACACAATAAAAATAAAATTACTCATTTTTTAATATTGAGACAAAGTTTTAGTACCAAAAAAAATGATATTATATAATTAAAACGCTTTCATTTTTTATTTTTTTAATTAAAAATATATTTATATATTTTTATTCGAGTAATTATTGATAAGTTAAAATTTAAAATATTAAAATTGTATGTAACATATTTTAAATTTTGTATTCAAATTTTTAAGCTTCACAAGACACAATCAATTATCCATGGTGTGAATTTGGGCCGATTGTACTTGATAAAAGCCCATCAAACTAAAGGATATCGCTGAAGTCTGACTACATCCCAACTGATCTCTAAGTACACTCCGAATAAAACAAAATTTCCTTTCAATTTGTTTGATATATAAAAATTAACCGATGAATTTAATCCGATGGTTATTTTCGTCTATCCCTCCCCTTTTTTAAGTTCTTTTTCCTTCTGTCTTCTTTTCTTGTTAGTTTTGAAGAATTTTGTTTCGGAGGTTTTTGTGTTTCATTGACTGCTTAATTCTGGTTCATTGCAGTTTGTGGAGAGTTTTTGAAACGCGCATTGCATGTGCTGTGAATCCTGTAAGCTGTAATGCGATATCTTTGATTATAATTTGCAAATTATTTTAAAAATTTTTGGCCTAATTTTCGTTATAATGATTTAATTTCTTCAAAATATGGAAAACGCTTGTTGCTTTTTGTTGTTTATTTGGTTAAAGATCTTATTTTGTTGATGGGCTATTGTCAGTTTTATGGTTATGAATGATCTGTGAAACCTCGTTTGTTTATTGTTGATTTTCTTTTTTGTTACATTTCTTGGTAATATGTGAAATTGTTGAAATTTGATTTGGATATTCTTGTATATGATTTGATTTGTTGTATATCTCTTTGGTTCTTGTTTGATATATTGCAGAAGGGAGAATTATCAGTGATTTGCGCAGTGAAAAGGAAAGATGTCTGGTTATTTTGTTGGATTATTTCAAAATAACGTTAAATCTAGTGAGCGAGATGTGCTTAGTGCTATAATACCTTTGCTGAAACTTCTCTCGCTCACAGTTATTGGATTAATTCTTGCACACCCAAGAACAAAAATGATCCCAAGAGCGACCTTTAGGCTGCTGAGCAAGCTCGTTTTTGCCCTATTTTTGCCATGTCTGATATTTACTGAATTGGGTGAAAGCATTACTTTGCAAAACTTTGCACATTGGTGGTTTATCCCCATTAATGTGTTAATTAGTACAATCATTGGTTTTTTCCTTGGTTGCTTGGTGGTTATTGTATGCCGCCCACCTCCACAGTTCAATAGATTCACCATTATCATGACTGCCTTTGGAAATAGTGGAAATCTCTCCTTGGCCATTGTTGGATCTGTTTGTCATACTAAGGACAATCCCTTTGGACCACATTGCCATTCTACAGGGGTGGCTTATGTCTCTTTTGCCCAGTGGGTTGCAGTGATTCTTGTGTACACCCTTGTTTATCACATGATGGAGCCTCCGTTGGAGTATTATGAAGTTGTAGAGGAAGGGGATATCATAGAGGAGCAACCGGCAATTAATGATGCCAGTCGACCTCTACTGGTAGAAGCGGAATGGCCGGGTATTGAGGAAAAAGAAACTGAACATTGCAAGACACCCGTTATTGCTAGGATTTTCAACAGCATCTCAAGCCTTTCGCAGACCACCTTTCCCGACCTTGATCTCTCAGCGGAAGGTGGTCCGAGCAGTCCCAGGTCACTAAGATGTTTGGCTGAACCCAGAGTTGTCAGAAAGATAAGAATTGCTGCTGAAAAAACTCCCATTCAACACATTCTTCAACCCCCAACAATTGCTTCTCTGTTAGCTATTCTCATCGGGACTGTGCCTCAGCTAAAAGCTTTTTTCTTTGGAAAAGATGCTCCATTATCTTTTGTGACTGACAGTTTAGAGATATTAGCCGGTGCAATGGTTCCTTCTGTCATGCTTATTCTTGGGGGCATGCTTGCCGAAGGGCCGAATGATTCTACCCTTGGACGTCGAACTATGATTGGTATAATATTAGCAAGGCTGTTGGTGCTTCCTTTGATAGGAATTGGGATTGTTGCATTGGCTGATAAACTGCATTTGCTTGTCAACGGTGATGCAATGTATAGATTTGTACTTCTCTTGCAGTACACTACTCCGAGTGCCATTTTATTGGGAGCAATTGCAAGCTTGAGGGGTTATGCAGTTAAGGAGGCATCTGCACTTCTCTTCTGGCAGCATGCATTTGCTCTCATTTCCCTTTCAGTATACATTATTGTCTACTTCAAACTACTCTCATAGGTTTGAGGATTGCCAAATATCTTGCTGCTTCAAGGTCTTTTAGTAATTGTTTAATATGTAAATGCCTTTATATTGCTGCTTTTTACGTGTCCCTTAGAATATATAACTTAAATGACATGAACTTGTTTACTGGTGACAGAGGTGAATGATGCTCATCTTTTCAGTTGATATTTTTGACCAATTAAATGTAGCTCTTATAAATCCTTTAGCACTAATATTATCTGCGCTTTGGAATGATTGGCTTACTAACTATGGCATGAATCTTGTACTAGATTATTCAATCAACCTTCATGTTTTACGTGAGTCCATTTTTTTAGGTTCTATTCCATTACAAATTTTAATGACTGATGATGAAGACTCGTTCATCCTTAGAACTGGCTGAGTAGTTGTAATGTGGTTAATGAAATGTGGTCTGAAAGCATAACTTCTCTACTATGCTTGGCTGAGAAATCAAAATTGAACTATTTAGTCTCTGAAAATTTGGCAGCGAATTCGTAAATGATTTATTATAGAAAATAATGATGCGAAGAACCGTTTAGAAAATGAATAATGGCTATCAGGCTACGATTGAGATTTTATTTTTTTCCGTCAAAGTGAAAGCTCCTGAGGTACTTTGATTGCATTGAGGCATTGCTCGACCTCTAACACTAGTTGTTATTGTTGATACTTTGAGATGTCATATCTAACAAAGTCTTCTAGGTTTTCAGCCAAGCCCGGATGGATCAAGTTTCCCATCTCTACAGACAAAGGATTTGCTCTGGTATATACAAAAATATTACAATCTGGAACGTAAAACTTGCAACCTTAAATGCTCATGTTGCAGTCTTGTGTTACACATTGCAACTTTTACCATTTAAATTGCAAGTTTTAAGTTTCAGATAAAAGCCTTGACCCTGGATCAACACTCAACGTGTGCTAGCCAAATGGTGCGATCCCTGTTCTCTGATGCACGTACTATCTATTGTTGTTGGGAAATTGAAAGAAATCAATATCTTTTGCTTCATGATGTTGTTCCCTATTTCTCATCTGACTGGTTATGAGTCTCGGACGACGTAATGGTGCAATCCCTGTTCTCTGATGCTTATGCTTCTCTATGCTAATTGATGTGTGAACTAGTTCTACGAACTGTTTCAAGTTGCCACTGTCTTTATTAACTGCAACTTTATCCACACCATTTTTAAGCTGAGATTTTAGACAATTTACTAGTTTCTACGACTAAAATATTCTGAAAACATGTAATTTGCTTCTTCTCCTTCCCTGTGTTCATTACCATCTGCCACATGCTTATCGTGACACATTTTTTCAGGTTTATTATCTGAAATCACTCTCTTCTACCTTCCCTTTTCCTCTGCCATTAGATTACTGTTCTCTGATTGATGTTCTTGACAACTACTCATCTATTATTGTTTATAATTAGTGATTTCATTCAGAGGAGTTTTAGAATGCAGATCCCACCACTCCATTCGAAAATGTATCTGGACAAGTTTCATATGCACGCAGATACCCCTTTCAGCATGCCATTAAAACAGCACCAATATTGTCATGGGATTCGCATTCTAAACCTGCGGTTCGGCCTGAATCATGCAGCCTCATCTCATCTGCATCTCCATCATGTCATAACTTGACAAATCAAAGCGTATCACAAATTATTTAGTGCGTTCACATTTAGTTTGTCAACTCTTGCCACAAATTGCACATGTATATCATGGGCTACTGATTGGTATACAGTCAAATGGTCTAATCTAGTCAAGCTCTTCCTTGTAATTTTTTATATTAATTGATTAATGTATTTTTAATAATTAAAATTAAATATAATATATATAATTAATATATCATAATTAATAATAATTTCAACATCAATTCAATGATATATAAATAAATTTTTTTAAAAAATTATTGTTTTTATTAATAAATTTATTAAATTAATAATATTATTAATTACTTTACCTAAAAAATCAAATAATATATTTTTATACAAAAATATATTCCAATAAATACAATTAACCGAAGTGCAAAGAATTGAGTATGCATGAAAGCGGGAAAAAAAATTGCACGGCACATTGTTTAGTTAATTTTAATTATTGAAAGATATTTTTGTACAAATAAATATTATTTAATTTTTTTAATAAAACAATTAGTAACATAATTAAATTAATAAATATATTAATAAAAGTATCTATTTTTTAAAATTCCATGTTTCTGGTTTTCTGGGCCCTGAAATCCGACCCAAAAAAATAATGGTCCACCCTTAATACCTATTTGTGGCCATAAATTAATTGATATTCCCAAGAAGATGAGCGGAATAAAAGATTCTGTGCCATTTGTATTAGATGTAATAACGTTTAGGTCCTTAATCTTTTACATTTTTTCAAATAAGGATACAACTTTTATTTATGTTAAATAAGTCCTTAGGCTCACCGATAAAATGATCAAATTACCCTTAGGACGGCATGAAAAAATGAATTAAAAACAAGATTGGCACTTGAGAAAGAATGACAATATCTGGGGACTAAAACGTAATATATTAATGCTACAAAAAATGGTACTCAGCGCTTCGGAATGTGCGGAGAAGCGTAAAGGAAGCGGCAACCTCCACGCCGTTCTTTTTCTCTCTTTATTTTATTAATAATTATAATTAAGAATATAATAATTTGATTCTTTTCATAATGCCCCCCCCACCTAAAACAACAAACTAAAAAGAAACCATTCAAGACTATCGTGGGAGTTCATAGAACCTACTTTATTCTCACATTTTCAAAGACAAAACCATTCAAAATTCAATCCCACATTCGATGGCTCCTATTCCTTTCATTATCTCCAACCAAATATTATATTACCTATAAATCAAACTTTTTTAATTAAATATTAATAAGTAGATAAATTTATATAATAATTATATACTATTATCAAATATCTTATAATTTTACAAAAATTTTAAAAAATATATAAAATATATGATAACAAGACTACTTTTTTAAGAATATCACGTTAATTTTTAATCCAAAAATTTATAAAAAAAATTATATTTCGTTTTATATATAAGTATGTTTATGGGTTTTCTTTTTCAAAGATTTTGAAAAGTTATGATACTTTTACTCATTATGCAAATTAACAATGTTGTTTTAGTTTACGTGTATATGTCGTTTTTGGTTACCTCCAAGGTCTTAAATCAAAAGAATGTTTAGTACAAGAAGTCTATCTTAAGAATCCTAAGACAATTATTTAATATTCATTTAAATTATATATATATATTTGAGCGTTTAAGAGTATTTTTAATTTATATACATGTTACCTTCACTAATAATTTACAATCAATCGGGTGAGTGTTCATTGGTATCATAAACACCGAGCTTGAGAACATGCAATAAAATAACTACCAATCAATAAAGATGATGGGACGCAAACAAAGACGGAAAAACAAAGACCAAGAAAAAGATTGAGAATTGGAATCCAAAAATCCAGCATCAACATTTATTAAAAAACGTAGTACATAAGCATGAAAATTTTGACGTACAAGAAAAATCAAAGCCCTGAAATCGGAAGAAGAACAGGAAGATTGGAAGATGACCAATTTCGATTTTTTTCGAACCCCGTCCAACACGCAGAAAAGCAGAAGCTGCAGCGCGAATCAGCTTCAGACCACTGGACTTCTTCTGTCTTACAGCATTCAAACACTCTGTTTTCCAGATTTCGATTCTTCTTTTGAAACGTGAAATTACTTTTTTACCCCAAATACTGTTAATAATAATAATAATATTAATAGTAATATTCCCCTATATTCCTTGCACCCTTTTGTCAAAATTTCGTCTAATCCTTCACCGTTGCTTTTCTGGCTCCGCTTCGGCTTCCCTTCCGCCTTCCGCCCTTCTTTATATAAACCATGCAGCTCTTCACGCTTTCTCGTCCACAACAATCTAATCCTCTCCTTTGCCTAATTTTTCCTTCAATCATTTCTGATTCATACAACGAAAGAATTCTTTAAGAATTCATTGATTTGTTCCTCTCATTCTTCATCTTTTAAAATGGCTATTGCGTTTCCTCATTTGATTTCCGCTGACAAACGCTCTTCTATAGAGACTTCCTTGTCTTCTTTGTCTCCTCCTCCCGTTATTTTAACGCAAGACGAGCTCAAAAAAATCGCCGCGTATAAGGCCGTTGAGTTCGTCGAATCGGGTATGGTTCTCGGACTCGGTACTGGGTCGACGGCCAAGCATGCGGTGGATAGAATCGGCGAGCTGTTGCGTCTAGGGAAGTTGAAGAACATTGTGGGAATACCCACTTCGAAAAAGACTCATGAACAAGCTGTTTCGTTGGGTATTCCTTTGTCGGATCTTGATTCGTATCCAGTTCTTGATTTGGCAATCGACGGTGCGGATGAAGTTGATCCGTTTATGAATTTGGTGAAAGGACGCGGCGGGTCTTTGCTGAGGGAGAAAATGGTGGAAGGTGTTTGTAAAAAGTTCATTGTTATTGTTGATGAGTCGAAATTGGTGAGTCATTTGGGCGGGAGCGGGCTGGCTATGCCGGTTGAAGTTGTTCCATTTTGCTGGAAGTTTACTGCAAAGAGATTGCAGGATTTGTTTGAAGATTCTGGGTGTGTTGCGAAGCTGAGAACAGCTGCGGACCAACAACCATTTGTTACTGATAACGGGAATTATGTAATTGACTTGTATTTCGAGAAAGATATTGGGGATTTGAAAGTTGCCAGCGACAATATTTTAAGGCTTGCTGGTGTTGTGGAGCATGGAATGTTTCTTGATATGGCTACTACTGTGATTGTTGCTGGCGAGCTCGGCGTCACGGTCAAGCATAAGTAGTAGTTTTTGAAATGGCTATCTTGAGTAATAATTTGTTACATGTAGGAGTTACTATTTATTTAACCCATTAAGCTGAACTCCCAAGTCAATTTGGGCACCCTGTTACTGTTATAGAACAGGGATTTTTGTTTGTGTAATTCCTAGTTTTGTTGACACATGGGGATTTTAGGTGATGATTTTGTGGACAACTGAAGGATGAGCAAAGAAAAGCGTATCTCGGTTGTCATGTTCTTTTCAATAGTTATTTCGATGTTATAAAAAGCATTGGATTTGACTTGGTCAGATCATTGCTTACTATTCTTTTATCTATCCGTTTATTTATTAGGTTGCATGGTTCTTGCCTTGTGATTGATAACTTTACTAATCTGCAACTACTACTGTTTATATTTGACAACGTGAGCTAAGAATGTTGTTCTATGGTATAACAAAACTTTGACTTGTAATCTTATTGAAGATGAATTTTATGAAATAGAAACATACTGCGTTTCTTTATTGCTGGTATAGGCAATTTTTGGTTTTCCCTTTCAGATGCTAAGGTTACTTGAGGGTTATCGACGAACAGAGGGTAATTGCAGGCTGGGTAATTTTATGAATGTTATGGAATCATTTTCTTAATAAACCACTGAGAGGATTTCGATCTTTTTTAACTTGCTGAATATCTGGTTTTATGTGAAATTTTTTTAGAACTCAGGTGTTCCCAACTGAGAGATAAGAGATTCTCTAGCCAGCAGGTTGTGTGGATGACACTTAATTGCGACAGTGCTTCTAAGCCTTGAGATTATCACAGCTTGTGCTGTTGCCATTGTTCTAGCTGTTGAACAAGTTGATGTGGTTGCAGTTGGAAGTAGTATGCATCCCTCCAGCTAACTCCCGGTAACATAAGCTAGCTTTTAATTCATGCCTCTCTGAATAGTGTAATATGATTTTACCTCTTTCTTTCTCTTGCTATAGGCCTTATTCATGCAAGTTAAAACTGATTACAACATTTTGTTTTTACTGCAATTCTGGCTAAGATCATTTGGAAGATTAACTTGTTATTGAATACTGATTAAATCCTACCGTCTGAGTTAGATGTCAGATATTCCTGTTTTGTGTTCTTCCTCTTTGCAGACACTTCATCTGGTTTGAATTTGTCTTGTGCCCCGGATTTCTTTTGAGTATTCTCATTTTCTTTGCTGGCAATTTCACGCACACGTTCAAAGACTTAGAATGGTTTTGCCTGGAAAATTTCTAGTCAATATTCGGAAATCAAACTGTGTGATTTTTGCTGCAAGTCAGCTTGGACTCACCATGAAAAATTTCCATGAGCAGACTGATGCTGGTCATTTTTCAGGTATATTCAATTGCACTCGATGATAAGATCATTCTTGCTTCAAAAAATTTCGCACAATGTTTTGGGCCTGCTTATTCTGAAAAGCCCAGCAAGAGTATTATCGATGGATCATTTTGGGCCCAATGGGTTATTTGATATCACATTCATGGAGTGCACAAATTGATTTGTAGTTTTCTTTGTTCGCTAGTGCCATAATTTCGTGTCAATTTTTCTCTCACAAATAAATAAATACTTTATTGATAAAAATAATAATATTATAATGCCATATGTCCACCCTAAACAATGCAAAAGAAGTTAGGCGTGCCAACCACTAATGGTTGCAATTACAAAGCTAAACCAAAAAGTGCCTCCTAACCCTAAAATTACGCTAAGTGAAAGAAGAGAGGAACAAACTTTTTCCCTTTTCTAGCTAAAGCAAGAACAATGACTTATGAATGAAGGAAATTGATCCTACTTTTAATCAAAATGCTGTAACTCGAATGTCCATCTATTTTAGTGGTTGTATTTGCTTTCTTGTCCATAATCAAAGCATGAAAAATTATTAATGAAAAAGTAACCTCTTATCATGTAACATAGATTAAGATAGATAACGTCATATTCAAAATATAATTATAAATACAATAGTTTAAAAGAATAAAATTATATCTCTACTAAAATATTTAAGTATTTAATATCATAATTCAATTGTGAATTTGAGTTGATATATAAATTCTTGCTAATATTTTGTCAAGTATTATAAGTTTGTATAAGTCAAGTCATATTAAAAATATAAATATTGATTTAACTATTTAAACGATTAAGTTTTTGTTTAAATGATAACGTAAATTATAAGTTTATCCGTAAAATTAACAATAATACAACACAATATAAACGGGGGGATTAAAATTAGGTTTACATGATTTTCTAATTGTGCTATTACTTGATTATAGGGATATCTTACTTGGGATTTAGTAATTATTAAGTGTTGATAATTCTTTTCTTGCGAGTCTTAGTTATTGGGATGCAATTGCAAGGATTATATATTAGTGGTTATAGATGTAACCCACTTTCCCCGTCAAGTGTACATATTATTCTTTTCTTTACATAAGATAAATAAAAGCAGTGGTATACAGGAAACCATTCATAGAATCATAAAAAGTTGAGGAAAACGATAAGAGGAAGTGCTTCTGAAACTTTTTTCTCCAAGTGGGCCCTGCGTTTTCCTTTTGTCACTTGCAGTCGAAAGGTCAAAAGGGATATTGTATGTGCATCATTAGGAAATCCAATTAAGAAGTGCTTAAAGATAGGTACATACGAAAAGTAATTAGAAAATTATAAAGTATAATCAAGACACCTGAATTAATTGGGTTATGATTATTTGCTTCTTGTAATGGAATATGCATCATTAACCAAAATCTAATCAAGGATTCCACTTGCTAATTACTAGGAGAAAGTGATTTTAAGTTCATTATGAATTTTTTTTTTCTCTTGTGAAATATCTCTGATGAGATTATTTACAATGCATATAGTATATCTAATTTTTTAATTTTTATATTATGTATTTTAAATTTTACGTTAAAAGATATATATAAAAATATATATATATATATATATATAATATATTAATAATTTATTATTTCTCTTATACACATATATACCTATACAAATTTATTCTAATAATAAATAAATAAATAATTATGCGCTTGTGTGAGCATAATTGTATAACAAATGTTTTTAATTTCACATGAATGAAATCTTGATATAAATTATCATAAATATTAAACATTTAATCAAATTAGACAGATGGCTTATTACAATTAATCTTCATGTGCTATTCACATGGACAAGCTAATTTAAAATATATAACAAATTAATCCGCAATAAACAAAAAATTAGAAAGCCAAATCACTTTTTCAAAACATTTGACCCCAAATGAAAAATGCGAAAGCCAAGATCAAGCATGACTTTTCTTAATCAAAGGAATCAAATCCCTTTGTTTGCTTTTATTTTTTGACTAATTAATACAAATTTGTATTAAATTGCATTTAACCATATAAATTAGGTCAAGTTGTATAATTTATTTACAACTAATCAAATCTAATTAAATTCTACACCCACATAACACAATTTATAATCTAATAAATTTGTGCTTGAATGATAAATTTTGAATCGTTTGTTTATAAGTAAGATGAATTGTATCTTTACAAGTAGGATTTGATGAAGATACGTTTTAACTATTTGATATTTTTTAACATAAAATTTAAAACATGAAATAGTTAATATAAAATTTAAAATAAAAATTTTAAAAAATTAAAAACTTAAAATATAAAAATTAAAGTACGAACGTAAAACTTAAATCGATCAATATATGAGATAAAAATTTTAAATGTTACTTACATACAATGGATTACAGCCAAACTCTTATAAATATAATTAAGTGGAGTATAAATGATTTCTTATTATATTACAAATGGTACGATAAAATTAAATCGATCATATTATAAAGCTTAATACAAAGTAATACAATGACAATTTCATTTGTTATTTATTTTAGTGCCAAAAGTAGATAGATAGATTATCAACAATTGCGTCACCTTACAACCATTGAAAATTGACCTAATTTGTTAATGAAAAATATTGTATGTGTCACCCAAGTCATTCAATCATTTTTGGTTGCTTAATTTGTCTTGCGTTTTGGTCACTTTTGCCAAAAGAAAGTGACTAAAACGACATGAATTGAATTTGATGGAGACCTTAAACCACTCGATTCAAAACGGGCAAGCCAAGAATACACAATAACGTACGCTTTAGGGTATTTTGCCCTTATTGGTTTTCGGGTTTGGAAGAAGATTGTGACCTCTCTTGATTTTTGTTTAATTAATTGATATATTTTTAGTTTATATAAATTATATTATATAAAAAATTAACCGTATTGACTTCAAATTTGTAAGTACAATATAACGAGTGATAATCAATTCAAGGGATAAAATTTTTTTAAAATAATATTTTAAATTTCGTTGCATCAAAATTCAAGAAAAAAATTAAAAATTTATTTTTTTTATAAATAAATATAAAATTTTATTGTAAATTTTTTAAAAAAATTAATAATAAAAATAGAGGTGAATAATTTCCATTTTAATGAGTTTAGATGTAAAATTTGAATCGATTCAAAAGTATTAGTTTTAATTTAGATAAATTAATTTGTTAATAGAAGACAAATAGCTCCAATCCAAATTGATATTTATGGGTTAAATTTAATTTAAGGCGATTTTGTTTTATTTAAATTTAAATTAATAAAAAATAAATAAATTTATTCAATTAAATTTATTTATTTTAAATTAAATTTAATTTAAAAATTAAATTAATAATTATTAATTTAATTTTTTGAAATTAAAATTAATTTAATAAAATTTTAAATTAATTTAAAGCGATTGAAATCATTGATTTGGACCAGTTAGACTTTGCCGACAAGAATTTAATTTCTTCCTCAAGAAGCATAAGTTTCACACACGGTTTTAATTTGATTAAATTAATAAAATCAGATGAGATTAGATCAGATCGGACCGCCCGCATTGATTGACCGTAGCAAAAATTCACGGCCACGAAACCACGGAATAAAAGTGGGGGCGTTGAACGTCCATCACCGATGACGCGGGCACGCGGATTTGGTGGAGATTACAAGATCCGATGGCGCACACTTTCCTTCGTTTTTGACGTGGCCCCCACCCACAATGATTTTCGGTAGTTTGTGGGGTCTTGCATGTCGCCTGTCACGTGGCTAGTGATCCCATCACTTTTCGTGCTGCCATCTAAAGACTAGGATACAGTGATACGATCTCATATTATTTTATTCTACACCCCATCATCACTTTTTAGAAATTTTTATTACAATTATAATAATTAATGTTATATATATAATTGATATTTTTATTAATTGATAATTAATATCACATTTAATTATTTTTTTGTAAAAAAATCAAATTAAATAAAAAATATTTTCATTCACACGCATTCTTGCCAAGCAAGAAACACGTGGCACTTGCTAGAAACAGACAGACCAGATCATCACATCACAAACTGCAATAAGATCACATCAGAAGAAAGAGATTTCTTGTACGGGGTCCTACACATCACCGAAACCTAATAATTCAGCTTCATAAATTCGATCAGGAAATTGATGCTTACGGTGCACCTAAACACACAGGATTATAATTTCCATAGTCCGCTTAACTAAAGCAAAGATTTTACGTAAACCAACACGCCGCTTAATGAGACTTCCCACTTCTGTTCTGTTCCCATTCCCCTGGGATTCAGTCCCGAACAACTTTTATGCCCTTTTTCCCATCATGCCCTTACAAAGTCCCCGACACAAAAATAAAATAAAGTTAAGGAATAATTACATTTGAGTCCCCTAATTTTTATTTTCACAACTAAAATTAGTAACTATTAAATATAAACGTGTTAGCAAGTGATATGTACTAATTATCAAGTAAATATGAATATTTATTTAATACTTTAATTGTAATTTTAAATATGACGTAGGGACAAGCAATCACAAACTTTCTCTTTTGATTTGAAAATTATAACGGTTATGATATAAAATAATGTTTTTAAATTAATCTTTTGTTCTATCTTGTAATTTTATATTTTGACTTAAAAATAATAATTGTTATAAAATAAAATATACATTTTAAATATTACAAAAAATAAACTAAATACACGATCTTTCGTATAATTTAAAAAAATTTTATTAGTTAAATTAATTAACATTGTGTTAAAGCAAAGTTAGTAATTATTTAAACATTTTAACTTTTATACTCAAGTTTAATTTCTATCTCAACAATTTTAAGTTAAGTCTTGTATTTTGATGATCATAATTTAATATCACAATGATTATTTCGAGATAAAAAGTAAGGATTTATTTGATATTAATATGTAAACTATGTCTATATTTGTGAAAATATAAAAACACATGGATATTGTTGTTAGTACCACTAAAGTAAATTCACCTACTCAACGAGGATAGTTTCGAATGAACAGTAAAAGTAAGAGGAGAGAGAAAAAGCAAAAGCAGTAAGAGGCAAAAATAACTACGAATGAATGTTGCTTATAAGGAACCAGTGGCCAAGTGCTTTTGCATGTGCTATGGTTATTCATTATTGCTTTTCGTATAGCCTAATTCCCTCATTAAACATACCCGCGTTTTTAGTGGCCTCTTCCTCCTGTGACTGTCCATCTTTTCCTTTCTGTTTTCAGCTGATAAAAATTACCCCAATAAATGCTCCTTAATTTTCTTCCATTTTTTTGGGTCTCTCTTGATTTGGTTGCTGAGTAAAGACCAAATCTTGAATATGGTCCGTCTTCATTTGGGCTGTCTGTTGCAGTGAGAGGAGTTTGCTTTTACATTTTTCGCAGGGAAAATTGGCAAGTGAAGATGGTCTTCTTGGCCGGGAAGTCTTCATTTTTGGTTCTTGTTCTTGTTTTGGTTTCCTTGCGCTCGATTTCAGCTTTTTCTCGAGATGGGTCTGCCAGAGATCCCCTCAAGTTCATTTTAGGTTCGTACTGACGTTTTTCACTACTTGGCTTTTTATGTTGATGTTTGTTGTCTGGGTTTTTGTTTGATTTTTGTAATGTGTTGGATTTCGTATTCTTGGTTTTGTTTGGTTGCTAAGAAAACTGAGGAAACTGGAGGAAAATGATTTTGTGAATGTGGGGTTTTATGTTGTTCCCAGGTGTCAAGAAATGTGAATTTTAGATTAATTCAGCTGATCAGTTGTACTGGGCACACTTGATTACTGGTCTTTGTTTCTTGTGAACAGAAAATTTGTTTTTTCATTTTTCCCCAAAATTTCGTTTTGTTTATTTTGTTAATACAGTAGTATGTAAATGCTCACAGTGTCCAAAATTAGATGCTTTACTACAAAAAAAAAAAAAAAAAACAAACATAAAACAATAAAAAAAAGATATTTTTTTTCGTTTCTGCGATTAGTCAGTCATGTTACAGCAGAATCCTATTTCAATTCAATTTTGTTGTAATCGTGTAATTGTATTATGTTGTTATATATGCAGGAGGAGCGCAAAATTTTGGTCCCTGGAAAAATGAGATTTATGTTGACACAGAAGCACCGGGGCCAGCAAAAGCTGAGCCTCTACTGCTGGCGGCAAACAGGACTGAAAGGCCAGACATTCTTAACCATTTCCGGCGCTATCATGGTGGTTGGGATATCACCAATAAGCATTACTGGGCTGTGAGTCCTGTATTTTGGTCTTGTATTGCGTTGTTGATTTGATTGATCTGTTAATTGTATGATTGCTTGAGAAAGGTCACATTTTTGCTAATTAGTAACTATAAAGTTTCTGTTAATTTAATTGCTTGATCATTTGTTTCTAAGCTTCCAAATGGGTCTTAGAATTTACATGGTGATCATTTAATAGAGATCTAGAATGTGTAGTATATTGCATTTGTAACTTACCTAAGCTTTTTGACCTTGTGTATGCAGTCTGTTGGATTTACTGGTGCTGCTGCCTTCATTCTTGCTGTTGTATGGTTTGTTTTATTTGGCTTGGTTCTTGTGGTACATCATTGCTGTGGATGGAGAATAAATAATAAAGGCAAAGGATCAATTCACTCGCAAAGGATTTGTTTGATCTTGCTTTTAGTATTCACCTGTGCTGCAGCGTAATCATCTCGATCCAAGTCTTTTAACTGCTTCATCATAAGCTTTGTAGATCGATTTCTTTTGTTTTACGGTTGTTTAGAAAGATGTGAACTTTCTGTGCTAGTGATCACCTGACATTTCCATGATCTGTTCTTTCATCTTTCCTGCTAATATTTTAGCTTTTTGGGTCATGCAGGATTGGATGTATTCTTCTTTCTGTTGGGCAGGATGATTTTCATGGTGAAGTTTTGCATACTCTGAAATATGTTGTAAACCAATCAGACTACACTGTACAAACCCTGAGAAATGTCACTGAGTATCTGTCCCTTGCAAAGACTATTAATGTTGCCCAGGTTTTCCTTCCTTCCAATGTCATGGACGACATTGATAAGTTAAATGTTGATCTCGGTACTGCTGCAAATACTCTGTCAGAGAAGACAAGTGAAAATTCTGCTAAAATAAAAAAAGTTCTTAGGGCTGTGTAAGTTTTTTCAAAACCTTGATAATATATATGTTTACTGGTATTGGTATTGATAATCATGGTGTCAATTGGTGACTTATATATTTGTTGTTGCAGGCGATATGCATTGATCACTGTGGCAGCATTGATGCTTCTTTTGTCTATCATTGGTCTTTGTATGTATCGGTTGCAAATCTATGTGTATTCAATTTTCTCATCTGCTTGATAATTCCCATTTGAAACTTACTGTTGTACTTCCTTGCAGTACTGTCTATCCTTAGGTATCAGCATACTATTCATATGTAAGTTTTTTTTTTTTTTTGGCGACAATGATATTCTACTTCAAGCTATAATAAAACTGTTTATTTTCTGGAAGCTTTTCGTTTCTCTACCTGACATTTCCAACATATTATTGCAGACTCGTTGTGAGTGGATGGTTACTTGTGGCAATTACGTTCATTCTATGCGGAGTATTTGTTATTCTTAACAAGTAAGAAATTGGATGTTAGATTGATATATCTGTATTATATTGCCATCATATTGTTGCTGCAGACTCAGCCAGAAATTCTGAAGTTTTTATTATTCAAGGTTTTTACATCTTTAGGTTCCAGTACTTGATACCCAATAAATCCCAATACTGGACAGAATTATGATATCTTTTACATTACAGTGCAATCTCAGACACCTGTATGGCCATGGAGGAATGGGTAGATAATCCTCATGCAGAAACTGCTCTCAGCAACATCCTTCCATGTGTTGATCAGAAGACGACAAACCAAACCTTGATTCAGAGTAAACAAGTCATCACTGATATTGTTAATGTCGTCAATCAATTCGTTTACAACATTGCCAATGGAAATCCATCTAAGGATTATACTTATTATTACAATCAGTCTGGTCCTGTGATGCCTCCTCTATGTTACCCGTATGACTCTCAACTACAAGATCGCCAGTGTGGATCTTATGAAGTGTCAATAGCAAATGCTTCTGAGGTAATGTTTCAAACATTTTGGTCATAACAGAAGTTTACCTTGTAACTTGTTTTTCAGTTTTCACTAATGCAAAACAATTGTGATTAAACCTATTTATACGTGATTATCGACAGGTTTGGCAGAACTACACTTGTAAAGTATCAGCAGCTGGGCTGTGCACATCTGTGGGAAGGGTGACTCCATACTTCTACGAGGAGTTGGTGTCAGCAGTGAAAGAGGTTTATGCTCTTCAGCATTACACCCCACCTTTACTAAGCCTCCAAGATTGCAATTTTGTCCGCGACACATTCCTAAAGATAACCTCAGATTACTGCCCTCCTTTGGAACATTATCTGAAAATTGTAAATGCAGGATTGGGTTTGATCTCGGCAGGAGTCTTGCTTTGTCTCCTCCTCTGGATAATCTATGCAAACCGCCCCCAAAGGGAGGAAGTGTTTGTAAAAATACCCTTACCGATAAAATGCATAAATAGGAGTCAGAAAAACAGTGTTAATGATAGTAGCAACAATAATATGTCGACAGCGAACGTTCCATCAAGTGAAGTCTAAGCCTCATTCTAGAAACTAGTACAAAGAATAGAGGTTCATTTCTGAGTCTTATCCTAAACCCCTGTTGGGGGAAAATCGAAGTGGGGCGAAGCTCCATTTTGAGTGGGAGGCTAATTGCCATTACTACTGTACTTTGTTACTTCTGTATAGTAAAAGCAGATCGATTATTGGTTGATCATTGCTGTTTTGGAGCTATAACTTTTGCGAATCAGTTGAATGTTATAGCCCTTCAATATTGAAAAGCCATCTAATTATTGATAAGCAAGCATGTGATAGATGAATTGAAAGTGCAGTCATCACGATACAGAAACAAGAAACAGAAACCTGATTATCGGCATTGAACATAAACTGGTCGAAGCATTCTGACTGACAGAATGCAAGCAGTAATATATTCTCATTGGCGCAGATTTTCAGTGAATGTACCCAAATCATTAACCACGTCTACAAACTACCGTTCATGATCAACTAATTTGTGCTACGACTGAAAGAATTAAGCAATAGCAATAGTAAAACAATCTTGTGGAAATAAATCTCCATGAAAATAACAAAAATGAAGTGGGATTTTATAAATGGTTCTCTGTTTCTCACAAGCATTTACATCAGGTGTATTAAATTGAAGAACTCAAATCTACGAGAGATCAAAGATCTCAAACACCCAAATTCCTACCTAATCACCAGAAATGATTGGCTTAGAAAAGTTCCTTAAAAAAATCAAGTGACAAAAGGCCTATCCAGAGCTTTAAATTCACCATGCTGAGAAGCAATCTCTTCAGTCTTCCTTCCATTCTCAGAGGAAGATTCTGCGGCTCCTTTCGGGCTTGCGGTACAGCAAGAAAATCATGAATACCTGAACAACAAGCCAGTCACTATAATACAAATCCGGAGGACTAATCACAACCCCATTGAGCATCAAAACATCACCAGATTTTGTCACATTATCTTAAACCCATCCAAGAAAGTCTTCAACATAGCCCCATCAACATCTAAACCAACTAAATCACTCCACAAAATCTTGCAAGTCAAAATAGGCCTGAGAAACAACGAGTAGTAATCACTCACATCCCGGAAATAATCCATCATTACACGATCAACAGGAGCAAAAACATTCAATTCATTACTGCCACTCCTTTTTAAACCCAAACAGCTGCTATTCAAGAAACGCACCCATAAAAGAGTAACATTTTGATCTCAAAACCTCGTCAGTTTCATCAAACGCGCTCACTATATCTTTAACCGAAACCCCACATCCGAGATTCCGGTTACGAGTCTTGAAAAAAGGGGAAACGCGATAACCCGGATTTAATATCCCGTTAATTCCGAAAATTGTCAACAATCCATCATCGTCTATTGGATTATGACTAAACTTGATACCGTTATGGGAGACTTTGCAATTGGACGTCGAAGAGTTGACGACGAAGGAGTGATTGGGAAGAGAGTGGGATCTTGGAGCTGGAAGGCACAGATTTGAGGTATGACGAGAGAAAGCGAGGGAAGAGAAGTGAAATTTGTGGAGGAAAAGAGAGAGTTGGCCGGAGTTAGCGAAGGCCCAACATGAAGGAGGGAAGATTGTGAGACATGAGTCCGGAAGAGTTAAGGCTTCGGAGAGGAGTTATAGGGTAAGAGACATCGAAAGGAAGCCAATTTCCAGAGGAGGTCGGCAGCGCGTAGGAGCAGTGAGGCTGAGTGAGAGGATGAAGATGAGGGGGAGAGAGAGAGAGACGAGCGAGGAGGATTAGGAAGATGGAAAGTTTGGTCGCCGCTATTGACGAAGATGAAGATCTATGCGGGCAGAGGGATGGGGTGTTCACTCTGTTGTTTGTTAACATGTGTCGACGGTTGGTTTTGGCGGGTAAAGATTTTGACACGTGGACGGGTGGGATTAAGAGTTCGTTGAGGTTGGTTGTTAGGGATATTTATGGAATGATTGAAACGACTTATCTTTTATATCTAAAAATTATCAAATGAAGACCCAATGACTTGTCAATTAAAATTTGAATTCTCTATTTATCAAAATTTATTTAATTATTAAAAAGTAATTTTAACAATAAACAACCATTATTAACCATGCATAACCGAAAGCATTTTCCATTTAATTCAATTCTTCCTACTATAAATACGAAAGAATTTGAATTATTCAAAATTTATGATACAAATATGTTATATTTACGTTATTTTGTTAATGAAATTCTTATTAATTTGATACATATTTTAAAATAATTTTAATTTTATTATCGTGATAAAATACCAATGGCATAAATGAAAAGAAAGGGTATTAGAATACAAAACATAATTTGTATTTAATTATATGTTTTAATATTGTAGTTGTTATGATAAAATAATCTTAAATAGGATAATTTTACTACATCATTATACTGATGCGATAGAATTATTTAATTATTAACTATTAATAATTGTAATTTAAAAGAGAAAAAGTTATTATTAATTTTTTTCTTAGTGTAATTTTTTTTTACTAATATTATATTACTATAATTTTCTTCCTTCTAAATTATAATTATTAATTAATATTTGTAAAAATTAATAATTAAATGGTCTTATTGTATTAACACAATAATATTGTAAGATTATTTTACTTAAAATTTTTTGTGTTATGGAATGAAATAATTAAGTTTGAAATATATATGTAATAAAATTGAGTAGTTATTATTCAACACTTTGATTAGTATATTTTTAAAATAAGGAAAAAATACAATAATTTTAAACATACTCGTAATTTTAATTCAATTTCTTATTAATTTTATATTCTAATTCAAATTAAATGCTAATTAATCACACTCAAGCAATATTAAGCTTGACATAAATCGATATACATAAACTTAAAACGACGTTTATGGTCCATACTTGGAACTCCCATGTTATAACCCCGATGCCCATAAAGCAAGACCACAATAGACTGAATAATGAAAGCCCTTTCCATAATCAATACATCAGTTCATGCATCTGCATGGATGCATGAACATTGTCACGTACAAATTTCAAGAAAATTTAAGAAGTTCAAAAGCCAGTTAGTAATTAAAGACTAGAGGATCAGTTTGGCCTGTAAATACAAGAGAACGATGAACACTTTTCAAGCATTATCTAACTATTAACAATAAGCAAATATGTGGAACTGGTTTTGCAAATGTCTTCGTCAATGTCTTCATCCTGTAGTTTGTCGATTTGTAGCTGTCGCACTTCCTTTGTTTTTCAAGCACCTGCAAACTGTAATATTCAGAAGCTTGAAGTCCGAAGATCTTTAGAGGATGAGAATGACGTAGTGCCATGGTAGAGGAAGAGGGTCTTTGACTCTTCCTCTGCCTTGGTTTTGTCACTGAATAACAATGGAATAAAAGTCTTGACTTTGATGTATTAATCCATGCATGAATGTCGCTTAAAATTTCAGGACATATATATATATATATATATATATTAATTAAAGAGAAAATACCCAGTAAATATAAGTTTATAGATAGTAAATGAAAAAAAAACATACCCAGTAAATTTAAGAGGAGGAATGGATGATAAACGATACATAAGCAGATGCTCAAGTTCTTTGTGTTCTGCTGCTTATTTGTTCATGGAGCACCGATAGTTTGAACATTCGAAAGGTTGAAGGAAAGGTTTCTTGAAAATCTTTGAATGAATGTATGCATGTTTTGAAGTGATCAGAGTTACAAAAGAGGATTTCAGAAACCTGCGCTTTGTTAGTGAAATACCACAGAATAGTGTTTAATTTTTTGAAAATGGTAGAATAATTAGGTAATCTTCTTTTAATTATATTTATAACATGAGTTCTCAAATTTTTAGTATTATTTGTTCATTTGTATCAAATAAATACGTAATTGATAGGGATGTCAATTTTTTCTAGTTTGGGGTCTTTTACGGATTAGGAAATGAAGCTGCACTTAATTTTATTTACATAAACTAAGAATAGAGATAAATATAGTAGTTTCTCCTTGGTCTGTTTTTCGTCAGGGGTTAAAATATTTTTAAGTTCAAAAATATTTTAATTTAAAATTTTTTTAAAGAATCAAAAGTTGGTGAGAGTTTAGACCAATCGAATTAAAAAATAAAATTATATTTAATTTCATTTTTTATAAACAGACAAAAGACGAAGATAAGTAATTTTTGACCATTTTTGATCCGTTACTAATACTATTAATTAATCTTAAAATAATTAAAATATTCTTTATATTTAAATTACATGCTTGAAATCTTTAAATATTTAAATTAATAAATGTTAAAATTTAATATTATAAGGATGGCAAAGTTATTTATTCCATAATTAATTTACAATTGTAATGTATCTTTATCTTGAAAAAATTCATGAACCATGATCGTGATTCGTAATATATTATTGATTGAAGCAATAAATTTTCCAAAGTAGTTTCATACGTCAAAGTAGTTATCTACTTTGAAGCTAATGTTAGACCATCAACTCACCTTGTGCTTGACTCTATAATTGGTCATGAAGACCAAAATATCACTAGCACACCTTGTGAATCTTGTTTAAATTAGTTTAATTAACAACCAATTAAGTTTCATTTAATAATTAATCAAGAATTGTAATGGATAAAATATTTTAAATAATTAGGTCACTTTTGCTTTTCTTATATATTAAAATAGACAAAACCCTAAAATTTGTTGATCAACCACGCCTGTCTTGTTAATGATTGATACATTTCTCATCCAAACCTAAAGAATAAAGAGTGAAGATTATGGTTTATGTTATTAAGTTATTTTTATATTGTAATATTCTTGAAATAATTTTTTTAAAAAATTGTATAATGCGATCATGTAATGTTAGTAAAGAAATTCTTTTGTAACTACTGAAAAATTTTATAAAATAAATGAGATGCAAAGGCGTTGAGTTTATGGTTATATTTATTAACCGGAACGATATATTAGAAACGAGATTAATTATATGTTTTAAATTAAAATTTAAAGTATATTTTTTAAAACGTAAATTTTAATATGATGTATTTGGTATCACTAATGATATGTTTTAAGTAAAAATTTATTTTTTTGTTCTTTTATTTTAATTATAATATTTAAATAAAAATAATCACAATTGAATTTAAAAATAAAATAAAAAATATTTTTTTTGGTAGAAAACCCTTATATTATTTTAAAATATTACCATAATAATTAATTAAAATAAATAAAAATATTCTTAAAAATTAAAAAAAAAATCAATTAAAATACTTCTAGAAATCATATATCATCACTTTCAAACATACCCAAAAATTAGAAGAAAAAATCTCCAATCAATGACGTAACTTTGCAATATATGCTTAAGAAATCAAGGAAATAAATTATATATTATAACATGAGAGATGGCATTTTTCATTTGCTTTGGGGCGGTTGTCAACTAAACAATTAAATAAGTAACCGACCTTTTTCTTTCTTTTTCTGGTCAACCAAACAGATCCGAGAAAATCAAATGGGTCAACCAAGGACTTGGCTCATTCGTAAAAGCTTCTCGATGCTACCAAGTCAAGAATATAAATAGGTCAATCTTGAAGGCTGAAATTATACCAAGTTTCAAGTCTCCAAGCAAAAGGAAGCATAATTATAATTAAGTAGATTTTTTTTAAAATTAACACCTTTTATTTATGTTAATTAATTTAATCTAGAACACTAAAAGTTTGAGATTCAAATTTCGATAGTATTATAATTAAAAAAAATAAGTGTAATAAATTTATGTAATATTTTTTAAATGAAAGCCTCTACAATTTATTAAAATATCATGAATTAAAAATATGTAATATTTTAAAAATTTTGGAAATAATTTTTAAATTATTTTAAAAATAAAATATTTTTTTAAGTTATAATATGAGCAAAATTTAAATTTAAATTTTTTATTAAATATTAAAAAATTATTACACATTAATTAATTCTTTGTTTACTAAAAATATAATTAGTATCGTAAAACATATAATCCATAATTTTTTTTAAATAGTAATCCATAAAACGGTGACGTGAGATATGGCTATGTTGGAATTAGCTTGTTTGCCG
The DNA here is from genome assembly GCA_032401905.1 of Swietenia macrophylla. Taxonomy (NCBI): domain Eukaryota; kingdom Viridiplantae; phylum Streptophyta; class Magnoliopsida; order Sapindales; family Meliaceae; genus Swietenia; species Swietenia macrophylla. Next base: position 661,906 of record CP135585.1, on the reverse strand, counting down.
CTAGAATCTGTTTTACTTTTGTTTTGTCTTCAACCTCACACAAACCAAAACCGACCCCTCTGTACCATTAACATATATATACATATATATATATATATATATATATATCAAATCTCATGCCATGAACACATAAAACCAACGAGAAAACAGGAACGAGTATTTGTGCAACAATAAAAACAGAAAGTATTTAATCATCTTTCAATCTGTTTCTTGGAATTTTTCTATATATTTGCTGCTTCCTTTCTTTTTCTGGCTTGCAAATTGAGTTCCTACAAGGACGACACTTAATCTCTTTGCTTTATCCCAAAACAGAGAGCGAGAAAGAGAGAGGAAAAGGGAAAACTTTTAAGCTTGCTTGCTGCTTTCTTAGCTTGAAGTAAATACTATTCCCTCCTTGTAAGTCTTCTGTTTTCTTTCTTCACGTTGTTTGTTTTGTATCTTTTTGTTTAATTCCCCTTTCCTTGTTTTGGATTTCTTTTGCCTTTTTAGCCTTGTGTTGGTAAAGTTCTCTCTCTTTTAGCATCTGGGTTTGTTTCATTTTCCCCCCTTTCTGGGTGTCTTTCTTACTTTTCTGCTGTTAGAATGTTTGTGTAATGGTTTTTTCTCAATTGGGTTTGATGCCATGTCCTCAATTTGGTTCAGCTTTTAATGTTATTGTGTAAAGGTCATTCATTTCCTTGTTTCTATCATTAGTTGAGACAATCCCTTGCAAGTTTTAAAATTTTTATTAATAAACCTTTGCATCTCCTCTTGTTCTTGCATCTTGAAAGGTCAAGTTTTTTTCATTGCTTGTCTTGAATATGAATCAGTATTGATGCGAAACTGCTTTTGTTTTTCTTGAATTAACTATAATGGTATCGATTTTCAGGCGTAAAAGTGAAGGAAAAAGAGCTTGCTTCAAGGAGTTTTAGGCTTTGAATTTATTGAATTTTCACTGTTTATTGTGAATTTGAATATGGGAGATCATTTTGTGTTGCTGGTGGATCGGTTGCTGACAGAATCCACTCTTGAAGCTGCAATTGAGAGCAGAAATCGGTCTATGCAACTGATGCCATCAGCAGTTGATGATTCAAAAGTTGATAAATCTTTCCCAAATGTAGAGTTTGGAGATATATCCACGCCAAGGAAATTGGTGGAGTGCAGAATTTGCCAGGATGAGGATGAAGATTCAAATATGGAGACGCCATGCTCTTGTTGTGGCAGCTTGAAGGTTAGCTTAGCAAACTTCTAATCATGAATTCTTTTGTTCGGGCATGTGGGTTTTTGTTTATCCATCTTTGATGAATCATGAATCATGTCATGAATTTAATCGATTGAATCCGAAGCTCGTGGCATCATTTGATTGATTCGAGGAATGTTTTCTTGTAAATTCATACAAATGTTATTACATGTTTTCCCAAATTCAGATACAGAGTTGCTATCTTTTTCATTCAGTCTTGACATGGATGTGACTTTCTGCATGTTGGGAAAAGTAGGTGTTCTTTGTTAACATATCATAATATGCAATTATCCAGTCACATTGCATACCTAACCTCACAACCACCAATCCAAATGCGTCGTTTTCCCTCAAGATATTTGGAGCCTTCGTGTTTGTTTCGAATGATACGTTTGATTCACCCAGTTCAGTTTCATCCTAAGGTAACGAAGCGTGCATCCGATGAAGATGGATTGCCTGAATTTGAGTATCTAAAGACCCATAAACAGTCGATCATATTGCTTCTGTAGTCAGCTTTGAATTCATTCCGATTTGGCACCTGACAACCTGTGCCGATGAGTTCTCTTTTGCAATAAGACAAAGAACATAATATCACAAGTTTGAACTGATTTTTTCAAATGGCAAAGACTGACATGTATATGGAAATCGTAATTGCACATGAACGATTTCAAAATTTGCTATGTTCATATCTTTTGCTTGATTTTTGCAGTATGCTCATCGCAGATGTGTGCAGAGATGGTGCAATCAGAAGGGCGATACTACCTGTGAGATATGCCACCAGGTGAACTTCACCCCTATACGCAGATCACTCTTATAACAAGTTAATGACTTGATTTTCTTTGATTATGCTGTTGACACATCGATTTTTTTATGATTTATACTGTTAAACTGTGTAAATTTCAGCAATTCAAGCCTGGTTACACTGCACCACCTCCGCTGTTTCAGGTCGGACATATTCCAATGAGCTTCAGGTGAGTCTTCATACCATTTTCCAAATTGAATTTGAGCTTCAACAATTTTCTCTGACAATGTTTTTATCGGGGGAAACTGCGGAATGTTTAGACGGGAGTCAAATGGTCAGCGCATCATAGCCATGGTTTCAACTGATCGTAGTTTCCTTCATCCTTCTACCTACGACGATGATTATTCAGCTTCAAATACCAGAAGCATGATTTGCTGTCGCTCCCTAGCTCTAATTGTAAAAATCTCTCCTCTCTTTCACGAGAATTAGACCCGCAGAACTTTTCTAATTGAGCTTAGTTATATGGAAACATTAAACATGGAGCTTGATTACCTATCACCGTCATTCTAACAGAGATATTTGCTTCTTCTCTGCAGTTTATGATTCTTCTAATTTTACGACATACTCTGCCCGTCATACTAAGCGGAACCTATGAATATTCCCTCCCGCTGTTGTTGGTAAGATTATCTTTCTCTGGTTACTAATCCGGTGAATGCAGAGTTACAGAACTTCTTACTTGCAGAGTCAGTTTTAAGTTTCTTGCTTTCTGCAGTTCTTACTGGTTCGAACTGTGGGCATTGTTCTTCCAATCTACGTTATTTTTAGAGCAGTAACTGCTCTACAACGCCACCGCTACCAAGTAAGTTCCCTGTTGCACATTCTTTGTCTGCTGTTGTCAATCAAACATACAACATTCAATGCTGATTATTGTTAGTTTGCTACGTTTATTTCTCTGGATAACCATTAGGAGTCTCCGTATTCATCAGCTAGTTCATCTGATGAAGAAACCGAGAATTCAGACCAGTCTCCAGTTCGTGTTCTCCACATTCCTTAAATAGGCTTCTCGATAACAAATGCTTTTGATCGGCAGCACCTGCCAACTATACTGGAAATATGAGGTTTGCCAACAAAAGAAGGGTTATAGTAATCTTTGAGACAAAACTGGCAGTACTGCCAACAGTTCTGTTGTTGTACATTATTTGAGAAAAAGTTGTAGAGATCAAGAAAATATCTCATGTACATAATATAATTATATCAACAATGCCCAAGTCAAGCAAAGAAACACGAAGCATAATCTTGTACACAAGATAGTGCCACCCACTGCTTGGCAATTGTGTCCCAAAGTACATAAAAAATCAATGGAGCAAGACAAGCTGTTTTAATTACCAGTCGCCAATATACTTAATCCTCTTCTCACGTTGTCAATCGTATCTTTGTTAAGTGAATCATTACAGTTTTTTATATTTTTTATTAAACTTCAATTGTATATATATTATACTTCAATATATTAAGAAATTCAAAAAATTAACTTAAAATTTAAGAAAAACATTGTCACATCTCACTGTTCTCAAAGGCGTTTTGGATTACGAAATCTAAATCAAACTTGTGATAGACTGTGTTTGAAAAAACTGTTACAAACACTCTAAAGTGCATTATTTATTTTTTCTTATTTAACAGTTCACCAATTGTTATACTTCCACTTAAACTTAGATTTGAAAGTAGTGTTTGACATTCAAAATCACAATATCTCAATTTCAAATATACTTTCACATTATCTAATGTTGATGGATAAGTATCATTTACCTTCCTTATGGTTTAATCTAACTATAACTAGATTCATCTAATTTGAAAAACACAGCTAATACCTTACTTCTCAAGACATGTTTTTTGATATATATTTATGAAGCTTCATAGGAGATAGCTGGTAAAATTTTAACATGGTGAATTTCAAAACTTAACATCTATAAACATTTCAGTCAAATGTTAGGAGGTTTCCATTTATTATTTCCATATAAAATTAAAGAAAGAAAAGAAAAAAAAAAAAGATTGCTGGAAACCTCAAACTATGAGAGTGGTATTAGAAAGCTGAGAATGGCTTTTGTTGGCTTGGCTTGGCTTCTCTGGTTTTGTGGACCAATTCTGATATAACTCCAACCGGTAGCAAAGGTTTAACTGTTAAACATATAGGGAACCATGGGACAGCGGAAGTCACAAGTATTTTACTATCATATTAAATCTATAATATGCACCAAGCGGCTCAAATTTAAGCACTTCCTGCCCTACAGCTTCTTCAATAGTCTAATTTATCAAGTTTTTTTACTCTCAACAGTCAGCAGCATTTCTGAAAGCATTACATAAACTAGAGCAATAGTTTGAGTAAGAAGGAAAAAAAAAGCTGATTATCTGAATCATCTGCAATTACATAGCTATCTTCAGTATCCTTTTCTGACCAAAATTGACATCAAATGGCTACAGACATCATGATAAGAAACTGAAAATCGAGAAGCATACAAGTAAATCAGTGCAGTGCACAAATGACACTGGGACATAGGGGATAACTCTCCGACATTAAGATTATGATATGAATCTGTACAGTCAAAATTAAATATTCAAATAAAATAAAGCTTGACAGAAATAAGGGTACAGAATATGACCTCAAGCAGGCCTGTTTGGTATAAGGTTGTCATCCGGGATTCCCATTAAGATCCTGGATTTCGTTCGGCTGGGCACCTTAATGGTTGTAATATGGTTTTGCCACAATCTTAGCTCCAACTTCTCCTTGGCCTGAAAATGTTGCGGAATGAAAACAATATAAGAAAGTTTACCTCCTGGCAATGAAAATCTCTCTCTATTTATCTCTCTCTCCCACCCCACACCACTTCTTTTTAATCTTTTCTTTGTATTTTCTTTTTAAAAATTTTGAAAAAGTTCAATGCCCCCCCAAGAATCATATGTTCTTTAAAGAGTGTAGTTGGTATTTATACTTTCGATTCTTTTGGTGTGAACGCCAATAGCAAGCGAGTGCTCCAAATGCACAGCTAGCAAGAGCAATTGCCAATGCAGCTCCCATGGGCACCACAACCGCATTTGTTGAGACCACCAAATCTTCAACAGCTCCATCAATCCCATCACTCCTTAGAGAATCCTTGTCCTTGTACAGAGATACAAGTGTCTTCCCATAATAACTAGTCAAGAACTTGAATACTGCATCCAAGTCCCAGTCACTCTGACTGAATTTGGTATCTCCATGGCTTCGCGAACGGTGACACGAAGAGCAAAGCTGCTTTGGTGGCCATATGACCTTTGGGAACTTGGGATCACCCGTTTTTAGGGATCCTTCTAGCTTCATTAATCTCTCATTGACTTTATTATGTGTGCTCCACAGCCAAAGGGCAAAATCACGGGTTGTATTGAAAGGACTAGTAACACTGTAATACAAAATTACTCATCATAATTAGATGAAGGGAACTTGGGAGAATTCAGAAAAAAAAAAACTTTATTTTGCATTTTTCTTACCTTGAACACATTTCATAAAAATGTTGTCGACACTCTTCGCAGATGAAGAAATTGTGGATAAAATCACATACAGATGTAAATGTGAACTGACTCTCACCATCATCAACTCTGACAGAGAGTGAATGCAGTAGAACCCACAAGCCACAGCTGCAAAGATATTAAAGAATGGTTACTAACAACTTAATCAAACAACACACAGAAGGAAGAGCTCTCAGATAATTGGCCCAATAATAAAGTTCATAGTTGCTAGTCAATAGTCTTCTCTTATCCACATGCCTTGCTATGTTTATGGTGTTTCATACCTTTAGAGTATGTTTTGATGTAAACATATACATGACAGGACAAAAACAGTATTATTGAGATGCAGACAAGTTTGGTTTTATTTAGAAGTTATTTTGATAGTTGCCATTTTACTTGTTTGGCCCATATTTTGTTACTTAATTGGGTTTGAATTTTGATTAAGTTGCTCTAAAGTGGTCTTCCTATTTGAGTAGGTTTATTTAGTGCAAGTAGGTTTCTACCTTCCTATTTCAATTAGGTCTTTCGTTACTTTATACAGACCTTATTTTTAGTTTTCAGGAAGAATCTTGGGATTACTTTTTTTCGCCATGCATGTTTATAGAAGCCCACTAAATCATATTAGGTATCTCCTAAGAGCAGGAATCCATTGCAAAGGCGTCTGATTCATATGTCAATGGAACAAGAAATTGTCACATCATTCCAATTTCATCAGATGTATCTGAAGAGATTGAAATACAGATATTAAAGCCCTGCCTAAATTTACAAGAGGAAAACTCCCATTGGAGAAAAAAATAATTGCATAACGTTCAAAATGAATGGTCAACCAAGTATGGCATAAAGAAAACAATCCGTTACCTAAAACCCCTAGTTTCATTCCTGCTGCCACGACAAAACATCTGCAAAGGAATACCCAAACACAGATCTTAGCCATTTCAAACTTCCAAATCCATAAAACACCACAGCAATAGAACATAATATATGGACATTCAAGGATCAAGATTCAAGGTCCCAGAAGCAGCTCACAGGTTCAACAAACATCAAATATTGCTTTTTGGTCAACAGAGATATGAAGGGGAAAAAAACGTGTCACAATGGAAATCTACAGCCATTGGCAGCTGAAGGTTCGAATTCTGATTTTAAGGCATTCCAGTAATACTCAAAATGGTGAATTAGTTTATCAGTTACCTTTGCTAAATACAGTGAAAAACTCAAGTGCTCCTGTTCTAGTGATTCCCAGCACAAGAAATCCTATTTCTCAGACACATAATCAGTCCTAATTACTTGTATATCATTACTTCGGTGCTAAATTTTTTGAGTAATGAGGTCATAGGAGTTATATCCAAAATATAAAGTTACAATTATTTCCAAATAAAGAGTTACAACTTACTAACCCTATAACAGTTGTAAGTAGAACACTGTGCCCAAACAGAGATATTGCAAGGCCTTAGTAGCTTCAACATTTGGATCAAGTGGTAACTTGACATGATAAAGCCACTTGACTAAGTACTCTGATGTACAAGTCCAAATCTATTATTTAAATTATTAGTAAGATGTTTTCATTTTTGTTGTTAGGTTTTTGGTCCTCATTGTGCTTGATCCACAGGTCTTGCGCACGAGGGGCCTTACCTATTTGCTTAATTTCTCTCTCTTTTTATTTTTAATTTGCAAGATTCGAATTAAAACCTACACCGATAGCTTTCCATATCTTTGCCGCTTTAACTTAAATATAGGTAAACACCAAACGGTGCCTTTTAGTACTTACCCAATATCCACGAGGAACTTCTTTTCCACAAATTTGGAAATTTCCCAGGGCAGCCTTCCCATTGCTAATGACAACTTCCTGTTTGTCAGCTGACTGCATACGTGATGGAGACAAATCATCAAAGTTCACCAGTATTTCTGCACTTCCCTTCCGACACCTAATCCAGACATCTAAAGTAAAACAACGAAAGAAAAAAAACCAAGAAAAACCAAAAAAGAAAAAAAAAAAAAAAGAAGAAGAAGAAGCAGAATCCCATTTATCTGACTAAGTTACATACTGAGAGGTGATCTTTACCTCCTAGAAGGATGATGAACCACTAAAAGCTGAAGGAATCTGATTATTGAAGCCCGAGTTTCTGATTTGGTCATCTGCAGAATATCATATACTTGGAAACTGTAATAGATAATAAACAAAGAAGTAAAAAGCAAAAATACCTGGAGGAAAAGAAAATGTCTACCTTGTGTTCGAAAATGATATCGAATGCCATGGCAGTCGCCTCCTCAACATCGTACACAGCTCGAGCAATCTGCACAAATCATGCATTGCAGAAGTTAGTGACTAGCAAAAAACTATGACTCTAACAATTATGAAGCAAACTAGGAGATATGAGTCAGAAAAACCTGTCCAGGGTCTGATATATTTGACGGAAGATTGTCATTTTCGAATTTCTCATCCTCCAAACCATAGGAGCTGTATTTTACGCAAACTAGAAATAAGAGCAAGGTTTAAAGCTAACAGTTATCATAATACATAAAAAATGAAAATAAATGCCAAAATATTACTTCTTAACCTAAAGTCACAAGCACACAATAAAGGACTACTGGATTTCCTCAAATAGATGAAGATCCTCATTTTTGTTTTTCTTTCTTCCATAATTTTCCAATCAGCTAAAGATTTTAATTGAGGTCTGAATTCCAATCCTAAATGGAGTAGAAGTGAAATACGGATGCATGTTCCTTCTCACATACATTGCAATAAGTGATAGATTTGTTGTCCCTCAATATCCTTAATTATGTCATTCCATAACTCTTTGCATAAAGGCACAAGCTGACTAGTGACCTAAAGCCCAAACTGTAGAAGCACATGAGTATTCTTTTTTGGCAATCTAGGACGAGAGTGATAAAATTATTGAAGTTGTCTTTATAATTATGAACCCATCTATAAGATCTGAGATAATATTTGGTTTGAGGAAAAAGAGCTAGGAAATTAATGGTACAACAATTAAGCAATAGATGGAGATAGCTCATACCTGCCTATTTGTTTATTGATCCAATTAAGCAAACGATCAGCTGTCCGTGCATCATCAATTATGCGTATTTCACTTTTCTCCTGTTTTGGTTCCCAACTACCTGAGACAAATTTAGAGGGAGGGCCCCAAAACAGCATAGGATAATGACCCACAGAAAACTTATCACAAAGTTTGGTATTTATCTGTGCTGCCAAAAACAGTAAAAGAAAGGACTGATCACCAACCCGTATTTTTCTATATATCAAAACAAGTGCCAAATTAAAATGAGAAAAGAGAGAAACACAACAACTTTACAAAGAGTATGTTAACAAAATGAAGCTATGGAGACAAACGTAGAATCCTTTGGAGTAACAAAAATATTCCCATCCTTTACTTCCACCCTCAAAATAATTTTAAGCAAGAAGTGATATACAACATTTACATATTTGAATATTGTTGTGCAGATTTTCATTAGACCAATGTGAGAACCTCATTTGACATACACGATACATAGAGGTACTAAAACCATCCACATGCTCCCACCATTGCCCCATAAACCCCCTCTGCAAAATTAATAAGCATTTTATTACGGGTATATGTATCACGAACTCTCAGAAGTTATGCAAGAAACGAGTTTAATCTGTTAGTCAGTTATCCACATGTGCACCTTCATGACGCAACAAATAACTGCACACACATAAGGCCTTCTTACCTTTCAAAACATGTAACCAAAAGGTGTTCCATAAATAACCATAATTTTCTAGAAATTTTCACAAATTAACTTTATAAGCAAAGCACCTTCATTCCACATCAATTTCATTTCGGCAATATCTCTTAATCTAGAATCTAATTCAATTCAATAAGTCTACAGGAAATTTGTCAAGCGAGCAGGATCAAGAAAAATTGATGATTACTACTAAAACCTGCCAAACACTTTTGAAGTAATCTCTATTCTACATTTAAGTCTGTTACTGTAGCAGTTCAAGCTTGAGAAAGTAAAATATAATGGACCAAGAGATGAAAAGGAAAAAGGTTTTTAGCCAAAACTTTCCAATACTGTGCCTATGTGGCAATTTTAAAAGAGCAAAAGCTTCTAATATTCTCTCATTAGCATAGGTCAACTTCATCATTGATGAAAATTAATATTGCTAACTAGCAGAAAAGTTCTATGACCAAATGTCAGGAAATTAAGGTATTATAGAAAAACCAAGTCCAAGACAAGTGCCATCAGATATAGTTGTTCAGCTGATTCATTACGCTTGATATATATGATCGATTATACATTTGCCTTTAAATCTTATCTATTTTGAATACTTCAAGGGTGTAAAACTTTTAACTTCATAAAATTAGCAGAGAAAAGATAATATCTTACCAGATAACTAGAGCAGTCAATGTTTCATATTCAAGGAGCAATTATTTTATGGGTCCCTCATTGTGTACTTAAGGGCAAAGGTTAAGCATATCAAAGATACCAAGTAACAAATTTTATCTCTATTTATGGAAATATTATGATAAAAAGAAAGATTTGAATTCTTCAAATAATAAGATAATATTTATTACTGGCAATTTAAAGAAAAGCCAAATTTGTTGGTTAGGAAAGAAATAATTCGTAGAACTTCAAACAAATTGCATCTTTGGAGACAAAAATTAAGAAGACGTAGCATAAATACCTTGAGTGCACAGTCCACCCTAGTCATCAATATGATACCAGGATGCACCGCATTAGGTCCACTGAAAAGCCTTGCAACCTTTTCATAATGAGGCTGCATAATTGAAACTCAAATATTAGAGTTATATTATGGTGCATTGGATTTTATCAAACACAAAAAAAAAAAAAAAAATCCAAACCAAAATAAAATAATACCTTATAATTTCTGCAAGCAGGACACCTGAGAACAATAAATAGCATGAAAGGAAAGAATGTCATGTAATTCCATAATATTGGCACAAATAATGAAGTCAATCAAACAGCAACAGTCAATTTTTGCTAGACAGAAAGAGAGAGAGATTGATTACTTTCATTATCTTAAAATGAGACTTGCAATTTGTGAAATTCTAGTGCAACACCATACATTTTAAGATTTGAAATGTACAAAAACACTTTGAAAATTAGCATCTTCACAATCATTAACATGTTTCTTGATGTTGAAATAATAAAACAAATGAATGCATGAGTAAGCCATCTTAGGAACACAGCTCCATCAAGTCCTAGAATTTACACATATATTTGTTCTGTATCAAACTTTCAGGCACTTCCAAAAATGTAATGATTGCTCTAATAGTTAAATCCCATGCAATGGATAGAAACTAATGATACAGTTTACAGTGCAACTGCATGCTAATCACTTCTAAAGCACTTAAATCCGGCTTCTGACATATCTAATTCTGCCAAATGTCCTAAACATCCGAATCAAGCACCAATCTAAGCTCCCACATGAAACAAACAATAATATTGGTTGACATAAGACTACAAAATCCCAACAATTCCAGCTAAACAAGCAACTCTTTATTCCTTTTTTTTTTTTTTTGCAATCTTTTCATTCACTTTCTCCAAATTACCGTACGAAAAATGGCATCAGTAAGGTCACAACTGGATTGATTAAGTCCCTATATCGAAAGATTTCTTCTAATGAAACTTTGTAATCACTATTTCGGCCTTCTAACAGTTCCATCTACTTTTAAATCAAACACAAATATATTATCATCAAAATAATTTAAATTTCTTAATTAGAAAATTAGATAGAGATCTAACCAATGAGCAAAGAACTCAACAACGGCGTAAGTAGCAGGCGTATCTCCGAGAACCGCATTGAAATTAGTGACGTTCAATTCAACGGCGTTATCTACCTGTCCGCTAATATCATTACTACCAATCGATCGAAGGATCGCCCGCGATCCAACCGAAAACGATGCCGCTTTCAAGCTCAGTAACGAAACAAGCAGCAGATTCGCAACCAGAATTAAAAATCTTTGAGACATTGAGAAGGAGGAAAAGTTATAGCTTATTCTCTGCACTGAGTAATCGATTTTATTTTCTAAAAACGGTGGAACCGTTTCGGTGCTTATGCTTTTATAATTGAGGACTTACGTTAGTCTTGTGTTGGATCTGGTATTGTGATTTGTTGAGCTGCGGTGGCGGAGCGAGCGGGTAACGTAGGCCATACACCGGCGGGGAAGGGTGCGTATTACGCCTCCCCGTTTCTTTTTTTATTTAATTGTTTTTGTCAAATGCCACCTCAGCCAGGATAATCCGGTTCTCAGACTCTGTATTTATAGATCAATTTTTTGAAAATGGAAATAAATAAAAAGAAATCTTAAAGACATTATTACAAGAAAGGTAAATAACATCCGAGTCCCCTTTTTTGTTATTTCTGTAAATAAATATAATTTATTTTATATCAAATAAGTCCATCGCTCGTATTAAAATATACAAATTACATTTTGTTTAGTGAAAAATGACCAATATTTCACGGCAGAAACTCTTTTGCTCATATTAAAATGAACAACGTATTCTTATAATAATAAAATTTAATAGAACTAAGACTAAAGGGGCATTTCAATGGCGGGGTTCATTGACCTATTTGATATAAAGGGAAAACCTATATCTATTTGTGTGAAAATCAAAATCCCAGGAACCCCAATGTTATTATGCCTTGTGCACTTTTGGTAATTTACAATTTACGTAATATCCATGATAATAATTATTACATACATGATTAGGAAGCATTTTCGTAAAATAACCAAAACGGTGTCGAATTATAATAATCAAACTACTAATTTAATATATCTTACAATAACTAGTAACCGTTCGGCGTAATTATTAATTTTACTTCTATTTTTTTAATATTTAATTTTAAAAATTAATGGTTAGGCTATCATATTTGTCATTACATTTTATATTATCTCAGGATAATCGTTTTCCTAAAAAATCAATGAAAGCAGGTGATATTAAGTGATATTTAACTCTTTCCGTGCGCGCACCCGCAGAGATATTAACTGGGTTGGGTTGGGCACTCATGCAGGTTTAAGACTCAGTAAAATGGAAGTAGGTCCGACATGGTTCGTAGGCTCGGGCCTTAATGGTTTATATCGAGTGAGATGTCAATTGGACTGGGTTGGGGGCCCATGAGGGTTCAAGCCTCGGCCTGTCAAAATAGAAGTAGGCTTTACATGATTCGTAGGTTTGAGTCTTAATGGGCCATACTCGACTAATCCACAAACTCATAATTTTTTTATTAAAATAATAATATTTAAATAATTAAATATTGTGAGATCTATAAGGTCGGGCTAAACTTCTGCTGTAAAGGCTCAGGCTCACCCACTTTAACACCTTTACGCGTGTTTGTGTATATGTGTACACGGATATAGAGATATTTTCAAATTCCTCTACTGAAATTTAATAAAATAATATTTAGATACAAGATTTTATAAAATTAACAGAAAATATTTTTTAATAATAACTAAAATAATAAGATGACTAGAATATTTTTATATATAATTTTAAATATTAGTAATATTTTCATATACCTCATTTGAAATTTTGAAAATTAACAAAAAAATACTTTTAAAAATTATTTTAATATTTTAATATTTAAGTTAATTTAATAAATATATATATATTATGTATTTATTTTAATATAACAATACTATAAATTATATATTCGTGTAGAATTATAAATATTTAATTTAATAAAAATATATATATATATAATTAAATGATATGAATATATATATATATATGTGTGTGTGTGTGTTTTAAATTATCTACTTGTATAAAATTATTTTAATATCGTCTTTTTTAAAATAAAAATTCTAATTTATCTAATTTTAATAATCATAAAAATATTTATAATAATTAAATTACTTCTATAAAATAAAATAAATTATAAAAATTATTTGTATATATTCATATTATTTAGATTCGTACATGTTTATTAAATTAAATATTTATAATTCTACATGAGCAAGTATTTTATAATATTGTTATATTAAAATTAGTACATAATTTATATATATATTTATT
>CP135585.1:627745-643646 GCA_032401905.1 Swietenia macrophylla | reverse complement strand
AAAAAAAAAAAAAAAAAAAAAAAAAAAAAAAAAAAAAAAAAAATCAGTATATTGACGTGTTAAAAATTATAAACTTAAACCAAATACGATTATTAATTATATTATATTATATTATCTATTTAATAATCATGTCATCCTATACTAATGTGAACTTACTTGTAAGTTCACATTGATTTGACATATTGTGTTAAAAATTATCATCACTAATTAGGTTTAATGAACTTTCAATAAATATTATCTTTTAATGATAAATATGCGGTGCGATATATTTTTAAAAAATTAATCTTATTGAACTATCTATATCAATATATTTAAGTAAAATATAAAATCATATTTATAATATAATAGATGTTATATATAATTCTAAGTGTTTAATCAAAAGTAACAACTGATCACATTTATTGTAACCTATGCTTGACTTTAAGTAATTTATTGATTACTAATTGTAATTTATTTAAGGAATAGAAATTAAAGATATATAAATTATCTTTAGTTTGGACAAAATCTAATGAAAGGTCAACAATTATTCTTTATTTATTTTGACAAAATAAGAATAAAATAAAAATAAACAAAAAAAGAAATTTTAAAAAATAAAGCATTAATAATCCTAGTTAATACATTTTGAATATTTATCTTATCCAATCCTCATTGTTAATACATTGTTAATTAATGTTCAAAATTGATACGAAAACTTGTGTAATTTTAAAACTTTACTAATGATGCCATAAGGTTGCTTGAACTCAAATAAAGATAACAACTCTAAGAATTGGTGCTGATTAAATTATAATGCACAGTCTTTCAAACCGCGTAATCAAGTCTTGATGCACAAATTCAATCTGACAATTTAAATCAATTTAAAAATTTATTAGATCAATTTTAAATTAAAAAAATCAAACCGTAATTATTGAATCAGTTTTTGAATTGTACTTGATCCAAATCGACCCGTTGATCCAATCTAATAAATTTAAAAAAATGTTTAAAATTTGACATTTTTATTGGTTGTTTCATAATCTTACAATAGACTCTACCATACTATAACAAATCCTATGAATATAAAAATAAATTTCCAGTAAATCCTATTTTCTTGTATTAAGTAATATCCATTGAATATCCCTGGAAAGACTTGCAGCACAACGTACTGGAAATCTTAGTAGAGACATTCTTATTTGGTCAGAAAATGAAGGAACCCTTGGAGTTGGATACTTATATTAGACAGGATTATTCCATAAATGATATAATTGTTAAAACTAGCAATCAGGTTGATTAGATATGGAGAACAGAGGTAACATTCCACCATCACATTATCCTCTAATCAAAATACATGCTACAACTTCAGACTAAATCTTGTGAATGTAGGCATGATTAAGAACTCATATGACTGAGAGCAAATCCAAAAAATGAGTTAATTTGATATGTGCTAGATAGGTTTTGTCTGCTTCTAAATTTTTATTTATGGGTATTGGCCCTTTTCTATTTAGATATCTTTATAATTACTTGATTTCTGAGTCTTCAAGAACCTGTATGGAAGAAGTTAGTTCAAAATCTGACAAAATTGAAGAAACTAATTCTAGATGCGGTGGACGTGTCCAACATTGTACCAGGGTCCTTCATGAATCTATCATCTTTAACATCTCTGAGTTTGACAGACTCTGGACTGCGAGGGAATTTCCCAGGAAGCACCTTCTGCCTGCCGAACCTACAGTCGCTGGTTGTAGTAGGTAACAAACTGTCAGGTGTTTTTCCAAAGGCTAAATGGAGCAGTAGACTCGGGGTTTTGGATCTCCCTTTCTGCAATTTCACTGGATCAGTTCCAACATCATTTGGTAACCTTACACAACTAACTCATTTGATGCTTACAGATAATAATTTTACTGGTCACATCCCCTCGTCTCTTTCAAATCTGGGGCAGCTCATTTATTTTGATCTAGCAAGCAGCATATTCAGTGGCGAAATACCAGATATTTTTGTCAACCTAACTCAACTTTCTTATTTAGACTTTTCAGGCAATCAACTAACTGGTGCAATTCCTTCTTCTGTGGGAGGGCTTCGAAATTTAGTTACTGTTACACTATGTTCTAACTTTCTCAATGGAATTATTCCATCTACTCTATTTACTCACTAGAGAATATTGACCTCAGTGATAACATCCTAGCTGGCTCAATTCCAAGTTCAATCGCTGAACTTGCGAATTTGACTGATCTCACGCTTTCTTCAAATAATTTAAGTAGCAATCTTGTATTTCTTGACTTTAGTTCTAACCTGCTTTAAGGATCACTTATGGTTCTGCCCCCTTCAATGTGGTTCTTTTCAGTTTCAAATAATCAATTGACTGGAAAGATTCCTGCATCGTTTGGCAATTTGAGCTTTATTGTATATCTTTACTTGTCTAATAACAGCTTCAGTGGAATGATTCCAGAAAATTTAGGAAGCTCTAATACGCTATTGGTCTTGGATCTGCGAATGAACAACTTCAACGGCAACATCCCTCCAACTTCTGCAAAGGGTAATAGTTTGATAACTATCAATCTTAATGGCAATAAATGGCAGAGACCATTACCACCATCGTTGGTTAATAGTAGCATTGGCAGTTTTGGACGTTGGAAATAACAGGATTAACGAAGCCTCTTTCCAGATTGGTTAGCAGATCTTCCAGAATTGCAAGTGCTTATCTTGAGGTCTAAAAGATTCCATGGTCCTATTAGCAATTCCAATACAAGATTTCCGTTTGCAAAGTTGCGAATGCTTGATCTTTCTTGTAATAAATTCTCTGGTGATTTACCAACAAGATATTTTCAAAATTTTAAAGCTATGATGCGTGGATGTAACGATAGTGCCAAACTGGAATATATCGGTCGAGGTGATTTTGGCGGTGAATATTATACTGCGTTTTTGACACATGGAGAGAATTCTAACCATTTTCATAACCATTGATTTGTCCAGCAACCGGTTTCAAGAACAAATCCCAGAAATGGTAGGAAATCTTAATTCGCTCATATGTCTTCAACTCTTCTCACAACCACAATTCGCTCAAATGTCTTCAACTTTCCTCACAACCACCTTACAGGCGGCATTCCATCATCATTAGCAAATCTGACAGCTCTTGAATCATTAGACCTCTCTTCAAACAACCTAGTTTGGGAGATTCCTGTGCAATTGACTAATCTGACATCTCTTTCAGCGTTGAAGCTTTCTTACAACACACTTCAGAGATCTATACCTCGAGGACCCCGATTTAATACAGTCTCAAACGGTTAATATATCGGGAACTCGGTGTTGTGTGGATTCCCATTGCCAGATAAATGCAGCAATGGCAAGCGCCAGAATCAGCGCCAACAATATTCCCCGGGCAAGACGATGGATTGCACTGCTCTGAATAGAAAATTGTTATGATGGGATACGCATCTGGATTGGTGATTAGCTTGTCTATGGGATATGCGGTACTCGCAACAGGAAGACCCTTGTGGTTTCTAAGGATGTTGGAAGGAATGCAATCCAAGAGAGTGCGAAGGCTGAGAAGAGGAAGAAGAAATTAGACAGCACGATTAAGATTTTCCTGATGATTTCGTTGTAATTTCTTCTTTCTTTTGGTTTTCAGAGTAATTGCTGAAGTAAACAGATTATGGCAGAGGAGCTCATGGACTTATTTGATGTAAATGGGCAAGCCATATCTATTGCCTCTTTTGAAATTTAGGGAACTGGCTGTTGTTGCCTCTTTGGAAAGTTTGTGGGTGTATATAGAAGGGGTCCGTGGTGCGGATAGCACAATTCGAAAACAACCACCTGCCAACCATACCAATCAGTTTATCTGACACCAAATCATTCGAATATTCGAATTTAGGGTTCTTCAGACAACTTTCGATACCAAACTCAAAATAATAATACAAAAAAAGCTTTAAATCAAGCAATTCACAGCGTAACTAACCTCGTAAAACGACTTGAATCCCTCGTCGTTTCGAAGGTATGCGAATTGATCTCTGGATTTCATTTCTGTTTCTGTCTTATATCTTTTATTCTCTATTTCATTTCCGTTTTTGAATTTTGACCCGTTGACTACAATTTACGAGGCAATTTCTCGATTGGTAAACGTGAATCTGTAATTGAATTGTCGATGTTGCAGTTTTGTATGTAATTGATTTACGATTAAATTGTGTGTTAAGCGAGCATAAAGCGTCCAAATGGCATTGTGAATCTCGTTTGTTTGTTGTTTGGCGAATTTTAACTGGATTCTTATGAAGAAGAATTTGTTTCTAAATTAGCTGAAGCGTGCACTACTTGCAATATTCATGCATGGGAGATGTGTGTTGTATATCTATTTGACTTTTTGGTTGATATGGCTAATTTTATTGGACTAGAAATGATTTTAGCTTTTGTGTCATGTGATTTACTTGCATGGTTAATTTAATTTATAATTATGGTAGTAATGTGAAGTAAATGAATGAAATTGCTGAAAAACATTGTGTAACAATTTGGTTGTGTGATGAACACAGGCAAGCATGATTAGGATATGTGTTTTCAGCGATTTCTTGAAAAGTGTGATGTTGTTATTTCAATTTTTACTTTGGTTTTGTGGAAGTTAGATGGGCTGTAAACTGAAAAGTCAATTATTTAGGCCGAATCTTCAATTATATTTTGTAGGCAATGCTGATTACTCATGTTTAAATCTAAAAAATTGCATTAAGTTTTGTGGATTTGTATCATGGTTTATGCTAAGATTAACAGCAAGCAGACATTTGTGCCTTGGATTTATGTTTGAGCGTTGATTTTGTGCATCCAACAGGATTTTCTGAAAGATCTAGTCCAGTTGGTGCAATTTATATCAAAATTGTTGTATCTGACAGAGTTGACTATCATGAAATTTTTAGAATACACTCCTCTAGACCGGTAATTGTTCATTGTCAAGTTAAAATGTAATTTTGATACACTTCATTGCGCTTTATCCCTATTTCAATTTGATTTTGAGTTAAATTTATATTGTGATCTCATTTTTCCAGCATAAATGATTTCTTGGGCCATTTGAATCTGGGAGAACTTACCATCAAAGGATGCCTTGAAGCTTATTCTTGTAAGTGTGATTGGATGATGTCTGAAAACATATTTGGGATTTAATGAAGATAACATAGTTTTTTTTTTTTTTTTTTGGTTTCTTCTAGGCAAACACACAGGAACGGACAAAAGACTATCTCTTAGCTTGGAGCACGAGGTAAACCAAGCACCCATAGCTAGAGAGTGACCATTCATATGTATTTAAAAACATGTTACTTACTTTCCCTTCTATATTGCTTCACCTTTTTGTTCCCATCCCTTTTCATGTTTTTAGTTATGTCATATTATCTTTGTATTGCATTTTTTTTTTTGAACCTTCTGTTTCTTGCATATCTTGATGTCAGCCAATTTAATACCATTAATTGGTGTATGAGAACAGAATACTAGCTCTTTTTCCTTCCCCGAACTTTTATATTTTGTCCTTTTGCTAATTCCTTCAGTTGAAACTATGTATGGAGTATATTGCAGAAGTATCTTTAAAGCAAAAATGTTGCATAATTATTATTCTATATTCCAATTAGTCTTGATAGCTTTTTCTAATTAAATATTTTTTGAGTTTTAATACTTTCGTATATTTTCCCATTTTCTGTTATTTTGTTTGTGAACTGTTCCTTTTCACTTCAGATTCTCGATTATCTTGGGAAATCATCAGACACTGATACCTCTTCGCCAGCTGAATTCCTATTGAGCAGATCCAGGTGGTGCATGTTGCTCACATAGGTTTATGAATTGTGGATTATCTGTATGTTTATTTAACTGGTTTCTCTCTATGTTTATTCCAGCCGAAAGACACTGATCTACTTGGTTCTTTCACTTTATCACATGTATCCGGACTATGACTTCAGGTATCCCTGTATGTTAACATGTGAAATTTAATTTTTTGTCGCATAGGGTTTAAAAGGTGGATTATGGGTAATGCCACTGTCAGCTTCTTGGGCGACATGGCAACCCACTGTATAATCCTCTTTTAATTGCAGTGGGAGTGTTGTCAAAAGGTTTGACAGGCAGTTTATAAACTGTTGCTCTAGGAGCTGAGAGTTCAAGTCTCTCCATTTCCCAAATCTTGCCATTTGTGTGGTTAGTTTGCGTCTGATTCTAGTCATATTAAAATAATGACTTGCCTTCTGCTAATGAACTGACATGGGTTATATTGTGATTTCCTTACTTTAGTATACTTGCATTTTTTTTGGTTTCTAGTGCTGTGAAAGCACACCAGTTCTTCACAGAGGAAAGCTGGAACATTTTTAAGCAGATCTTTGACACCTACATGTTTGAAGCTTCAAAGGTACTGCTATAATAATGATTTTGGTAATATGAATTATTCCTTTTCCAGATATAGATTTACCTCCTTTTTTTTTCTTTGGTTAAATTGGAAGGATTAAGAGGCTGATGCATGTGATATATCTAAAATGGAATGATGTTTGGTGCTAGTTGTTAGTCATTCTAAGAATTGGAGATAAGTGAATACTCTTTTAGTACCTAGCCTTCGTGTATGGTTCTGTTACCGATATGATGGGGCTTCATTTCCTTATCAAACTATTCTGATATTATGCCATAGTAAACACTTTTCTTTTTTATGAAATGTACTTTGAGCTTCCATTAGGGTTTCTTCCTTTGTACAATTTGCAGGAATGGAGTGAGACATATGAAGGCAGTTCTCTGCTAGAAACATTATACAAGGCTCTGGATGAGGTGAGCTTTTCTTCAAGAAACTGAATGAAAGTTGTTCTCAGAGACAGGTTTCTGATACCTAGCATTGCAGGTTGTGAAACTATCTGAATGCGAAATTTACAGTTACAATCCGGATTCTGATGCAGACCCGTTTCCAGAGAGAGGGGCAATGTGAGCTCCTGGATTATCATTGAATGTCACATAATTTTTATATAGCTGCTTTATGACTTTGTCCTTCCTTTTACCCAGATGGTCCTTCAATTTCTTCTTCTACAACAGAAAACTAAAGCGCGTCGTGAGTTTCCGTTTTTCTTGCCTGAGGTGGGTGTAACTCTTTTTTCTCCTTAAATATATCAGCTTTCGCAAAAAATGCCATGAATACTATAAGGTCTCACTGCTAATTTTTCTTTCAGTAATTTGGCGGCTGAGGGTTTTCCTGCAGACAGCTTGATGTATGAGGAAGATGGAGAAATATTTGATGACATGGACATGTAAATACTGACGAGCATACCCTGTTAGTATGATTTTTATATGTCTCAACTCTAGACTTCTGTGTGTAATTTATGTTATAGTTTCCATCTAGCCAGGGCTAAAGCGTAGGATTAGCTTCTCCACTTTCATGTGCATATGCTACTCCTAGTTACAAACGCTGATGTCTGTAAAAATTTAATCTCTCTCTGTGTATCTCTTGTACGCAATCTTGGACAAGAACAGGATTCTCGCGTGCAATAAAAATGAACTGATTTTGCATGTCGAAGAACCAACGTTGGTAGATGATACTGTCATGTACACATTTCCCATTTGAAGATGGAGCCAACATGGTCAAGAAAAAGTAACTTGCCTGCTGCTTTTTATAAGATTGCCGGGTGGTCAAATTCCCTTCATTGAGTTGGAAGTGGTTAAATTAATGGTCATAATTGGCTGTATCTATTTGATAACTCGTAATATTGAGCAGGTGAAAGCCGACTACGAAGGTGGCAAATCCTCCAAGTATTTGTGCATAGGTAATATGCAGATACTATTCATGGGACTTGACTATGGCTATGTTCAGTTCTGATTTGTTTCTGTTTAACTTCTAAAGTACAAAAGTTGAAGTATTTGATAACATTAGTTTTCCAATAGAGATTACTTATTTTTACATTTATCTGACATTTAGCATTTCTATCCTACAATAGCGATAGTTTGTATGTCACAACATTCATGGGTTTTTTATCTGTTGTTATGAGGCGACATTATTACATGTCGACGGCTATATTCTCAAACTTACAGAAAACTATGGTACATTTTAAGCACATTCTTAAGTCTATTTAAACCAATTCACATAGACAATTAACAAAGGCTTACAACAAATTTTAGACAAAATTTCAAACAAATTTTGAAAGAATAAATTATGCAAACCTTGTACACTTCTTTGTACTTGGATCAAATCATGGAAGATGCTGATGAAATTATCTCAAATATTTGAACAAATTATTGTTATTACTAAGGGTGGGCAAATCCAAATTAAACTGATTTAAATTGATGTTTTGGATGGATTGGAATCAATTTAAACATCTATCGGATCGGATTTCAATTAAAAAATATTAAATTAATAATTATTAGTTTAATTTTTAAATTAAATTTGGTCCAAATTAAATCAATCAAATATATATTTTTTTATTAGTTTAAATTCAAATTAAACTAAACTGACTCAAATGGAATTAAACCAATCAATAATGATTCTATATAAATTAATTTAATTTAAGTTAAATCAAATTTAAAATCTTTAATTTAATTTAAACTACATTAAATAGTACCGTACTCGCTCTCAATTATTATTATCATTATTTTTAATTATCTTATCTTATTTGATACACCTAAGGTACTTGGCTACATGATTGAAGGTCCTGCAAATCATTATCATTAAATCTTCTAATCCACCGACTTTAATTTCTCTGCCTAACATTGTAACTAAAATTACATTAGGAAGTGGTGCACTTGTTGATTTGCCCTCATGATTAGTCAATTAAATTGCAATTTAGATAATTAATTAATTAATTTCCCATGATCTTTATATTCGTCAACTTACATGTGTACTACCATCCCTTTTCAACTGTTTAATTTAATGCTATTACATGGCTTTATTTTAGTTGGATATGACCAATTATGTGACACATTGGCTAATTTCATTTGTACAAAATCATCACAAAGAGACTCCCAAAAATGATATTATAGATATAAATAATTAATACTAAATATCCTTATAATATAATAAGTTTAAATTTTAAATATTAAGCTTATTTTTATATAAATAAAAAAATATTTTGTTTCTTTAATTTTGAGTAAATTAGATAGTTATTAATTTTGCAATTATTGTCATAATTAATTAATTTTAAAATAAATATATGATAATTAATTGTTTAATTAATTCATATAATTTATTAACATTATCATTCAATTGAGAGGTAGACTTAGATATTAGTATAATTTAATTTAATTTGCATAGAGCTACACGTGTCACATTCCCTTTCAGTTTCATAAAAAATTCATGAAACTAGTAATTTTAATCTTTTTTTTAAAAATTTGATTATATATTAATTAATTAATCTGCCTACTTATCAATGATTAAGATTAATGACTGTTGATTAATAAGACGGGTGCCTTCGCGAGTGCTTCGTGGTGCAATCTCATTCACCCATTTTGGATTCTGCCACGTGTCTAATTCTCCTGACACTCGCTACGATTATCTAAAAGTCTCAAGTGAGACTATTGAGCACGTCACTATAATAATGTTATAATAAAATTATTTAATTAATAAAAAATTAATTTTATTAATAAAATTTTTTAAAAATAAAAATTAATTTTATTATTAAAATTTTTATTATATTATTATAATTAATGTGACAAAATAATCTCTTTCAATGCTCCCTCTTACTTTAAATATTTTATGATTACTTTTGTTTTTATTTCTACTAATCATTATAATTTTTTTATTATCTTAGTGATTAAAAAGTACAGTATGATCCAATTTTAGGAACTTTAATAGATTTATTATATATTTTATTTGTTGTCATACAGTATCAATAATTAATGATTTGAATGCAACATGTCAAGATATTATGCAGCAAGAAACTATTATTATTTTACAATTTTTTTTCATAATAATTAGAATATTTTTAATTAATTTATAATATATATGTACTTTTTTCGATTCTTATGTTGTATACTTTAAATTTTACGTTTGTATTTAAAATTTATTTATACTATATATTATAAATACATTAATTATTTTAATTTTAAAATTTTATTTTTAATTTTTTATACTATATATTTTAAATTTTACGTTAATTATTTTAATTTTTAATTTTATATTAAAAAATATATTTCAGTTAAGTTCGTATTTGAAGCTAAGGAATTTCTTTTGATAAATTGTACTTTATTATGCACTAAATACAATAAAATTATAAATTAATTTAATGAATAAGCATATCTAAAATATAGTTAAGTATTTTTTTTTTATGATTGTGATATTTTTATTGTATTTTAAAAATAAAATTATAAAAATATTGAATAACACTAATTTTAATCTAGTGCTTCTATTTCATCATAAAAGTTGTTAATTTCCACATATATTATTGAAATTTTTGTTAAAAAAAAAAATCATTTATATTGCTTTGATAATTGCTTCAATCATTAGAATCCAAAAATGGTAACATAACATGCATGGATAGATATACATCTATATACATACACGCGCGAATGCACATGCAGAGAATGTATCAAAAATTACTTAATTTTATATAATTTTTATATTAATTTTTAATTATTAAATTAATATACTTTTAATATTTAAAATTAAATTAAATTTGTATATTTAATACATACGTTAAACTTAATATCAATTATTAAAAATATATTAATTTAATAATTAAAAATTAATATAAAAAATTATATAAACTTAAGAGATTTTCAATCTTTTTCCCTATATATATACACACACATATATTTAAAAAAAACTCTTTACAATCATAATGTTGGGGTCAAACTATTTTTATTACTATAAAAAAATTATAACTTAATAAATACTAGTTATTTGATGAATGCAAATTTATTAAGGTAAGATCTAAAAAATTTATAATTTATTATAGTATAGAATTTATTCTTATTTATAACTAGTTAAATTATAAATAAATTTTTTTTATAATTACATAGATATTATTCCTATACAAAGTATCTATATAAAAATAGTTTTACTGTAATTAGCCTAACATACAATGCACGCATCAATTAGTTCTTAATTAATTAATGATAAATCATTCAATCAACATGGAGAATACTAGGTACTAGAGTACCAATTCCATTTCTTTTCATTCATTAATGTTGTGCTTTTAACCAAACCACAATCTCTTATTCAAATGTTAGTTAACCTTTCTTTTTTTCTTGTACTAGCTTCTTATTAATCCTTTATCTTGTGACATTTTGGCCAATCTCTTATTATTAATTTATTTTATTTCAAAAAGTAGGAATTACTAAGCAACTCTAAACCTAAACCTAAATTAATTACTTTTAAATTTTTAAAATATATAATTTTTTATTTAAAAATAAATTAGACTTTATTTAAATAATACTAATTTTTTAGCCAGATCACTGGATACACACACATGCATATATATATATATATATCAAGTATTCTGCCTAAAGATTAGTATTATTAAATATTTTAGTCGTTATGTTTTACAGTTTTAGTCACTTATAATTTCGTCATAATTTAATGATGAAAATTTAGTTTGATTTGGTCCTTGTATGACACTTGTCACATAGCTATTTGAATAAAAAATGATTTCATTTTCTTTTCTTTTTTAATTTTAAAAATTTCAAATCATAAACCCCACAATATTATGAATATATATATTATAGAATATAGATGCTATATGATACATACATGGCAAAGCTTGACAAACAAATTATTAGTTGCTTCATGTACATCATTTGTCCAATGAATGCATATTAGATTAACATTTACATAGACTATAAGCCCTAAATCATTTCTAAGTTTGTCTCATATCCTGCAAAATTAAGTCAATATTTTTCTCTTGCCAAAGAGGGGTTTCACCAATCAGACTCTGGCCAAGTGTTGGTAGCATTTGAAAATGGAGAAAAAGTAATTAGCTAGACAAATCTTCTTTAATTAAAAATATATTTCACAAAATCAACAGAAGCCAAATTATGTACATTTGTGCATATATGCTTAATCCATACTCTGCAAGACATGTCATATTTCCTTTTCCTTTTTCATTTTTTCCCAATGACTGAAACCTAGATATATGGAGTCATAGCATCTGGGTCCCTAATTTTTATATTTTACAAATAAAGGCATAATATTTTTATTTGTAATGAACAGATCCCTAAATGATTGAAATACTTTTCAGTGTTAAGCTACAAACTTAGTCAAAATTTAGTATTATAATGATAATTTTATGTTTTATAAGAGGTTAGGGACTTATTTATATTTATAAATTATCATGTTTTTAAAAGGATAGTTGGAATAATTTGATCATTCCCGTGAAAGTAATAAGTTAAGGAATCAATTCTCCTCACACCAATCTTGAAGGAGAATTCTTGAATTTCAGATTGTTCATGCAGCAATGTGAAATTTGGAAGCTAAGAAATAAAAAAGGGATTAAATTTGCGTCCTTGGTGGTGAGAATATAAAACCTCAAGGATCTGCATAAAATAGATATATAGACATGGGCTACCAAACAGTAGATATCAGATGGCCATAGTTCTGCAAAATACTGCAGTTAATTCCATGTGTATCTGATACAATTCCATGAGGGTGAGCAGTTGTCAATATTTCCCTTGTTTTTAATAATATATTTAGTGGGGACTAATCTGTATAAAAAGCAAAGTATTAGAAGCCAGTTCGTCAACTTTGCTTCCCAGATGGCTTCCTCTTTAGCAGCTGCTGGTTTCTGTAACTTTTGTCCATGTCACAAGCCAAAGCAGAAACCAAACAAATTTCCCCAAGTCAGATCATCTCATAGCTTCAGAGATGAAGGTATAGGCAAAAACAATAACACAAATTCATGAGCATACTGCATATATATGTACAAAGAAGAAGTATGAGACGAAAAGATGTATACATTGATGGGGCTCTTAGCTCTGGATCTTCAAGGGATTTTTTTTACTATCTTGTTTGTTTCTGAATATATTTTCTTCTTGATTTTTGTTATTCATGGATAAGTATTGTTTGTGGTTTCTCATGCAGTGCTTTTTGCCTTTGGTTTTTAACAGGAAAGTCGGCAGATATTGTGAATGCAAACTTGAGTATATTGAGGAAGAGAATAGAGGAAGTGAAGAAGAAGGAGATGTTAAGGAAGAGTTACAGAATCGAACATGGCTGGAATTATAAATCTGGTTATGATCATAAGCATAAGAGAGCTGATATATTCAGTGGATCAATGGAGATTATTGGTTTTGTTGGTGGTGCAATTGGGTTTGTTTTTCTTAGCGGTTCTCTTTGCATCTTCCTCATCTCCTTTCTGGTCAATTTAAGCAACTGAAGTTTGGTATGTGCAATATTTTACCGACTTAATGTGAGCATGAACATACATGTTCTTTCAGGGTATGTTTGGGCTGATGTGCTTTAATTTAATTTGGAAAATACAATAGTAAATCTTTATGTCATATGTGTTTAGATTGTTGATGGGAGCAAGCAGCTAATTAAAGATATATTTGAGTATTGAAATTTAGGTAAATGTGACTGTAAAATTCAGAAATAATGTTGTCTTAAAAATTTTGTTTGATATTAACGTATTTTTTTATTAAACTTTAAAAACGTAACATTAATATTTAGTACAAAATTATTTATTTTTACAATTATATTTAATATTTATTAATTTCATTTTATATTAAAATTATAATATCTTAAATTTAAACAAAATTAAAATTACTAAATGTCAAATTTAAAGAAAACGGCTAATAATACCATTAGTTGTCGTGTGGGGATAAGTATTTATTTATGAAACTATTTTTATCTTTTATATTTTTAAAATTGAATACAAGTTGGATGTTTCTAATATAGTTTAATTATTTTTTTTAACCAAAAAAAAAATTGAGAAATTGATTTTCGAAAAAGAGAATATAAGTGTTATAGTCCGAACACTTATCATCAATCTAAAAAATTAATTTATTAGATAATATTATTTATTTATTTTTATAAATTCAAGACCAACATATTCTATTTGATGCGAGACATAATATAAAAAGACACATCATATGTAATAATTCCTTGTTAGAGTATAAAGTATACATATTTGAAAATAAGTATAAATAAAAATAAAAATTTAAATATATTTTAATATTACTTTTTACAAAGACGTTATTTATTATTAATTTAAAAAATTAATATATTAAGCGATGTTATAAATTCAATACCAGCCTATTGGATGCAATACTAGGCAGGTAATCAATTTGTTAAGAGCCTAAGAGGATGCTGATATAGATGATGTAAGATATACATCTGTCTGTGTTTGTTTGAAAGGGGAAGCCGCCATGTTTGAATAATCTTTGTGTTCTTTGAAATTAGGGTTTGATCTGGAATTTGATTCTAAAACCATATACACAGATTTGCAGACAGTTGTTTCTGGAATCGTGTGCGAGTTTTCTAGCACAAGGAATTGGAATACAGCAGGAGTAAGTGGAGAACAATTAGCCTAATTAAGGGCATAATATATAATATTAATTTCTGATAGTCTTTTAATTAATTATGCATGACATGGAATGTGCCCAGTTACCATATTTTTGAAGAAAGAATATGATGTTGTTTAATGAAAAGATGCATATTCCAATTCTTGTTTTTTTCTTTAATTAAATTTTGATACGTTTTAATTACTTTAGTTATTTTTAATTAAATATTCGTATATTCAGATAATTAAGTCGTAATATATTTATATATGTTATATTATTTAATATAAAAATTTAAATATATTATAAAAAATTTAAAATACGAATATAAAATTTAAGATAATTAATATAAAAATTAAAAATTTAAATATATTTTATATTTAATATATTATAGAGAATCTGGTCTCATGTAAGAATTTGACCATACGCGGCAGATATGATCATCATCATTTACACTAGGTGGGTAGATCCGACGGTTAAGATTAATGGAATGATGAGCTGCTTGAAAGCAGGGAACATCCAAAACGAAGGCGTTTAGGTGAAAACACTAGCATCAAATTATAACAATTTTTTAAATTAAAATTAAAATAATATTATTATTCAAATCTTTTATCTTATTAAAATTTATGCTTTTTAAACTGAGTTATTTTGTATTGGAATCTTGTCCAAATTATGAAATTGTATGGGTGCCTTTGGAATTGATGAAGGTGTTTTTAGCATCATTCTTATGGCATTAGGCTAAACCATTAAGGTAGGCCGAAGTCCAAAATTGACAAGATTGCAGTAATAAACATCTATAATCAATCATCCCCAAGCTCCTTAAGACTGATTAATCACATCTATAATCACAATTAATCTAATAAACATACATTACCCTTTTTTTTACTGGACGATTTCTATACAAGTTTTCCCTCTATTTCCATTTTATCCCCAGAAGAATCGTAAAATTCATATTCTTCAGCTTCAACTTTCTCCGCCACAATTTTTTTTTTAGGAGAAAACAGAAACAAACAAGTAGAAGCAGAGAGAAATTATCTTGAACTGACTGGCTCTTCCTTTATAGTTTCCAACAATGGCTTCCTTGATCTACAGGAAACTACCCTGTACTTGAACTCTGGCACCGGAAACCCTTCATTGATTCCCTCCAAGCTCAATCTCGATCCCTTCTCTTCATTCCCATTATCCAGTCTTTGTTCCTGGTCACTGCTGCCGGATTCCGGTGAGATTCTCATCTTCCCAGCGGATATTCTCTTAGCTGCTGAGTTAGCAGCCATGAAGAGCGCGGCCATGTCAGCACCAGACACCACAGAATTCACCCGCTTCATAGGAAACATTAAGTAAACATTTCCCAACTCCAATTCCTCATCAGCGCCGAGCGCGGAAAATCTCTTCCCAATGTGCAGAGACTTGGCGTTGGTCAGAAAGAAATTCGGACACTCGAGCATGACTTCCGCCGCCTTTACAAGTTCCCGGAACTGTCTTATCTCCCCTCCCGGAAGAACCACCCTCGCCGCCTTTCCGT
>CP135585.1:424750-622962 GCA_032401905.1 Swietenia macrophylla | reverse complement strand
TTTTTTTAAAAAAA
Source organism: Swietenia macrophylla (assembly GCA_032401905.1). Classification (NCBI taxonomy): domain Eukaryota; kingdom Viridiplantae; phylum Streptophyta; class Magnoliopsida; order Sapindales; family Meliaceae; genus Swietenia; species Swietenia macrophylla. Next base: position 622,948 of record CP135585.1, on the reverse strand, counting down.
ATTGACATCATTTCCGTATATGTAATTTCTCGTAGGTATTAAAGTTTAAGATTTTCGTCCAATCTTTTGTATTATTAATTTAAATAAATATTAACACATGATATAATTAATAAATAAACATTTCATATTATATTTTAATCATTTTAATTTATATCATAAAATTTAAAATAAATTTATAAAATTTATTAAAATATAATATAAAATATTTATAATTATTATTATTATATTATGTGTCAATATTTGTTTAAAAATTAATAATTAAAGAGATTAAGAGAGAGTCTTAATTCATATATTAATTGATTCAATAGTTAAAATTGAGTTAAATTTATTTTTTTTACAATATTAAAAAAGAAAAAAAAATTAATTTGTGGGCTAATTAATTCTATAATTTAATTTATTTTGTGACTGAAATTGGTGGGGAGAATTACTAATAATTTAGGTTGGCAAACACATAGAGTTTGCACCGGAATCCTCGGCCAAGTCAAATCATACCAAATTGCTCAGGCAGGTAATTAAATTGTCACCATTAAGGTGACGTGCTGACAATGGGATTCCTCGGTGACAGCCGCTTTATCCGGTGGAATTAGGCAATTGATTGGGATTCTTCGTTAATTTAGAAGAAAGTATTAATGGTAACACTTCTATTAATATAATAAAATTATTTTATTAATAAAATAAAAATAATTTATTTATTAATAATAAATAAAAATTTTAAAAATTATTATTTAATTAATGTACTTAAAAAATTATAAATTTTTTAATTTTTTTATTTACTATTGATAAACAAAATTTTTTTATTTTTTTAAATAATTTCATCACATTAGTAATAATATTATTTTAAAACTGAAGTGATATAATATAAATTTTTTTAATTTTTTTATTTATTATTGATGACCGAATTTTTTTTATTTTATTAATTAAATAATTTCGTTACATTAGTAATAAGATCATCTTATCTAAATTTTTTTTAATTTAATACTAAACGCCGTGTAAAACTGCAAGAATTGAAATTGAATTGATATATTATTGTAACTCCTGTGCATATTATTAATTTCTTCAAATTATATGTTGTGATTTCAAGTTTGAGTGGAAGTGATGTTGGATAGAGTCTTCAAATTGAGTGGCTTGATTACTGATGTCTTTCCTTCCCACAAGGCCTTGGAAATGAGCTTGTAAGTATGCTCAGATGGGTGGAAATAATCCCAGAACAGAAATGAATTGGGGTTTTCACAAATTTTGTAACCTTCTCTCCCACATTGCAGGTATCCTCCAAGAACACTTCCATCACCACAACATGCAGCAGAAACATCTGTGAAACCTGCAACATGCAATCATAATAAATTTACTCATTTGTAGAGCAGTTCTAGCAAGAGTCAAGAGATTGCTTAATAATATAAGTTAATTGTTGACATAGCATGTAAGTTAAGGTTTCATTTCAAACCTTCCCTATTGCATCTTAAATGTCATAAAAATTATGAAGTAAACTATTTGAAATTAGGGTAGATATTTTTGGTTTGGTTAGATTTTAAATAAATTTAAAATTATTAATTCGATTTAATTTAAATCGATCCAAATAAATGGTAGGATATAAATTAAACGAAACTGATATAGATTAGGTTCAATAATTTAAATTAAATCAAAAATAAAAAGTATTTTTTTAATTTTATAAATTTTAAAATATAAATAAAAATATTTTATTAAATATAAAATTTTAATGAATCATAATTCACTAATTAAAATAATAAAATACAAAATATAATTTTTAAAATAAATGAATTGGTTTAATTTTTTTATTTAAATCAAATTTAAATTAAAAATTGAATAAAATCTTTAAATTTTGTTTTCTTTCAAGTTAAAATCGAATAAAAAAAATTTTCAAATCGACATAGATGGGTTCTATTCTTTTTACATAGGTTGGGTTCAAAATTACCCTCCGCTAACTGAAGCCGCTCAAAAGATTCAATCAAGTAAATTGTAGAGAGGTAAAGAATTACCGTAGCGTTTAGGAGCTGCTCTAAATCTCTGAACTAAATCGTAAACTCCTCCATAAACAGCAACTGCACCAGGATACTTGGTAGGAATTTCCTGAACCAAACTTTCCAATCCCTTGTTGTAATTCTTGACCATCACATTCATCTTTCCGAAACATCGAACGACAGGTGCACCGGGCAGCAGCGCCCTGGCAGGAACACAGCCGACAGGGCCAAGAGAAAACACGGCGATGCGTCGGGCACCAAGAATGTAGAGCTGGTCGATCAGGTTGGCCACTTCTGCTAACATTGCGTGAACATAAGCATTTGGGGAAAGTGTTTGGGGGTCAAATGACATGAAATAGTTGTAGATGTCATTGGAGCCGGATTCGAAGAAAATGAGGGACTTCTGGAGAAGATTTTTGTCAATTTTGTCTTGATTTACTAGAGCCTGGAATTGTTGAAGCTGGTCCTGAACTGGTATGATTCCCTGTGTGACATCACAATGAAAGCAAAAAAGCAGTGATCATACATCTGTTTTTCATGCTGCTCACGATCTGTTTTCCTCTTTCAGCAATCTTTTAATTGCTTTTGTTGCTGTATTGTATAACATTCACGATAGATGCATTTGCCTGTGATCAAATGCAGGAATTTATTATCTTTTCTTGAACTAGTCAAACTTGTACTTAAAAAAGTGCAACTCTGCGATATTTTAAAGCATGATTGAGTCGAAGAATGAAAACTGATGTATAACCACTCTTAGTTTAAAATCTTAATTTTGAGTTAAATTTTAGAGATCTCGGTCAGTCCTACAGTACTTGTCTCCCCTACCATAACTGTGTACTTTCAGTTAAGAGGTGAGAATTTTTCCTTTATTTTTTCTTCTTGGCCTAGCAACTGTGCATTAGGGATTATACAATCCCAAATGTACAAGTCAATTAAAACGAAAGCCTATTATCTAACTATTTAAACAGAGAACAAGAATTGCATATATGTCAGCATATTCTGAACTTATACCCGACTCTATCACTTCTATTTTAGCTAGGAAAGTTTTCTTACCCAGTCCTTATTTGTTTCCCTCAGAACACCACTGCCAGCACTAGCAAAGTTAATTCCATTTGCTGGGTAGTCCTTCCTACTTCCATTCATCACAGCAATTTGTGCCTCCAGATATGGCTTCTGTAACTCAATGCCAATAAATTGTGCTGCCATTATACATCAACCAATTAAAATTGGAATTTAACACTAAACAACGTCGTATAATTCTAAACAAAACATCCACCTCTTATAATTTTTATTGAAAACAGACAAAAAAGAAGTAAATTAAGAAAATGTAAACTCACAAATGAAGTCAGCAACAGTTCTGCCATTAGTGAATCTCCCAGTGGGATGGTGGAAAAACTTTGAACCATAAGGAGGAAAATCAGCCTGAGCAGTACAGTTTTTGTTGTAGTGGTTGTTTCCCGCATCAAAAATGGAGTCACCAAAAGTGAAGATTGCAGGAACATGGAGAGAAGAAACTAGCATGCACAAAGAACCGAAGAAGACAATTATGAGAGCAAGTTTCTCCATGGAGAAAGTAAAAATGAACTGAACTGAACAGTTGTTGAATTGAAGAGAAATGGAAGAAATATATAGAAAAATGGCAAAGCAAAGAGGATTTACAGGAGGGAAACAAGACAAAATTATGTAACGGAATGCACGAGCAATGGCATGAAGAGTAGTTTGCTTTGTGAATAATTCTCTGCTGAAAAGCAAAGCTGTGATGAACGTTTGTGATCCAAGATTGTGTGTCATTTTGCACCAATTTGTGTCGCCTTTAGAAGGGGGAAGAAACAGAAAGTGACCAGAAAGATGTACACATTTTGTACAAATTGATCCATTTTTTGTTCTTGGTGTAAATACATTATCCATGGGGAATTTTACTAGAGCTCCTCCCGATGGTTGTCAAATGTCAAATGGCTGGAAGAAAGAGTTCAAAATTCTTACCGAGACCAAATAGCAAAATGTTAAAATTTTGCTTACACGACACCGTTTCATTAATTATTTGTTTTATGGTTTGGTTGGACCATTAACGACGCCGTTTCGTGAATTTAAATGAACTAGACTTCTCTGAAACATTCTCATTCCTCTGTTTGCTGTGCGTGCTCTTTCGAGTTTATTTGTCTGTTGTTTTGTTCCATACTGTTCACTGAAGTGAGTAACCAAATGCTTGGGATAGTGGAAGAAGATATATGGGCAAGAGCCACAAAAGCGGCAGATGATTTGTATGAAATCAAAGAAACGTTTTTTGCTGAAAACCCAGTTGACACCTCGCTCTCAAACTCCTCGATTCCATCTCTCCTGGTACTTCCTCCACTTTTTCTTCATACCCATTTTGGATTTTTATCGCTTATTGCTTTCTAGTTGCGTGTATTTTTCTTTTTGATCTAGCTAAATGCGGTTAGAATATGTTGGTTGGAACTTTATGTGATGCAAGTTATTTGATCAGGTTTTTGTAATTTTTTTTGGTTGATTCTTATACTTTTCTTTTAGCCATGATTAGTTCTACTAATTTTATGTTGTCTGTTGCGGTTGAAAGTTTAGGAAATAATTGTTTGGCTCTCTTGAGTTGTTTTCGATTCTATTGAATTAAAGTCTGTGATGGCAAATACTGGAATAAACTCAATTTAGCTTGATAATTACTTGCTTGAATGAATTCGCAATGTGGTCTATTCTGTTTCTTAATAGTATCTCAAACGGGTTGCTGCAAATTTCATCTTCTAGTATATCGTGTGTCACATTGAGTTGTGGGGAAATTTTTTTTTTTTTAAATCAAGTTCTCTTTTTTGGGATGCTCATGTAATTGTAACTACATGTATATGTCAGAGCAAAGGAAGTCACCTGTGCAGCGTGCAACTTATGCGTATCTAAAAGGAAAGATATTGGATGTAGTACCTGAGTACAGGAAAGATGCAGAGGATCATCTCTCTAAAGCTGTAAGTAAGAACAGGCTGTTAATTCTAGTTCTTTATATGCTGTAAAGGATTGGCTTGAGTTCATGTTTCAAAGCTTTTATGCCCTGCGTGAAGTTGAATCCATCTCTTGCAGATGCTTGGTTATGATTGGGTAGTTGCATTTGGAAGAAGGGAGATCTATCTGCGGCAAAGAATTGTTTCAAACTTGCACTAAGCAAGGTTATCTGATACTAGATTGCAATTGTTGTTTATATTTCAATAACTGATGTTGTATTCACTCTAGCGGTGTTTGTTTTCTGGTTTCAGTTATACTTATTTATTTGTTTATTTCTTTTTGGCCCAATATAGGGTACAAACAAGAAGATCCTTTGTCAGTTATCAATGCTTGAAGCAAGAAAATTATTTTCCTTACCCTGGATGCAGATAGTTGTTTGTACCTTTTGGATGCTTAGGGGTACAGTTTCAAAAGACTTATTTTCAATTTTATTTGTTGACATCTTTGTGCCTTTCTCACTCATCTATAGATAAATAAATAAATACAGAATCATAACTGACGTAGTGGACACGATTGCGCCGTATTTAATCAAAGGATATAAGTTATATCTTGAACTTGCATATCAATTTTTTATTGAGTTGCAAACATATTTTTTTCCTTTTTGTAGGTTTTGAGAATCAAGTAGAAATTGTTGAGGAAAGCATTCAACATGCCAAGGAAGCTATCATATTGGATGTCAAGGATGGAGGTTCTTGGTGTACGATTCAATATTAATCCAACCTCAGAATTACTCTGATCTGATAATTTGATCTCTGAATATCATTCACATACAAATGCATGCTTTACTTTGCATTGCCTTAAAAATTTATTCGCACAAAGTTTTGCTGGCAATCTTGGGTAGCTTCTTATGACAGTACTAGTTGATGATTTGACCACTTCATTTATTGCTGCATATGGAGAAAAGCATTTAGACTTTGTCTATTACACGTGTTACACACATTTAAATATTGTTATATGCTGGGTTTTATGACAAATCTTTGGAGTTTTTTCAGCTTACATATAGGAAACTTTGCTTTCTGATTTTCTATTTTCATAATTTCTTTTCCCAGTAAGATTATATTGATCTTCCTATTGACAGATAACCTTGGAAATGCATGCCTAACAAGTTTTTTCGTGACTGGAGCTTGGGATCACAGCAAACTTCTGCAATCTTTAAAAACGTATCAAAATGCTGTGAGCTTGCATAGTAGAACTTTCCCTTCAATTTCTTCAAATTATAGATTTGTAAGGGGGTTTTTTCTGATTATTGATAATCTTTTTCAGGAGAAAGATGAGAGAATGAATTCCAATCCAGACCTTTATCTTAACTGTGCCACTGTAAGTTGTGTTTTCCTCTTTTTTCTTCCCCTCTATGAAAAATTTTGATTTTTTTTTTTTAAAAATGAAATGGATCCAGGCTTTTGTTGTTGTTACTATCAGGTCTGCTCATGTTAGTACCTTATTTTTTTATGACTTTATCCTCTGAGTTGCTTATATTTGTTTCCTTTGATTCACCAAAACTTCTTTTGTGCTTCTCCATCACTATTCACAAATTTTTTTCTCCAATGGTTAAATGCTTGTTCCTCCCCAGTTTTCTATTTGAAAATTTCTTAAGTGGCAGAAGAACGATCTAAATCCTAAAATGTGTTTTTTTTTTCCTTTTAAAAAGTGGTTTACTTTCTTTAAATGCAACAGAGTATGCGGCTGTTCAGAACATTCAGTCATGCTCTTGATTCTGTCTTGGAAAACCAAGTGATCTGTGTGAAGATAATGCTGGCATCGCTCATCGTAATGGATAAATGTTGAACTTAATGACTTATCAGGGGCTTTGGGCATCAGTCTTACGCAACGAGAGCTTGAAATTTTTGAAATAGATAAATAAATCAAAAAATAATGAGGAAAAATAATTTAAAAGGATTCTGAACAACTGAATTGTATTTTTTTTTGTATGTTATCTTTATTATAGAATGTCATTGGGTAAGTGGAGGTTCATCCTGCTGCTTAGGATCCAAATATTATCTTAGAATTTATTTATCTTCTTTTTACTGTTTACAGGTGAACAAATATTTAGAGAATTACGAGAGGGCCTTTAGTGGATTTGAAGCTGCTGCCTTAAAGGATCCTAGTCTAAATGCTATTGAGGAGGTCCGGATGATGGTTAATCTTCTCAATAAGAGAGAGAACTTGTTGAAGGTAATTATTTTTTATAGTAGTTATGCAGACCTAGTTTTACAAGTTGCTGTATTATTTTAATGCTTTTCCTACAAGGAACACTACTTTTAATGAAATGGAGAGGGAAGAAGACTTGTGCATTTAATAAATTTTCATTAAACATAAACTTTTGAAGGAAGCAGTCGATGAGTAGTTAAGACCACTTTGAAGTTTTCGTTCCTTCACTTTAAACAACACGATGCTACTCCTAATTCATGATTAAATTAACTTTTGGTTAAATTTGATAAATTGTCCTATGTATTATTTCTTTGCAAGATGTGGTTTAATAAAATGTGATTTTATTGGGACATGCTAAAGTTAAATGAGTTGCATCTATGGCATCGTCCTTGGCTACTGCAAAATGTAAGCTATGCCACTTTACCCTGCTGTTGTCATCAGTGGTTCATGTTGACTTTGTTTGAGCCTTAAAATTACCATTCCCGTGTATGAATTGGGAAAAACTTAATTAACAAATATATATATATATATATATATTTGTCTTTGGCATGCATCTTTTATGGTTAGTGGGTTCTTCGCATAAAGTTGCTACTTTGGATTTGCTGTCAGAGGGTCTCAACAAAACAGTTGCAGTAACAGGAAAGGTGCTATTTTTAGTGAAGCATGAGAATGTCATTCCCCTGTGAGTAGTCTGCTTGACAACTTTTCTTGCTCTATTTATTGCACATATAAATGCAGATTTGATACAAATCAGTGCTTTTTTGCATGAAATAGCATTGACTTGAACCAAATCTGGATTTTAAAAATGTGCATGTCCTCAGGAAAAAAGGACTGTCTAAATGTATTAGTCATAAACTTACACCATGCAGATACCTTGAACTTCATTAATCAAATTTATATGGAGATTGACTAGTGGGTGGATGGTATGTGTGTTGGAGTTTTTATTGAAAGTTGTTTTTAAAAGTGCTTCTGGAGTGGGGCTTGGAATGACCTAGAGGAAATAGTATACACTGTTCCCACATGCTTCATATGTTATGTCTTAAGCATCTTTGTGCTTGTACATTTATCATGAAAGTAAAATCACCTATTATTTTTTGTTTTAATTTCGTTGAAGTTATTAGCCATGGAGATCACATCCAAACTCTTTCTCTCTTTTCTCATGCTGGTACTTTGTGGTTTGTGATTCAAATCAAACATGCTTTGTTCTATCCGTGTATGGATTACATGATGATGCAGCAAGAGTTGGCTCCTTGACTATTTTTATATTCTTTCTGGTTTTTTAAACATGTAAAAACATGTCCTACAAAATGTGGCGTGGTTCTCTTCTAGTAATCTCATTTTTCACAGCATTCTCTCTCTCTCTCTCTTTTTTTTTTTTTTCAGGTGGGAAAATCATAACATTTCCTCCTGAACTTTTGCAAAAGTACCAAGGAAAAGTCGTGTTTCTGTTCCTTTACTCGACCCATTTAATTTGGAATCACTACGTCTCAACTAGGAAATATAATTGACGATTTGAGTCAATTTCTTATTTCATGAGCCCTCTCCTTCTACTGTGAATCCTTCAAGACTCCAATAAAGTCAGTAAATCGATCTTTATTGTTAGAACCAATGCAAAATTTGCTCTCAAATCTTGATACCTTAACCAAATTGTCTCCCCCATTGTCTTCAAATATCACCACTTGAGTTGCCATTTCTTATGAAATCATGTAAATATCAAATTTATAAGACAATAAAATTATGTTTCATTTGTAGAATATATAATTGATATAAAACACACAAAGAGGCTATGACTACTGCCATATATTGAGCGTACGCCGTGCCATTTTGTACTGGTTATTCGACTTAGTGGCATGTTATAATTAAGTGAATCCTCGGGTTGCAGATTAAAGAAGGATATCAGCTAACACTACTAGAACCTTGTTAACCATCTTGTTGATTTTTCCTCGAAAGAAAAGGTATGATCTCTTATGTACGGTATAATTTTTTTAATTTGTTTTCACGTAATTTGCTCTTTTCTTTTACTGATATACAATCGTGATGATAACAATGATGATCAGATTCTTAAAATTTTAGTTTTCATTCTTGTGAATCTAACCAGTGTTACCAGTTCAAGTCAATTCGCGTGGATTTCTTGGAGCAAGTGCTTGTAAATGGAAGCCCGCAACCTCCTCAAAAAGTTCTTCGTTCATTGATCTATGCCCAACATAAAATCATGAACAGCTGTTTCAAGTAGGATATATACTTTTATGAGTTGTGTTTTGATTTTTTTTTTTTGATCTTATAAATTTCTATGTTGTAACGTGTGTAAATATATTAGGGAAATGAGTAAGAAAAGAAAAACACAGAAGAATGTTGAGTTTTATTCCAATTTAAAGTCAAATGTTTACCCATCAAAACAGAGCATTGTACATTCTCTTGAACTAGCATATGATTGACTACTTGCAAAATTCTTTTGAGCTTTAACCATCTGCAAATCTCCTACTAGGCTGTGTGATTATCACCCTGAGTTACATGTTTTTCTTATCATCATTATCATTGTAGCAGGCTTCGTTTGCTATTAAGGTGTTGTGAAATGAAAATATTTAATATAAATATTGATGAAAAAATGAGTGAATTTGACTAAATGCTGAAGTTATCAAAGACTTTTTCAGCTTTGTTTTTAAAATACAGAAGCTCGCCATGTTTATTGTATGTCTCAATCAATTTTGACAGTTATTGCTAGGGTGAGAAAAAATTTCCACGGCAACAGGAGCTTGGCCTGTTCGGGCAAAGAAATGGGGTTAATTTTGATTCTGTTTTACTTAAATGGATCGAAGAACAAGGCCCATTTCGTCTCTGTTTTAAGAAATGGGTCAAATCATTTCTATCATGATTCATCCGTCAATATTCATTTTGAATTTTTTTTTTTAAAAAAGAGTTAAAAATTTAATATATTTTAATTTAAAAAATTTAAAATTTAATAACATAAATTTAAAATTTAAATTATTAAAATAAAAGTATAAAATAAAAATAAAAAATTAAATAAAAATATTATAATATAAATGAATATGAGAATTTTCCCTTAAAATAGAAGCCGATCAAGAATTTTCTCTCTAAAATAGGAACCGCAATTTCAGGCTATCCTCGACCTGTTGCAATCCGTAATTAGAACAGAAAATTTTGAGACATGGTCATATTTTTTGTAACACAATCCATGTCTTAAATCCCAAACCTACTCATCATCCATCATTGATTGATTCTCTCTTTTCTTTCTAATTTGATCATCATGTTTCTGGGTTTTGACCAAAATAAAAAAAAAATCATAACTTGTATTGAATTCAAAATCAAAGTTAAAAAAAAAAAAATGGGTTACTTTCTTCAGGCTAAAAGAAAGCTTCTAAATGAAACCAAAATTGGAAGATGCAAATTGCATTAATTCTTACAAATTGCAAATACAAACTAATCATTCTTCAGACACTCAGAATAGAACCTTAACGACTAACCCAATAAAACTGGAGAACCACCTGCCTGCATGCACTAACTAATTTCTTCTTCCTCTTCTCGGCCTTCGCATTCTGTTGCATTGCATTCGTTCAACCATCCTTACTAACCACCAGGGTCTTCCCGTTGCGAATACCAAATACCCCATAGACAGGCCAATCATCAATCCACATGCATATCCCATCATAACAATTTTCCAATCAAACCAGCTCGATCCATCGTCTTCCGCGAAGAACATTGTCGGCGCTGATTCGGACGCTTGGCCGTTGCTACATTTCTGTGACAATGGGAATCCACACAACCCCGAGTTCCCAATATATGAACTGTTTGAGAATGTATTAATTTGGGGTCCTCGAGGTATAGGTCCCTCAAGTTTGTTGTAAGAAAGATTCAACACTGAAAGAGATATCAGATTTGTCAATTGCTCAGGAATCTCCCACACAAGGTTGTTTGAAGAGAGGTCTAATGATTCAAGAGCTGTCAGATTTGCTAATGATGATGGAATGCCACCTGTAAGATTGTTGTGAGAAAAGTTGAGACATTTGAGAGAACTAAGATTTCCTACCACTTCTGGGATATGTCCTTGAAACCGGTTGCTGGACAAATCAATGGTTGTGAAAATGGTTAGAATTCTCTCCATGACCATATCGTTTCCTTTCACTGTCAAAAACGCAGAATAATACTCAGCGCCATAATCACCTCGCTCCATATATTTCACTTTGGCACTATTGTTATCCCCGTGCATCATAGCTTTAAGATCTTGAAAATATCTTGCTGGTAAACCACCACAGAATTTATTGCGAGAGAGATCAAGTATTCGCAACTTTGCAAACGAAAATTTCGTATTGGAATTGCCAATGGGACCATGGAATCTATTAGACCTCAAGATAAGCACTTGTAAATCTGGAAGATCTGCTAACCAGTCTTGAAAGGTACCTTTAATTCTGTTATTTCCAACATCCAAAACTTCCAAACTGCTACAATTAACCAACGATGGTGGTAATGGTCCCTTTAATTTATTGCCATTAAGATTGAGAGTAATCAAAGCGTTGCCCTTTGCAAAAGTTTGAGGGAGGTTGCCGTTGAAGTTGTTCATTCGCAGATCTAGGACTAATAGGTCTTTAGAGCTTCCAATATTTTCTGGAATCGTTCCACTGAAACTGTTATTAGACAAGTCAAGACATACAAGAGAGCTCAAATTGCCAAACGATGCAGGAATCTTTCCAGTCAATTGATTATTTGAAACTGAAAAGAACCATATTGAAGGGGGTGGAACCATCAGTGACCCTTGAAGCAAGTTGGAACTAAGGTCAATAAATACAAGATTGCTACTTAAATTATTTGAAGAAAGCCTGAGGTCAGTCAGATTCACAAGTTCAGAGATTGAACATGGAATTGAGCCAGTTAGGTTGTTATCACCGAGATCAATATTCTCAAGTGATGGTAGAGCCAATAGAGTAGAAGGAATAATTCCATTGAGAAAGTTAGAACTTAACGTAATAGTAGCTAAATTTCGAGGCCCTCCCACAGAAGAAGGAATTGCACCAGTTAGTTGATTGCCCGAAAAGTCTAAATAAGAAAGTTGAGTTAGGTTGACAAAAATATCTGGTATTTCACCACTGAATATGTTGCTTGATAGATCAAAATAAAAGAGCTGCCCCAGATTTGAAAGAGATGAGGGGATGTGACCAATAAAATTGTTACGTGCGAGCGTCAAAAAAGTAAGTTGTGTAAGGTTACCAAATGATGTTGGAATTGATCCTGTGAAACTGCAGAAAGAGAGATCCAACAAACTGAGGCCACTGCTCCAGTTAGCCTTTGGAATAACACCTGACAATTTGTGGTTAGCTGTTACAAAAAGCGACTGTAGGTTCGGCAGGCAGAAGGTGCTTTCTGGGAAATTCCCCCGTACTCCACTGTCTACCAGACTCAGAGATGTTAAAGAACAAGATAGATTCATAAAGGACCCGGCTACTATGTTAGACATGTCTAGCGCATCTAGAGATAGTTCCTTCAATTTTGTCAAATTTTGAACTAACTTCTTCCAAACAGGTTCTTGAAGTCTCACTTCATAATTCCAAGAGAGATCAAGTGATTCCAATTCACACAAGTGGGAAATTTCAGGTGGAAGTTGACCACTAAAGTTGGAGGAAGAAAGGGTTAGATGTCTCAAACTAGGAAATTTTCCAAAACCAGGAGAAATGTTGGAATGATTGAAATCATTGTCAGCAAGGTTGAGCTTTTGCAGGTGAGGAAGGAAGAAAAGACTGCTGTTGGAAGGGATGTTTCCGTAAAGGCAGCTACAATTGAGTTCGAGGCCAATCACATGACCCGTCGCCATATCACATGTTACTCCATCCCACGAGCAGCAATCAGTATCCTTTATCCAATAACTCACCTTTGGATAACATTGCGGATTACTGTAGGAGTAAGAAGTACAAAACGAAGAACTGCTTTCGAAGGAAAATTGTTGCTTAAATTGGAGCAATGCAGAACTCTGGTCATGGGAGCACAGTTTTGCATAACTCTGAGAATACAAGAGCAATAACTGAAGGCAAAACATTTGACAGGACCAAGTTACACAACCCATATTGTTCTTTTGGTAATGAAATCAAAAAAATAGATCGATATGGTTATAAATAGAAGAGAAATGGAGTGTTGATCGGTATCATGTCATATTAAGGGAGGAATTTTAACTGATTGTTCATGGTAAATTTAGCCCACCAAGTCCTGATTACGCCGTTTAAAGCAAGTAAACGTTTGAATACCTAACATTTTCCGCTCCCACAACTCAGTTTTTCTATTATTTCGCTTTGGCATTAATGGACAAACCAATCAAAAAGCAAACATGTGCATGTTATCATGTCACGTATAGAAGAAGCTCTATCCAACTAATCGTAATGGTCAGTAATTTTATGAGAAAGAGCCTTAGATAGTGGGAGACTAGATGGCTCATGGTGGGAGACTAGATAACCTGACTTGAAAAATATTAAAGATGTCAAACGGGCCAGTCTGAATCAGGTTTCCTTTCAAAAATAAAACTTGTACAGACTTGAGGACTGAACCAGGTCGAATTTATGTAAAAATAATAAGATTTAATCTGTAATAAATTCAAACTGATCCATGAATTTAACATACAAATTTTAAAAATTAAAATAAATATATATAACAAAATTTAAATAATTTACGAATCGATCTATGATAAATCTGAATTTATGATAAACTTTTATTAATTTTACTGTTGACAAAACCAGGTTCGAGCCACTCCACCACATCTGTAAAAACTAGTAATAGCTAACAATTAATGATTGTTTGAACTAACAGAAGATAGAACAAAATAAATAAACAAATAAATAACGGATGTTATGGGCATTCTGACAAGTGACAGTTTGTATGCAATGTTGTATAATTCTAAGATAATAATGACTAAAACGACAGGGTTCTTATATACATGGTCACCTCTGGGTCGAGGCCAATCAGATGACCAGTCGCCATATCACATGTTACTCCGTCCCATGAGTAGCAATCGTATCCTCTTTCTGAGAATTCATTTTTGGAAAAGGCCATTGATATCAATAGCAATAAGAAGAAGCTGATGATTCATATTAGACGCTGATGATGACAATATTACAAAAAATAATATGAGAAACTAGCTCGCAATGGTTGGTAATTTGATGATAGAAAGAGGCCTACCGGGGAAGACAGATGACTTGATTTGCAATATTAATTATTCAAGTGTGAGAAAAAGAATTGAAAAGGTTAAAATCTAAGAAAAAAGATTTTTGGGTGCTAAAATATTTACAAGGTCTCGAAAATTTGGTTGCATTGTACAAGCTTGGAATTACATTTACTTATCCCTCAAACATATACAGGGATTGCTAGACTGAGCTAGAATAGATTCCTTCAACCTGCCCTTCTACTTTCCATCACCAGCAGTGTTAGAATTTTTGGATACAGAGAAATGGCTGCTTTAAGATTGAGAGAATGGAGCAATTCTTACGACCCATGGCTGTTATCATGACAGAAAGTGTCGAGAAAGTGTGCCTTATGTTTTAAGAGCTTATTTCAAATGGATTAGTGAAGAACATTTTGGAGATGGTAGTGGAATAATTGATAAGCTCTTCGATTGTCACACAGGTGATAATCTTGCAGAATCTTGGATCTTCTCAGATGCTAACTTCGTTTCAATATTGCATTTGTTTGCCTTTCTCAAAGGCATTGACGAATAATTACAATTGTCACTAGTTGTTAATGCACAGAGCTGTGGCCTGAGAACTGGCAATGCAGGAGATAGGCTAAATTCTCAGAAATTGACTTAAAAATAAGTAATATTAAGTTTGACAAAATATCCTATTTTAAAAAACCGTCTAATATTCTTAAAAATTTTAAAAAAAATTTAAAATTACATAAATTTATTAGTGTATACTGTGCTTATTTTGTTTAATTTCGGCTCAATAATTTAAAATATATATTTATTTCATGCTCAATTTTATTTAATAATTTATAATTATTTATATTTTAATTATTTATTATATTTGTTGTATATATTATATTTCACTACTAATAATTTTATTTTATAATAATTATAAATTAATAGCCGCAACACATGAACTTGAATATATTCTTAATATTC
The DNA here is from genome assembly GCA_032401905.1 of Swietenia macrophylla. Classification (NCBI taxonomy): domain Eukaryota; kingdom Viridiplantae; phylum Streptophyta; class Magnoliopsida; order Sapindales; family Meliaceae; genus Swietenia; species Swietenia macrophylla. The sequence goes on along the minus strand of CP135585.1, from coordinate 607,705 downwards.
TTAAGGCTGTTGCATTAAATGTAAACTATGATTATTAAATTGAATTATCAATCTAGCAACTAAATAATCATCTAAACTTTAATCCAAATAAACAAACACTTAATTATTAGTTAATAAATAAAAATAGAGTAAATAAGCAAAAATTTGACTATGTATTCCTTTTAGAGATGGCCCTAATTCTTTTCTAGAAGCTAGAGCATGACCCATCTCAAATGGCAAAAAGTGTGGCCTGAATTAAGCAGCGTGTCAACTAGCTTGAGTTGCAGGTATATAATTGATATAAAGAAGGCAAGGTAACCATCAGACTTGGGTATCTATATCACGACAGATCTCTACAGGAAAAGGACATTTGTTGTCTGCAGTTCAAGAGCAGAAACTTGTCTCTGATCTGATATATGCTGTTGTTGTTCGAAGGTTGAAGGAGATAATGAAATATGGAAACTACGGAGAGAAACGGAGATGAAGCTTCGGCCAAATCTTACCCCATGAAGGGTGGAGATGGCCAGTATAGCTATGCCAGAAATTCCTGCTTCTATCAGGTATATACTCTCCAGCTCTGGGAAGAAAAGTGCTTTTTAAAAGTCCTTTTGCATGGTTAAACACGTTTTCATATGATGAAAGAGTTAAAGTTGTTTGTTATCTTGAAGAATGAAACGGTTTTCATGCATACGCATGAACTTGCTTTGTGTAAAGAAACTTGAGATGAAGAAACTACGTTCATCTTCAAATTCATTCAACATTGTAGATTTGGATGTTCAGTTGGACCCAATACATTTCTCCCTGTCCAAAATATCATACAAGCTGCGGAAATCAGTTTCCAATTCCATGGCCAGAACCCTAAACACATAGAATTTCGAGTCTTCTTGAGTGATCACGCATTGAACGATTTCAATCCTCTTTTCAAATCTCTCCCTCCTGACAGAAACTAATCCGCTGCCGGAGTTCCCGGAACATTTTACGGTCTGTTGTTTCCCAAGAACTCATTGCACTTTGTGAATTCTTCTTATGCACTTCACTGGCTGTCAAAAGTTCCGGATGAAGTTGCATACAAAAGCTCAGCTGCATGGAAAAAAAAAAAAAAAGAAGGGAGGATTATTCATGGCGGAAGCAAGGAAGTTGGACAAGCTTATTCACGTCAGTATGAAAATGACACGGAGAGATTTCTGAAAGCAAGAGCAATGGAGATTGTCAATGGAGGTTTCATGGCTCTTCTTGTTCCTTGCGTACCCAATGGAGCAGATCCTGAAAAAGCTCGATGGTTGCAGCCATTAAACTTCTGGGTTCTACCCTAATGGACCTGGCTAAAAGGGCAAGCATTAAGAATTCTCCATTTCTTTTCTGGCCTAGAAGTTAATGAAAGTTTAATCAACTTAGAAGTTTGAAGCTACTGAGGAAGTTCTATGGTAAAAGAACTATTTATTTAATTGATTAGGATTTTTTAATACTCTTTTTATTATTTATGTGTATTAAATAAAGCCCTAATTTTCTGTTAATTTTATATCATTATAACGTTACGAGTAGAAACCAAACAATAAAGCTTCGACTATTATACTTCACCATCCCATACTTTTAAGTTGCATCAATTTGTATAGTTATTTATATCCCTGATATCATTCTTAAGCCCAAAATGTGATTGCTCAAGCTATGCGAATACTTCTATGCCTCAAATCTGCATAGGGATTGCTGGATGAAGCTGAAGTTGACTCCTTCAACCTCTCCTTCTCTACTTCGCATCTCCAGCAGAATGGGAGTCCTCCATACAGAGGAATGGGAGTTTTTAGATTGAAAGAATGGAACAATTCTTACGCCGAACGGCTGGTTTAACCAGGCAAAGCATTGGTAAGTTTGGGTAAGAGCTGGCTTGGAGGGGATCGTCAAAGTACATTTTGGAAGTGAGTTCATTGATCAATTTTTCGCCTTTTACTCACAGAAACTCATTGAATCTGGTTTCTTCTCGGATTCTAACTACGTTTCCATGTTTGATCAATTCATCTTCCTCAAACGCACAGATGAATGATTTCACAAAGTTTTCAGGCTTCAAGCTCCATCTTTCATGGAGACCAGCCTTTCTCCCCATTCAGCATGTACTAGCAACAATGAATTTCCAGCAGTTTGTAATCATGGTATCTTTAACGTTTATTTCTAGTCGAGTTCCATCACTAAAATCTCAATTACGGACAGCGCGTTGTACAATTCTGTTGCACTTCCATTACAAATTCCTACTGACATATTACATTCAAAAAAACCTCAAAAATGATATAATAATTTTAAAATTACAACGAGAACTAAGGAACGAACAATACAACTGAACTTATCAAGTGAGAGTCAACAGACACATATAATCACAGGCAAGATCTAGCTGAAACAAATCAGTCCACTAATATTGTAACCAAGTACTTATCGCAGACAAACATTATATAGCCAAGCGAAATAGATGCTACCCGGTTATTGCTTATAGTAGCCACCTTGGTTAGGGTACGTATATGGAGCTGGAATAGTATAAGGAGGCCGAGGAAGAGATCCGGGTTGTTGTCCATGAGCATTGTAGTATGGACCTCGCCACCCTGGGTAGGCAGGTTGGCCATATTCATGGCTAGGTGGTGGCTGTTGTTGGGCCTGTGCAGGTGGGTACGGAGCAGCAGGTGAAGAGGCAGAATAGTAAGGATGTGATGGCTGAGGATTGCCATAGGAGGGAGGAGGTTGACCATACCCGGGCATTGCTGGTTGCTCAGGAGGTCTGTAGTAAGGAGTTTGAAGATGGGGGAGAGGAGCGTTTTGCGGATCTGGCGGCAGCGGTGCACTGGTTCTCTGAGTTTGATGGGGCTGTCCAACTGTAGGGTAGTTGCCATCATACGAAACAGAGATCTTGCGATCTTGGAAACTGAGACCCGCCATCTGTCTCTGTACGTCTTCAATCATCTCTCGGCACTGAATGTTTCTGGTCATTACAAAATCACTGCACTGTTGCTTGATATTTGTGACTGCATCCTGTTCAGCAGAGAGACACTTTAAACATCCACCAAATTTCCATTGGTTCACATAATAGCCTCTTATTTTTGTAAACAGAAGTTGTAACAAATGAGATATTTCTTACCTGGAGGGTGACGTAAAACTTCAATCCCTCGTTGATGTTCTCCTTAATTTCTCGATACTTTGCTATGGCAGCTTGAATTTGCTTATAACACTTCTCCCGTGATGCTGAGACAGAAAGAAACAGAAATGAATAAAATCAGAAGAAAAGAAAATTGAAGACCAAAATCTATAGACCCTCCAAACATTATCATCGAAACCAAAACATTAAAGAAATGGGGGCATAATGGTATTATATTTTCGAATGTCATCTTAACCACAATGCTCCATTTCCTTTCAAGTATATGTTGGAACAGTGTTAAACCTGAAGCAAATGGAACCTACCTTTATAATCTTCAAGGTTAAAGATGGCAGCAAACTCTTCATTTTGAGCCTGTAAAAGATAAAACAGAAAGCACATATTTACATGCACTGATTCCAGAAATTAGCACGACTTCAAACTACCAGCATGAAACAGAAATTCAACATTAGAAGATAAAAACGGAACATCACACTGAGCAATTGATCAAGGATGATTTAATTCTAAAGATACAAATGATGAAGCAAATGCTAGACTAAGGTCATATATATTTATGCACAAAAGTTATGCCAGAGAAGCTGGTATATGCCGTTAACAATGTCTACATATCACCTTTTCCAAGGGGGGTGTGTGTGTGGGTGTGTGTGTGTAATCACATAAAATATCTGCATTTCTTAAAGAACATTTTCCATTAATCATCAGCATTCTTTTAAAGAAACAGGCATTAATCACCATGAAACCTGAAGTACAAAACTTAGAAAAATATAAAGCAAATATACATTTCAAAATATTTAAAACCAGGCAAGGCAATTTTAAGAAACCATGGTAGAAGAGAAACAGACCTGTATTTGCATCAACAATTGTTCTTGTGCCTCGATATTTTGGGCAATATCTTCACAAATGGGATCATATTTTGATATCTCCTTCCTGAAGAGATCCTCGTATGATCCAGTAGAGGTCATCAACTTTGGTAGTATGTCATCCTGAAGCCACAAATATAAATAACATAAACCAAGTGAAGGGTACACTAAATGCAAATAAAGGAGCATTGAGCAAAATCGTCAATCATTGCTCATGATATATTCAGCCATCCACAGTGATAAATTAAACAAAACATAAAAGATAAAAAGTAAACCCAGCCCCTGAAATGTAAAAAAGAAACAATTTGCAACAGGGTCACCGCAACGAAATTTGACAATAATTCTTAGTAAAAGGCACGGCATGATGTAAAAATTTACTCATACAAATTGTACAATAAGCGAACCTCATCAAAAAGATATGTTGCGCAAAGAAGTTATGGAATCAAGAAGCTGTGATGACCAACATATTATAATCAAGAGAACATTTACACCAGGGAGTTGCACATATTCAGAAAGAGGGGCAAATATTATCCAAGTCATCATGGAATAATACAGTTATTATTCCGTCACTAACAGAATAAGAGGAAAGGAGACATTGATTCCTAGAGAATCTATAAATGCAGACTTCCTGAATATGTCCAAATTTAAGAATTATAGAAAACAAAAAGGACACAATAAAGCAAACCTTTCTTTTCATCTCTTTAAGCATGTCCTCCAGACCTGCCCTTTGAGCACCAAGAGTCTCCAATTGTCTCTGCATTGATAAGCAGGCAATTATCAAGTTAGCATCTAGCTATTGAAGCATTGACCATATTACCTATTCTACATGTTATCAGACCTAGCTTAAAGTTACAAAAAGTTATCATCCTAGATATTCATGCAGCAGAGATTATAGTCCCTGCCTTGTTTCTCCTTTACTTTTACTTATATGGTATGTTATTTACTACAATCTTTTCTCATAATTTATAAGCTTACTCGCACTTATAAAAAAAATGCCAGATATTGGTGCATGTGATGCATCTAAAAAGACCCTGAGAGTCAAGTGTTGAACTTTTGTCAACACCCTACGAGCACACCCAATTCTCCCTAGCCGTGTAATACCACTGGTACTACTCTGACAAGTCGTTCAAGAGAAATATAAGATTTCTTTGTACCACAAATCCAAACTTCATAATTTTTCATGCTTTCACTTGCATAAGACTTGACATAATATTATTCACAACCATATTGTTTTTATATTTACCAAAAGCTTCATATTGTTCACTAATGGGATAACCAGATAAATAACAGTCTTTACGAGAAAATATTTGTATGTATATGTACACACACGCATACGAATGTAAGTGTGTGTGTATTAGTCAGTAGTAGTGGAATAAGAAAAATGTCTTCCAGAATCAAAATGAATGTTGCCTGTAATTAACCCCTATTTTTTTCCTTATTTTTCTTCTCTCTCTCTCTCTCTCTCTCTCTCTCTTTTGAGATGTCAGAGATGGAGGTGGAAAGCAATAAACATAATATAATTATTCACAGATCCTATCAAATTCATGAGGTCATAGCAAATTCACGAAAATTGCACAAAATACAGGATGGAAAAAGAAGTTACCAAGCTTTGCTTCAGAGCCCCCACAATAGCATCCTCAGAGGCATCCAAAGACATTATTGGCCTAGCCAGAGTTGGAAGAGCAGATTCTATCTGATAAGAGCAAAAGACATGCATTACTTCCACAGGCAGGAAAAACAATGGCTTAAATTATAAACCTAAAGAAAATGTCTAAAATGAACAGGTTAACTTGAAAGTAGATGACAAAACAGCCAATGTTTGAATGAGTAAATGTTAAATCAAATGAATCAAAGAACCCCATCACTACTGTCATAACTGACAAAAGTAAACCTTTATGCTGCAGAAATATCCCATTGGAAAAAGAAAAGTATCGAGATAGAGAGAGAATAAGAATTTTTAAGATTCTTACTAGCACGCAAATCCCACCTCATTTGCTAGAGCTGATCAAATTCTAAAACAAAGCACAACAATAATTGGCATAAAATACAGAATTGGCAAATGATTGATGCACCCTACATGACCTCTAATATAAGGACACCAAATAACAAAAACACCTGAAATTACTCAAATATTAACTAAGTTAAATGGTTAAAAACACATACTGGACGACGATCAAGAATTGACATGAGTGCAGAATGATCTCTCACTGAACGCTCAATTCGGCCATCACTTTCTGCAGCTTGCTTTAAGTTACCTGCGAATCTATTTAACCTATCTTGCAAGTTCTTTGTCAGGGTGCTGGACTGTGGCCTAGTCCAGCGAGTTCCAAATTGGCTTCTGAATTGGGCATCTTCTGCTGCTTCTTTCTGCAAAAGTTCCTCAGTCTGGATCAGCAATTCCTGATTCACCCTCCTCAGATCCCTAAGTTGCTGTAACTCAGCTTCCAAACCAGCTGGACCACCACTGATCTGCACTGCTTCCACATCCTCTTTAAGATCTGTAGGGAGGATAACATTCCCTTCCAAAGCAAGAATAGAATCTGGTAGGTCCATTTCCCTAAGCCTCACTCTGGTTAGTTCACTTCCTTGCTGCAACCTCTCAGCTTGTGTCCTGATGACATCATCAACCATTTCAGTGTACCTGGAAAGTGCTTTTGCACTACTATCTGGAACAAGATTTGCAAACATTTTCTCCTTGCTTGCATCCAGTACCTCATTCATTGCCATTGGCTTCACCATCGAAAATGCTGGAAGAGGTGGTAAGGAACTGGGAGAAGGAACCCTCATGAGGTAAACTCTATTATTTTCTTTAACAGCCCTCTCAAGGTTGCGATTAAGATTGGCCTCTAACTTGGTAATTGCATCCAGAAGCTGTGTTGCAGCACCCTTTCCAGATTTCCTTGCCTCAGTTAAAGCAGCAACCCCACTCTTCAACCGTGCAATCTCTTCTGCTATCTCCTCTTTCTCATGCAGCTCTAAACTATACCTATAGCAAGCTTCAGCATAGAACAGGACAGCCTTAAGCTGCACATGAGAAATCCAGGCCTTGTCAAAATGATCCTTCAGAGGTGCAACATTCAATGCTGCTAAAGCTTCCTCGTAGTAGAGTCCAACCTATCATCAAGCAAGTCAAACAAGTGACCAACCAGTAAACTCTTTAGTGATGCTACTAAATCAATATGCGCACATCCCATAAAATATTTGTTATTATTCAAATATCCATGATTTTGTAATTAGTTTCTGAGCATGCGTAAACTCGATCAGCTAATTGTGGACAATTTTCAAATTAACATACATCGCACACCATCTAAAAAAAAAAACAAATTTTTACTAGCTACGCTTGACTAAATTCACAAAATTTGCCACCCTTACAATTATTAAGAAAATAAACAAAAGATTCCCACAATTGATTCTGTAGCCTTGATACGACCTTAGCTTCTTCTATCACTAAGTATACTAACTTCAATCAGATTCCGTTTTCTAATACCTATAAGTTGCCTCACCTGCATATTTAATCTCAGCTCTAAAAAAAGTTTCACAAACCATATATAAGTCAAAGAATCCAATAACTAAAATATGCACATAAATTAATCACATTTCATCACAAACACTCACTTGTCTAGATATTTTAGCACAAACGCCAGGCGTACTTCCTTTAGCAATAGTATTCTCGAAAACACACTCCTGCGCCTGCGCCAGCATCAGCCGCTCCAACATCCCAACACACTCCACGCCAACATCCACCGTCGTCGAGCTCCCCACACTCGCCTTCGTCGCCGTATTGTCCCTCAAATACGCAAACGCCCCAGCTGCGGCAATAAACGAGTGCGACGCCTGCCTTCGCCCCTCCACTGTAGTCCGATCAAACGACAACCCTATTTGACTATACACGGCACCTAAATTAAACAACACTGCCGCCTTCTCTAAATGTATGTTCTGCTGACTCGCCTTCTGCTTCGGCTTAAACGCATCGTACCACAAAAAAGTCACCGTATTGATGTGGTCTCGATCGGGAGAGATAGGAAACCGTGTCTCGATCAAGCAAAGAGCTTTAAAGTAATTCTGAAACAGGTCACGACGCGTGGTGGGGCTAGGATCAGGCACGCGCTCCACGTCAGACCGGAGTTGTTTAACTGTTTGGAGATCGTCTTCAAGATTGATGGCTTCGCGTTCGGAGTACACGAGAGAGATGTAGTTACGCAACGGACGGTAGAGATCGAGCGACGTCGTTTTCTTCTCGTAGATTGCTAACATGATGTTGGTTGTGGCGGCCGCCGACGACGTTGATGGTGAAGCCGCCATGATTGCAGCGGTGAATTATGGTGAATCAGAATAAAAATTGATTGATTGGTTGGTTGATCGATCGGTGAAGTCGAGGAAGAAGAAGAAGAAGAAGAAATGAGAGTGGATATTGACCGGAGAATTTTTCTTTTTTTTTTTTTTGGGTTAATTGGATTTTGTGTGTTTATTTTTTTTCTTACTCACGAAGGAAAATGAAAGAAATTGTCGACGAAAATTAGTTTCGTGGACCGAGCCCGCCAAGCAAGCGCGTAAGACGGGTTATGTTAACTTGGGCCTATCGACACTTTTGGGCTACGGATTTGACCTTTGGACCCAAAATATATTAATTGTTCTATTTAATATTTATACACAAACTACAATTTTTCTTGAGAATTCATAAGAATCTACGGACCCGGATGTTTACTCCCCAATTTATAATTTAAAAAAATTTCTAAAATAATCTTATTTTTAATTTTAAAATTAATTACATAAATAATTAATTATATTTTTTTACTATTTTAATCAATTCGAGAATTTTCAAATACTTTTACTCTTACGTAACTATTTACACTTAAAATAGTATATATAATAAATATATATATGTATTAAAAAATATTACCTTATTATAATAAATATTATATTACTCTTAAATTTTGACTTTAATTATCAATAATTATATTTTTATTTTATTTATAATAAATAATATGAATCAAATTCTAGTCCTCAAATCAAGCCCTACTTGACTTGAATTCGAGTTCAAGTCCTGGGTTTGAATTCGAACCCACACTTACTCAAATAAATAATTAAGCGAGTTAAAATTATTTAAAAATTATAAATTTAATTAAATTGGTAAAAAATACAAGTAATTATTTACCTAAATAATTTAAAAAATAAAATTACTTTCAAAAATTTTCTTTATAATGAATCAAATTTTGCTTCTCTCTTTTGTTTTTAGATTATCTATTACATGCAAGTGCCGCTGTCAACTTAAAGGAGCTCTGCTTTGAGGATGGAATGGAAGAACGAACATTGTTTGCTTTAACAAATTTTTGTTATCTGGATAATAACAAACGAGTCCCTGTACTATTACATTTTCACCCAAAACAGATATGATTGTTACAATACTCACCGATCAAACGGCCCGGCCCATGGCCTAAATCGTGAGCAGGTAGACTGGAGAACGCGGTGTTTGACTTGAAACATGCACGTGGTTCGCGTGTAAATTTTTAAAAGAGGAATTTCTTTTTAATAAAAATAAATAAATAAAAAAATAACGCAACAGACGCTTCTAGATCGCGCAGCGTACTGTACAAAAGTCAAGCCTTTAGTTTTTAAGCCAGGACGCAGTTTTGGTGTTTGTTTTTTCTTCTTGCTCTGTCTTGGTCTTGGCTGAGGCTTTCTGATTTCTGTGGTAGATTCTCAGTTAAGGTATGAATTTTTGTTTCTGATGTCTATTAATTGTTTTTTTTAAGTGTGAATTTGTGCAATATTTGGCCGTTCATTGAAGTTGTTTAGGTTTTTATCAGTGGATAAATTTGTGTTTTTGATTTCTTTGAGTTTGACTTGTAATCTTAGGGTTTCTTATGTTAGTGAGTTGGTGCAGAGAACCTCTTTTTTCGGAAAAAAAAAATGTTCTTTTTAGGAAAATAATTGCTTTTGTTAGTTAGAACTGTTATATTTTGGTTAGATTTGTTTTTTTTGGTTTTTTAATTTGGAGGGTGTTACAAATGCAAATGCAAAATTCTAGCTGGGTTTAGTTCTTAGGTTTTATGAGGGTTTGATTCGTATTGTCAATATATTATTTCTTCGTGGAATTTTGAGGAATAGCCTCGGTGTTCTTTTTCTTGTTTGTGTTTATTTGCAAAATTTTTGCTTTAGTTTGTCATTTGTGTTTATTACGTGCTGTGATTTGTTGTTAAGACTTTGGTTGTAGTTGTTTTTGCTTTTTATTGTAAAATAAGAATATCGCTCAAGAATTTTCCGTTTTTTGTTCAAGGGATTCGTGATGCATTCTTTCTTTTAGCTTATAATTTAATTGCCAACCTTAATATGCTCTCTATCAGATTTGCTCCTTATTGAGCTTATCTTGGGGTTCAGTTTCATAATTGTTATGTGGCACAGATAGTTACACTATTCCAATTGCTGATAAAAGAAGCTTTTGTTTCCTGTTTATAGATCTGTGTAGTTTGGTGTGAGTGAGAACTGTGGTTTGAGCTTTTGAGGAAGCGTTTGGTCTGGCTGTTGTGTGACTTCTGCATATAAGGTAAGAATGTTTAATCAAATTCTTTTTCCTGGTTATATTCCATTATCACATGTTAATGTTTTTTGGTATATTAGCAAACTAATTCCCTAAACAGAAGTTCATTATATACGTAAATCAAATTAGATGAAACAATTGTCATTCCTGAGTGTATTATTTTGTGTGGGCACTTCATTTCTTTTTGCATAAAGAACATTTGTTCTGCTTTATTGTGCAAGATATTTGCTTTTATACTTTATTTCCATTAGGATATATATGATTCAAATTAATCATTAGAGAACCTTTGTTATATTCTATCAATGGATTGCATTGTTTTAAAATTACAATGGAGAATTGCAAAAGGATAAATGAGTGGAAGAGGGAGGACCTTAACTCTGAGTGGATTTAAGAAGAAACTTTTCAGATTTGATTTACATTGAAGAAATGATGCTTGGCACATTAGAAGGATAGCGAGGACAGGGTAATGTGATGAGAAATGAAAATGAAGGCTACTTCCTCTATTCTAAGTTGATTTAGAAGAGCATCTTGCTGTTGATGACTGTCTATTTGGCTTTATTTTATGAGGATGCAAATTTTAAATGCCATCTGGCTGACATTATTTTTGTTTATGTTTGCACTTAAAACTGTTTTCATTCTATAGCTTCATGTTTGTGTCAAGTTTGTTCTTATGCTAGTAGCTAATATTGTTCTCAAGCTTGTATGGTGACAAAGCTTTGATATGATGATTGAAGAACTGACATTGTTTTTTCTCTTCTGTGAGATGTCCATTTGGTCATCATTATACCAAAATGCAGGTATTGAACTGGTTTTTAAATATAAATGGACTGCAAGAAGTTCATCCAGTTGGTTGAGGAGAAAAAGAAGAGAGCTTTAGAAAGGAAAGAAGCCCCTTTGAAATGGGAGCAGAAGCTAGAAGCAGCCGCAAAGGCAAAGGCTGATGCTGAAGCCAAGGAAAGGAAGTTGAAGGCTGCTAAGCATAAACGAAGATCTGTGTCTGATTCGGACTCTGAAAGTGATAGTGCTAGTAGTGATGGAGGTAGAAGGAAAAGGAGAAGAAGCCACAAGAAGCACAGGAAGCACACCCTCTCTGATTCAGATGACAATGAAAAGAGGAAGGAGAAGAAATCAAAAAGAAAGCCAAAGAGACGATCCTCAAGCTCGAGTGATGACAGAAGTGATGAATATGAGAGTGGACCAGAAGAAGATAGAAGGAAGAAGAGACAGAACCACAGAAGACACAGACGTCATGATTCAAGGACCAGTTCTGATACTTCTGATTCTTCAAGTGATGAGGATAATGATGGAGTCAAAAGAAGTCATGCAAAGCATCACAAACGCGATCGACAATCAGAATCAAGAGGTTTGGAGTCTTCTAGTGAAGAGGATGATGGTACAATCCAAAGAAGTCAGGCAAGGCAACACAAACGCCATCACCGGTCAGAGTCTAGTGCTTCAGTTACGTCAACCGATGAGGAAGCTGGTGCATTGAGAAGGAAAAATCATAAAAAGCACCACAAACATCACCAGAGATCACGTAGCAAGGACTTGGAATCTGATGATTCTGATGGCCACAGATGTGGTCAGAGGACACGTTATGGAAAGTCGTCTGGTGACAATTATGCAGGCTCAGTTAAAAAATCAAAGCACAAAAGCAGCCGCCATCACCACCGTCATCACAAGCATCGGCACCGTCATTCAGACGAGGAAAGAATCGAGTACGGGGAGAAGAATAATTTGGTTCAAAACTCGGCAGAACCCAATGGGAAGCCCGAAGACGATCATGTGGACAGGAATGGAACTGAGAACAGCAATGATGTTCATGAATGGCATAATTTCTAGGGAACCTTACAGTCAGTATTCATCTAGTTGGTGGATTTATTCATTCTGGTTTGGGTTCATTATTTGCGTTCGTTGGGGTATGGTAAAACCTTGATCTGGAATTGTATTTGTGACTGGTGCTGAAACTTCATTAAGAGACTTGGTATTTGCGGTCTAAATTCATGTTTCAAATGTCCTCCTAAGTTTTTCGTTTGGTATTACATTAGATATTCTGTACTTGTTGACCGGGTAGTTTAAACTTCTAGACAGCTCAGAATGCCATAATATTCAGTTTACATTGGATACAAAATTTGAAGTATGACATTATCAGAAAGAAAGAAAGATAAAGCAATCAACTGAAATGGAAAGAGACAGAACCGGAATTTTGAAGTAAAATAAGATGTCTACGCGGGTCTGACTTTCGCCGTGATTGAAATCTTTTGGAATCATTTAATACATAAAAAGGTATGCTGACCGACACCTTTGGCGTATAACCCTGTAATTTAGTTTGTTCCAAATACAATGATAATAAAAATTTCTGGAACTGGTTTTATTCGCAGGAGAAATTTGATCCTCAGCAGTGGGAAGAAAGAATCATTACTAACTGTGCTCAACAATAATACAACAATACAGGAAACCCATATGAATTTTGTCAGAAGTTCTTCAGTATCTTCTCAGTCGAGACCCCTTCCGTTATTAGAATTGAAGTTACTTCCTGCAAATAAATACACAGCTCAGAAGTTACTTTTCGTAGCCCAGAAGCTTTCGTGTAGGAAGGCTGAACTTATTTGTAAAAATATAGTTGCATGGTTAATTCAAAATGTAGCATCGACATTTATCCCTACAAGGATATGGCAAAACAGTATGATTCCCTAAATGTTGGTTCAATTTTCAGTTTTTTTTTTTCTTTCCCATTCCAATCCTATCCCAACCAAAGTGAAATCTAATTCCGTGCAGTAAAAGGAGCCTAAATTGCGAACTGGCAATCTCAACCTATCTCAGAGAATCTCTGAAATAAACTTTCAAGAGCTGCCTTCTGCTAGTGCTAGCATATGAACATTACACATGCAATTCTTTGGTAAAATATAATACCACCTTAATCACAGTGGCAAAAAGAGGAGTATATCATCACCATAAAAAAAAGACAAATGCCTGAAAGAATGTTGGCTGAGACCATATAAGCGTATGGCAATATCATAGAGCAGAATTTCTTGTTCTAGACAGAGCTAAGTGGAGAAAAAGAAATCAAGTAGCTGACCCAGAAAATGTATAATCATTTTTTGACTTGAGTGTATCTTTTTCCCAAACACTGTCCAAAATTACTCCATTTTTTCAGATCAGACAGCTATTAGTGTCTTAAGTGGATGTCAACTATACCCATCACCTACAGTACAGCCTTACCCCGTTAATCATGGTTTGGCATTTGATCTGAGATCTTATACATAAATCTAATCAATTTACAATCACCAAACAAAAGGGAAATTATTCCATTTAAGAACTGCATAAAGTCAACAGGAAGTTATGCATTGCAACAAATTACTCAACAAAAAGAATTAGCCACACCCACAATGGTTTACATAAACGATTGTGTATGACACGATATAAAATTACACCAGGGAATAAGCATCATCACAAATTAACTTCTAAAATGCTGAAACTATCGCAATCATAACAGTAGTATACCTCAGCCATCTGTTTTTGCCCACAAAGCACAGCACCAGCGCCCTTAGGGCTTTTAATCTGCTTGGCCCTAGCAAAAGCAGCCTGCAAAACCAAGGTGTTAGGAACAGATAATTCTCGATTAGAAAGAATCATAACCCATGTGAAGTGTGCACAAGCAAAACGTACAAGTGTGTACCTGTACATAGCCAGTTTCACCAGACCAACTACCATCTGGTTGTGATAACACAGGTACAATCTTAACACCAGAAGATTCCCAATCTTTAAACCTATCCTATAAGATAAACAAATAAAAACTTGACTTCAATCAAAATGATATAATTTTCTTGTTTTGCAAAAAAAAGACAAAATTCGAAGTTCTAACACGCATATGTTAAACAAACCTGATAAGCCATTCTCATAAGGTTTCTAGCTCCATAATACAATCTCACATCAGATCTATCTTTAACATTGAATCCTGACTCTATAAGAGAGCGTATTGGACTGCAGAAAACAGAAATAGGTCATCTGAAAAACCATAAGAATAACCATATCAAGGGTATTTTCACAATGCTTTCATGCAAAAAAGTGCTTTTGAGATAAAATTGATTAGCGCCTGTGTCAGAAAATATGATTTATTCTTATCACTCAAAAGAAAATAATATGTATAATATTTATAGAGTTGCCCCCTACACCGAAAAAGAAAAGGAAACCTAAACATACAATACAAGGGAATCAGCCTAAACTTGAATTACAAGGAAAATCATTGAGAACGGGAATTAAGGCAGAATTCTACCATTAGAATTCTGGCAACAGCTCCTTTGGTTTAACTTTCCTACGCGCCAAACGGGCTTTTCTGTAGTGTAAAAAGGTATCTCAAATTTTTTGTGTCATTTCATTGCTTCAAAATAACTTTTCTAATTTTTCAAAAGCTCTTCTCTGACAACAATCAAACGACACAAAAAATTTGAAAAGACCATTTTACTATTATAAAAAAAAACATTTCTTACATTTTTCAAAAGTTCAACTGTCTAAAGTTTTCTTGTTTTATTTTAAAACTTTTAATTAATTTTCTTTATAACATCACTTTAAAAAATGTGCCATGATCACAAAATTTTTACTAAAAGGTATTTGTGACAACCAAACAACTCATAATTTTCTGCAAAAACTCTACTTATAAAAGCTCTACAAACTCTATTTGAAGAGGTATACCAAAACGGCCTTTAATACAAAGCATCAGAAATCCCTTTTCAAAGAAACACATATCAAGTGCTTTCTCCAAAAGCACTTCAATTATTTCTCTGATCAAAACTGCTTTCTGAAACAGCACCTATCAAGTGCTTCTTCAAGAAGACATTATAAGTGCTTTTATGATCTCCAAAGAGCAATTCCATCCCCGGCAGCCTAGAAATTGCCAATGTCCATAAAAGTTTCTTCACCTTCTTAGAGAAGCACATAACAAGTTCTTTTGGACAAAGCACTAATCTCCAAAACGGAACCTAATCAAAACTGCTTTCTAAAACAGCACCTATCAAGTGCTTCTTACAAAAAATCTAAGTGCTTTTATGATCTCCAAACAGAAGTTCCATCTTCTGCAGGCAAAAAATAGCCCACATCCAAAAACGTTTCTTTGCCTATAAAAGCGTTTCCTTGAAAGCACAGAAGCTCTTCCTGAAGGAACAATCGTAGGTGTTACCTGTTGAAGTGCAGTGCTTTTGTAGGAACACCATAACATTTCCAAATCCACCCTAAACAATGCTTAAAGAAAACATGGACTAATAAGAGCACAATTCAAATTGAATTATAAGATCTTACCTGATTCCCGATCCGGTTGCGAAAATCAGAACCGTAGGATACTCCTCGGGCGGCTGGATACGATTGACATCGAATCCTCTTCCCATAACTTGACTTATCTCAACAACATCACCTTTCTTCAATCCACACAGAACCTCCGCCGTCGAGCCGGCGACACTCTTCACCAAGAACTCAAACGCGCCACTAGCCTCAGCGAACGAAGGAGGAGAAGCAATAGCAAGAAACGTCGGTTTGGCCACGTCAGCAACGCGAAGCTGAAGGTACTGTCCGGGGCTCGTATGGGAAGAAGCAAGGTCGGGGGCGTCAGAAACGTCGACGGATATATGGAAGAGCGACTCGGCGGCGGGCGAGATATTGGCGAGTGGAGCAGGAGTCCAGACAGTTGTGTCTTGGCGAACGGCGGCGGCGACGAGGGAGGCGAGGCGGCGTTTTTGGGGTTTTAGATGGATTAGTGGGAGGCGGCGTAAGATAGACATGGGAGGGAGGAATTGGCTAACGTGCACATGGGGTGTAGAGAGAGTAAGGGCCATGTTTAGAGTATATGAAGCGAGAATCAGCAACTGTTCGGTGGCGCGGACTGGAGAAAGCCGGCGCTAAACGTGGTCAAGTGATGAGGTGGCGCTTCATGACAGTCGTCGATTGTAATATTCAACGTACGGCTGTCAAAGATCCATGTGTCATATCAGGCGCTGATCCTGTAAAAGTGGAGGATAAGAAGGGTGCAATGAGCTTGAAATTTGTTCGGTTGACTGTGGCGTTGAATGAAAGCCTGCGTGTTAATTGGACCAGTGAGATTTTTATTCGTTTTCTTTA
Source organism: Swietenia macrophylla (assembly GCA_032401905.1). Lineage (NCBI taxonomy): Eukaryota > Viridiplantae > Streptophyta > Magnoliopsida > Sapindales > Meliaceae > Swietenia > Swietenia macrophylla. Next base: position 591,090 of record CP135585.1, on the reverse strand, counting down.
ATTTTACAAATTTATATATCTCAATAAATCATTAAAATTTATGAAATTTCGCAAAACTTAACATGTCAATTGAATGCATAAATAAACAACGAATCTACCTTCTTAAGCAACTCAATGCGCATTGCATACAATATGCCTCTGTCGAGAACTCAGAAGGCTACAATCAACGCCAACAAAAGGAGGGTAAAACGTGCAAGAATTCAAGCTCGTTCAAAAATCGAAGGCATGCTCTTGCAGTCAAATTATAATTTCAGAAAAATTAAAAAAGTTAAAAGAAAGAGGTCTGATTCTCTGAAAATATCAAAAGAAAAAAGGAAATATACACGTCTGCCTCCTCTTTTTATACCCTTTATTAAATAAGAAAGAAGCAGGCTTTTTAGCAGGAGAGGCCTCAGTTCTGTTCCTATTGCACACTTTTTGCAATAACATTTAAAAAAAATAAGAAGCTCCTGGCACATTTTGGTCTCAAAAAATGAACATAATCCTGTTGCCGGCATGGCCAGCACCATCTAAATTATTTGGTTTTTGCAGTAATTAAGATAAGGGAACTGGAAAAGAACAGGTAAGAGTTTGGGGTTATGCATGGGAGGAATTGATTTACGCAGCAGATTCCTTGGCAATCTTTTCAGCCTTGGCAATGACCTCCTCAATACCTCCAATCATGTAAAATGACTGTTCTGGAAGGTCATCATACTTTCCGTCCAAGACTCCCTGTTGAAAGCAACAATACAAAGTTGAATCAAGATTACATATACTGGTTCTAGTAGCACCCACGAGTTTCTATTAGACTAAAGCCACAAAGTCTTATTGCTGGGTGTTATTGATACAATCAACATTGTGATTAATAAAAAGGGTGCGGCAGCTCAATAATCCGTCTTGACATACTGTTAAATTAACAAAATGATAAGCTTCTACAAGATTCAACTCTACTGATGACACTAGAAATAGAAGGGAACAGAGGTTCATAACAGTTGTAAAATGAATAAACTTGAGCTATCCTCAATTAGGATTAAAGAGTTCCAGGAACCACCACAGAATATTTAAGCTTGATGTATGCAACAGTATACTGTCACCAATAGCATGCCAGCTTTCAATGTGCTAAAATATTTATGCATGGCCACTTGTTTCATCAGCATATATTACATAAAGAATATAACATAATCTCAAGCTAGATAGAAAAAGATTACACTTTGTCAAATTCTATGTTCACATCATCAGTGCATGACTAGAGCTCCAACTAATTAATTTGACAGATATATGTCTGGGAGTGGGACTATGCAAATTGCAACATTGACACTATCCATTTTTCTCTGTAAAAGTGTTCAATTGTGTGTTTTTGGCTTATGGCATGCAGGTGAGTTCAGAAGAAAACAGGAAAGAGAGGTACCTGGAAGCTGCTAATACTCTCCTTCAACTCCACATACTTGCCAGGGGCGCCCGTGAACACTTCTGCTACATGGAAAGGCTGGCTCAAGAACCTTTGAATCTTACGAGCACGTGCAACAGTCAACTTGTCATCTTCACTGAGCTCATCCATACCCAAAATGGCAATGATATCTTGCAGATTCTTGTAGTTCTGAAGAACCTTCTGCACACCACGAGCAGTGTTGTAGTGCTCGTCACCCAAAATGTGAGGGGAGAGCATACGAGATGTGGAATCCAGAGGATCAACAGCAGGGTAGATACCAAGCTCAGAGATCTGCCAAAAAAGGCAGCAAATTAATTGAAAGATGACATTAGCAACACTCTTTCCAGTACAAATTCACAAAATTGTATCCTTACCTGACGTGACAACACAGTGGTGGCATCCAAGTGAGCAAAGGTGGTTGCAGGAGCTGGATCTGTCAAGTCATCAGCCGGCACGTAAATAGCTTGGACAGAGGTGATAGAACCTTTCTTGGTGGTTGTAATACGCTCCTGAAGACCTCCAAGATCTGTAGCCAAAGTTGGTTGGTAACCCACAGCAGATGGGATACGACCAAGCAAAGCAGACACCTCTGAGTTAGCCTGCAGGTGGACAACAACAGAAGACCACAAAACACTTACAACATCAGCAACATGCAATGCACGATAAAAATATTTCCATGACTCCATTAACAAACAGGCTTACTTGGGTGAAGCGGAAAATATTGTCAATGAAGAGAAGCACATCTTGCCCCTCAGCATCACGGAAGTGTTCGGCAACAGTCAGCCCAGTGAGACCAACACGAGCACGAGCACCAGGGGGTTCATTCATTTGACCGTAGACAAGAGCACATTTGCTCTCAGCCTGATATAACAAAACAAAAACCCATATAACTTTACTACATAAGTGATGAACAAAATACAAACTGGAAAATTAAAACATGAACAGCATGATGTTGACCTGCTTGTCCCCAAGCTTAATGACACCACTCTCAATCATTTCCCTGTACAAGTCATTGCCCTCTCGGGTACGCTCCCCAACACCAGCAAACACTGAAAAACCACCTGATAGGCAAAAAAAGTATTGTTCAATAAAACAAAGAGAGGAATACGTCCAAATGAAAAGCATCATCAGCAGTTCTTTAAAACAAACCATGAGCCTTTGCAACATTGTTGATGAGTTCCATAATAAGCACAGTCTTTCCTACGCCAGCACCACCAAAAAGCCCAATCTTTCCTCCTCTTTGGTATGGAGCAAGGAGATCCACAACCTGTAAAAAAGGCAAAGCAAGTAAATTAGAATCCAATATCATAATTTTCCTATATTTCACAGCAACCGAAACATGTCAATGAAAGCACGAGGCCTCTTTCTTATACTAGTTAGCTAGTGAGGGAAAGAAACAGTGCATCCAAATAAATTCACCATGTGAAATTGAAATCCATCAAGTACCTTGATACCAGTGACAAGAATCTGTTGTTCAGTGGCTTGTTCAACAAATGCTGGAGCTTCTCTGTGGATGGGCAAGAAGTGCTCAGTTTCTGTTGGACGTTCAAGACAAATGTCAGAGAATTTCAACATACTTCCAGTACAACACCATTCCCGTAAAAATGATAAAGTAGTTACAGGATCTTCAGAATCTTACTAATGTCTCCTTTCTCATCAATAGACTCTCCAATGACATTCATAATACGACCAAGGGTAGCCCTACCCACAGGTACCTACAGCAAATATGCAAAGTATGAACAACAAAATTCAAAATGAAATTTAGGAAACATTTTTTATAACAAATAGATGTAGGAAATATTCAGTAAACCAATGCAATTGTGCACTCATTGCCTTTGCAAAACTCAACAGCAACAAAAATACTTAGTACCTCAGCATAACATGAACGAACAAACACTATTAACAACACATACAACATATTAAATCACAAGTCAAAGCAAACCCGAACACAATTTTTGGAAATGATATCACCAACAGTATTGTTTGGTTACAAAAAAAAAAAAGAAAAAGAAAAAGGCTTCACTTTAGGGTTTTCCATTTCAAAATATCAGACCCAAAAAAAATCTAGTTTCACTTTCAGAAAACCTAACACATTCGAAATCACATTGCCCCAGCAACCAATCCAATAAATCAAAATCTGACATAACTCAGATCTACAACTACACAGTCAGCAAAAACACCAGCATTTCCCAATAAACAATAAAAAATCCGATTGTGACAAAGAAAAGCAGAAAATATACTTACAGTGATAGGAGAGCCAGTGTTGAGAACGCGCTGGCCTCTAACCACACCTTCAGTACCATCCATAGCAATAGTCCTAACGATGTTCTCACCCATGTGCTGAGCCACCTCCAGCACCAACCGAATCGAGTGGTTCATCACTTCAAGCGCAGTCAAAATCGGGGGAAGTCCTTCATCGAACCTGACATCGACAACAGCACCGATCACCTGACACACTTGACCGATCGCCCCTTTTCCAGTAAACTCATCGGTTATCTTTCCTCCCTTCTTGGGATCCGATTTCGCGGGAGGAGGGGATGGCGGGGCGGCAGCTGCAGCTGAAGTCGCATACTCCGACACGCGCGAGAGAAGGTAGCCATAGGGAGAAGCGCGGCGAGTGGAGGATGGTGAGAACAGATTTGAATTAGAGAGAGTAGATTTCGACGGAGATCGGCGGACGGAGGAGCGTAGGAGAGAGGATAAGAGTCTGCGTGAAGCCATTGATCAGGGCTTCAAACGAGAGAGAAATGGAGAATAGTGTGAGTTAGGGTTTGATGTCATAAAAAAGTCTTTAGCTCACTTATTATGCATCGCTGGTTCGATATATTTTCCCTTTTTTTTTTTTAATTACTTCTACGTGGTTTTAATACGGAATATTATTCGATTTACGGTTTTGAACTTTTAATTGGTAGTAAACGGTGTCGTTGGCTTGTTTTCGGAAAAAAGCTTCCGAGATGAAATTACTGTAATGCCCTCCCAAATATGGAGCGTATGAACAATACATGTCATGACATAGCAACGAGAACGCAAATTTTGTTTTGGAATATAAATTTTGTTCTGGGAAATTTTTTGAATAAATAATTATAAAATGAAAAATAAAAATAAAATATTTTATGAAATCATGGAATGAGTATATGTTAAGAGGGAGCAACATCAATTTCCATTTTGATTTCATTTAGTAATAGATTCTATTTTAATAAGATATTATATTTTTTTATTTTAATTCGTTTCGATTCGATTTTAATTTAAAAATAAAATATTTTATTTATCAATTATCTTAATTTTTTTAATTTTAATTTTATAAAAAAATAAAAATTAAAATTAATGATATATATTATAAAAATAATAAAATATCTAAATAAAAAATTAAGTAAATAAAAAAATAAATTATTAAACTGAATTAATATATAATAAATTATTTAAAAAATATTGTATTATAAATCAAGTTAATTTAACATGTCAAAAAAAATTTTTTTTTTACGATAGTATAATTATATATCTAATAATAATATATCGTGTATATATATATGTATTTATTATAATTATTAAATTATTCGATAATTTTAAATTTTATAATTTTATTTAATTATTATACAAACAACATGATAAATTAATTACTTAAAATATTATAAATATATTAATTAATTCTTTATATATAACTCAATAGATAAAAAATATTATATTCAATAAATTATTTGCTGAATTAAATATAAATATATTTTTTGTAAGCATTACAATTGATTCAGTAATAAATTTTAAAGCATTTATTGTTTTCAATTTAAAATATTTAATTAAAATTAATTTCTCTTCATTTTGATAAAAAAAATTTAAATGTTATTCTTTTAGTAATTGAATAATTTATTGAATGTAAATTTTATTTATTTTATTTTTAAAAAATAAATTATTTTAAATATAATATTATAAAAATTTATAAAAAATTAATTAATTATTTGATTTGATATTAGTTCTATGATCTTTACCATTAAAACTATTCGAAAAAATCAATTCCAATTCAAAATTTATTTTTTTAATTCAGATCAATTCACTTTTTGATAATTTTAATTTTATTTGGAACCGTTGCAATATCTTAATATATATTATTTAAAAATAGTAAAATTATAAAGACAATAATTTGCAATAACGATGATTTAATATAATAATTGTTAACTTTACGAAGCTAACAATAATTTATATTCGAGACTTTAAAGAAGAAACATATTAAAATCTAAATTTCATTTAATATTAAGATGCTGTAATTTTGAAGTTCATTTATTGTTGTCGGTTAATTTATTATTTAAAATAAATAATCTTAGCTCAAAATTAAGACGTTTATAAATATTTTATCTATTGTATTTTTAAAACATAGCAAAGACACCATAATTATAAATAATTTTGTAATATATTGTGTGATCATGTGCACATTATCCTAAGTATTGCTATTTGTTTTATTAAGCCATTTAGCTTGGCGGTGTCCGTTTGTATGCGTTAATTGTTTATCTTTAAAAGAAAGCGTTTTAGAGTTATGAAGCCCATTGCATGGAAACGCGGCCCATGGAAGCCCATAGTTTCATTTTGTTTGGCCCATTAAGGCCCACAAATTAATTTTTGTTTCAATACTGATAAAAAGACATTCAATAAACACATTGGCAATTTTTTTTTAATGCACTTTTGATGTGGGTATTTAACAATCTTACCATATAAAAAATTTTTAAAAAATTATCCCTTGGTGTAGCAATAAGCTCATATTTATCAAAAGTTAGGAAGGATTTTACGACTCGTGAAAAATTATAAAAAATTCGTATATCGATAAATTGAGAAAAATAAATAATATATTTTTAATTTACAAACAACACTTTTTGTTGAAAAAATATGCGAGAAAAAAAATAAATTTAATTACAAATATTAATAATAAATTTAATTTACAGTGTTTTCGACCTTCTAATTTAATTAATTTATAGGTGAAACACTTTTTTTTTAAAAATTGAACAACAATAATGTATAAATAGTTTGAATTAACATTATGAATCGTTTTTTCCACCGAAACATTGAATTTTTAAAAATTAACGGTACAATCTATCTTATATTTTATTATAATAAACAAACAAATTAAATCATATATTATTAGAATAATTAAGAAAATAATTCACAAATTTATTAAGCTTAAACCCTAATTTTATAAAGTCAGTACTGTAAATTTCTGATTATTATTATTAATTATTAATTAATTAATTAAACTTCAAATTTACACTCAAACAACAAATACATACACCAAACGTAAACTCTCCCGCCAACTAGCAATTTTCTTTCCCTCCACATTGACCACCGGCTACTGCCGGTAACCATTCCATTATAAAACTCTTCAATCTTCGATCGAACTCACCCTCAATCCTTAACATTCCGTCGGCCCTTTTCACCGCCATTACCCAGTAGCCGTTTGCTCCTCAAATCCTCGCTCTAGGGTTTTTCAATTCTTCAATGAAGGATATCGAATTCGGGAGTAGGGCTAATCCATCTGCCAAATCAGCTCGGTTGCGTTTTATCAAAAGACTATGAGCGCCGTCAACATCACAAACGTCGCTGTTTTGGACAACCCTGCTGCTTTTCTCAACCCTTTCCAGTTCGAAATCTCCTACGAGTGCTTGACTCCTCTTAAAGAAGGTAATTTTATCGAAATCCCTTCTTTTTATTTTCGATTTTGCTGGAATTTTTGTGCTTGAGCTTGATTTAGGGCTTTATAATTGTGTCAACTTATATCATTATACATGCATTTAAAGCATTTATGGATGAATTTATAATCTGGGGTTGGTTAGTTTTGAGTTTAACCCATCGGATTAGAGAAAGCATGACTGAATTTTTCTAAAATGAAAATTAATTTGAAGGGGTTAATTATTTACGTTCATTATTAGCTGAATTTGTTGTTTTTATATTTCTTATAAATTGTACACAAGATGTTTTTGTTGAAATCACCTATGGGCTGGAAAGAAGTGGGATTTGACATGTAAATTATAGCAGAAATATGCGATTACATCTAATAGCCAGAGGCTTTTGATTATCAATCTTAATCTGAAATTTTTTCAATTTAATTTAGCACTTTATATTTGGTTTCAATTGTTATATTTAGGAAAGAAAGAAAAACGAGTAAACTTTGAATTTATTGTTTATGTGCGGTAAACAATTTTTTTACCTTGAATGTAACTCGTCCGTGATGGAAAATGGTTTCATTTCTGATTGCTATAGTCAGTGCTTTTGATAACCAGTTCCTATATAGGTTGGTCTCAAAAAGGGTCGTGTAGCTGAAGTATTAGTGTAAAGGCCTGGTATTTGGTCATTTTTTTTTTAAACTTGGCTTTTTGTCATCTTTATTTTCCTTGAGTTAGTTGTGTTCCAAGTTTCTTTTCTAGAATCAACAAACACCCAAACATACAAGTATACTTTGGTTTGCATCTTGCTGCAATAAAAAACAATAAGTGAAGAGTTGTGCTTTTGTCTCACCACCATTATGGACTGTCCATTGAAAAGGCTCATGATTGTGGATAAAATCTCATCTCCAAAATTTATTAAATCTTTGGACTTGTGAACCTCTTTTACTGTATTAAAAGTGCTGTTTTGATTGTTAAATGAAATTTATCTGAAGTTGCTGAATGGGAAGTCAGGAAGAGTTAGTCTTTGATAAAACTAGCAGAGGATAGCAAATTTTTTTGTTAGCTGCTAAACATTGGTTTGCAAAGGATAAACTGGCAACAAAGCCTCATCCAGTTCAGAAAATATAGATTGAGATGGAAGGATGAGAGCCTTTGAGTGTAATAATTTGTGTTAATATTTGTTTGTTCTCCATGTGTAATTCTGTATCTATTGCAATATGCCTTAAGATGTTTTTGTTGAATTTTTGATACCAATTTGCCCTATCAATTGAAATATTGGTGTGATTGGATATCTATCAAGGTGGGGAAATCGGATTTTCCTGACAGCCGATGTCTGTGCTCGATTTGTCTTACTCTATGTAAAGCATGTATGAAATCAGCTGTTTGCTACAGAACTGCCTTAATAATCATGACATATTATAATCCTGTGTTACAGATTTGGAATGGAAACTCATTTATGTGGGATCTGCTGAGGATGAGACATATGACCAACTCCTAGAAAGTGTGCTTGTCGGGCCTGTTAATGTTGGTAACTACCGTTTTGTCTTACAGGTAATTATTTGATGTTGTTCCCTATTGATTTTCCTTACATTAGTTTTCATCATTAATCTTCATATGAAATTACATTGAACTTATTTCTTGTTGGCCTCTTGACAGGCAGACCCTCCAGATCCATCAAAAATCCGTGAAGAGGATATAATCGGTGTCACAGTAATGCTGTTAACATGTTCGTACATGGGACAAGAATTTATACGTGTGGGATACTACGTGAACAATGACTATGATGATGAGCAACTAAGAGAGGAACCTCCGCCAAAGGTTTTGATTGATAGGGTTCAAAGAAACATATTGGCTGACAAGCCCAGAGTCACAAAATTTCCAATCAATTTTCATCCTGAAAACAATGAACAAGGAGAAGGGAGTCATTCTTCACCCGATAATGTTCATGTCACTGAGACAAATGAGAATGGAGAAGAAAGACTCCCTTCACCCGATCATCCTTCTGATGAGCAGTAGTTTGCATGGCTCAAGTTCTGCAACAGACTTCACATATCAAATGTGACTTTTAATGTGGTGGCCTTTCCTGGAGAACTTTTCCTTAGATTTCATCCACTCCGTCAGAGAAGCTTGGTTTTGACAGAAGCTACTGTAAAGTCTCAATTGACTTGTGTTGTAACATCTTGTGGTTTGGATCGATCAACTGTTAATGCAAAGTTGAAAATTCTTGTATTCATCTGATTTGCGTGTGTTTGGGGTTTAGTTCATAAACTTTATTCTTCTAACTGCAATTTCTCAAAGGAAAATATCTGCCAGTCTTGTATTAGGAGTTTTTTACTTATAAGTTGCTAGATGGCATGATAGCAGAAGAGAACAATGTTTTCCTCATGGTTCAGCTCTTCTTTTGCTGAGAATTACGTGCGATCTATTTTCAACTGGTTGTCTTGATTTGCCGCAAAATGCACTGTTATGTTGCTATCTTGACAGGAGTTCCACTTTTTTGATCTCTAAGCATTGCCTTTGTTGACTGAAAAGTGAAAGCAATAAAGCAATATTGAATCAAAATGAGTTTTGAAACAACTTTTTACCATCAAAGTTGACAATTTCTTTACTCTTACGTTTGTTTTCAAGAAAATCAACATGCCTCGTGATCCCATTTGGTGCATGCATTTACTATAACAAGTGCAATAATTTGTGCAGCAAGTCCACATATTATTCTCATCTAAAGCCCCTGTTTTGGAAATAGTGGAAAATATTAAATTTTGTAGTATGCAAAATGTGTCCTTTGTCTGTGAGAAGGAAAAACAGAGGTTAACCATGCCTCCGATATGCAAGTAAAAGGCAAAAAGCACCACAAAAGTAATTTCCACATCATAATAAACTCCAAGATTGATAGAGGCACAGAGAATTTGCCACCCATATCCTCTTGCAGCTCCTGGATAAGAAATAGATTGATTTGGATAAGCACTGTGTTGAACATTCAGGGCAGAATCCAATTTAGCTCTGATTATTGTAAGAGATTAGGACCTGAAAGAACACATTGGAATTCATCCAAGACGTCAGATAATGCAAGCAGTGGCATCATTTTTGTGATGTATTTGATCACTTCTTCTTCATTACTGTAGAGTTTTTCCCAAACACGGGTGGCTTATGAAAATTGTTGTAATCCCAATCGTTGCGCCCTCAGTTGTAAATCCCTTCCATGTTTTGATGCAAGATGGAGAGAAATTTATGTAGATTCCCAAGAAAAACACATTCACCCAGTTTTAAATGGTAATTGCCCAGGCAGTCCTTTGCTTTCCAGGCCAGACTTGAAAACTTGAACCCTGCAAAAAAAAAAGTGCAGGAATGCAGTGATTCCAGAGTTGCTCATCATGAGAAAGACATTGTTCTGGGTATGTAGGAATCTGTTCAGAAATTGAAGAATGCAGCAGGCGAAAAGGCTAGGACTCATCCAACAGTTGAAAGTTCCTACTTCAGTAGATATTTCATGATCTTGGCCTAAAGCTATGAGAATTTTGCTGGTATAGAACAAGATTATTGCAAGAGGAATGCTCACTGCTAGAAGTGTTAGCATTACTCTGTGTGTAAATACAAAGCATATTGTATTGCTTGGCTCCATAGTCTTGTCCACATAGTGTCTCCAAAGCACTTCCCCTTCCTAACAATGAGGTGAAATAGTTTGAAACAAGGAGTTAGTTTAGAAGAGATTCTCAGTAGTGTGATTTTAGTGATGAGGCAGTGTTGTAAATTACAAAAATTTTGCAGCAAATATGGAACTATTGAGATCTTAGTGTACTTGGAAGTGATTATGATAATGTTAAAAATTGTTTTCAGTTAACTAAAACTCTTTTTTTTTTTTGTCATCTTTTGTTGTAGAGTTAAATTAGCAATCGTTAAGAACTTTTATCGGAACTGTTGCAGCATATTAAATACTTTCGTTGTTAAGGATGCATAGTTGAACCGAAACGAGCCCTATAGAAGCACTTTGAACATATAACAAAAGATAACTTCTATAAAAGCACTTCTAAAGAGAAATAAGAAAATCCCACTGACCAAAACAGTGAAACCAGTGACTGAAGCAAAGGAGAAGCCATAGAAGCACTAGACAAAGCTAATTCACCCAGATGACCCACAAACATAAATTGATAACACTTGTAAGCAATACTGCAGCAAACTTACTGCAATAAGAGGTCCTGCTAGCCATAGTTGCTTCTTTGCTTCTTCAAAGTTGCAAGAACAATCTTCTTGTGATGTTTGCCCATCAAATTCATGGTCTATTTCATTGCTAAGAACAAGAGGAGATTGCACACTTGATTTGGCCATGAAGGAAAGCAAAGACCATCTCTACCAGATAAAGAAAATGTTATGTCCCTTGATGTATCCTTTCATTTGTTATTCAAATTCTGTGTAATTACTAATATTAGCTCTTGTTGTGTATGCTTTCGATATCTTTGGGTAAATAGCTTTACCCAAAAGGTTAAATTAGTTGTATTAAGTTCTAACTTGTCCCCTCACATATAAGGTTATATTAGCATCGAATACCAGAATTAAACTCATACAAAATAGAAGATACAAAGAAACCAAAATAACTAATGACAAACATTGAATTTCTCAGTTTGCTAATTTGCTGTCAATGGTGCAGATTGAGGAACAGAGAGAGGGACGGAGAAAGACAAACCATGAACATATTAATTCTAAGTCTCAATCAAATATGACTGCAAGATTTCCTACCAGGTGTCCAATAAAAAAATCAAAATGTATAAATATTTATATTTTTTAATTTTTTTAAAAAATTATTAAAATATTTATGTTACGTTACAAAGTATTTTCAATATAATTTTAATTAGTATATAATTATGTACTAATTTAAAAATTATGACTATTTTTAATTGAATTTGATAATTATTTATATAGAGTAAATAGGCAAATATATAAATAAATATCTTATATTTTTAATTTTGTAAAGTACTAATTAGATTTAATAATTTGATTAGGAGAAAAAATTAGTTAAAGATAAAATTTCAATTGAGAATATAGCAAAAAAATTTAGAGAGACGTACCGTACATTCTAATGGATTACAATAGAGGAATTAAGAATATAATAATTGAAAACAATAATTATTATACTGCTGTGTTGTCTCTTTTCTGGGTCTTGTGTGCATGTGGGGTTTAAACAGATTCGCTACAAGTGAAGTTGAAGAACACTTCAAACAGATGAGCAAAGTTATAATTCGTCAGCTAGTGGGTGAGGTGGCCTTTTGCAATAGCTTTGGGAAATTGCACTTTCTTTGTCGTGCATGGCTGCCATAATGTAGAAGAAACCAATATACATTCCACCCAGCAGAAAATACAAACAAATTTCATTAAACGATATCACGATCTAAACCTGCATGGTAGCATTTGAGTGGAATGGTTATTACGATATTAACAAAACTTCAGGTCAATATTTAGCATATTGTTTATTGATTTATCAAGTTAGTAAGTTGGTCAATGAATTTGTTCATTCCCCAATGGGGGATTTGCTTGGATCAAATTCAAATTTTTCGAAGGAACATTTTTATTTTTCCTGTTTTAAGATCAGAAAACAGAAGACAAATTCTGGAAATTGTTTTTCTTTCTCCATGTCCAGCTTATGTACTCTGTACGTGAAACTCAACAGATGGGAACGGGAATGGCATGTGCCCTGGAAACTTTGTGTGTACAGCATATGGAGCTCAGCTATATCACAGAATCAAACTTGCACCGCAATTTTCTGTCTATTTTTAGTTTGTCTTCCTCTTTCTCTTCTGTGGATTTACCTGGGAAAACTTCTAGTTTTCATTGGCCAAGATCACCAGATTTCTTATGAAGCTGGAAAATTTACAATCTGGCTTGTTCCGCGTCTCTTTGCTTATACAGTTCTGCAGCCGCTGACTCGATATTATCAGACGCAAAGTTTGATCATTCCTATGTTCTTGAGCTCATGTTTAACTATTTTTTTGCATATTCCTCTCTGTTGGAGTTTGGTTTTCAAGTCCGGATTAGTAAACCTTGGAGGAGCATTGGCAATCAGTATATCAAATTGGTTGAATGCGATTTTCCCGGGAGTTTATATGAAGTTTTCTTCTCCTTGTGCAAAGTCCAGGGGTGTAATTGATATGGAATTGTTCCAGGGAATTGGAGAGTTCTTCCAGTTTGCCATCCCTTGTGCAGTACTGGTTTGGTAAATTAATTCTTATCTTCAACAAGTTTCATATTTTCTTTTCAAAGAAATCATAAACATATCAGAGATTTGACGCTATCTAATTGTCTAAGTGCTTATAATTGCAGCCCTGGAATGGTGGTCATTTGAACTTCTCATCTTAATGTCTGGTCTTTTGCCAGGTCCTCAGTTCAAACTTCAGTCCTGTCTGTATGGCATGTTGTTTAAATGTAAATGTTCACGTGCAGATGTCCGCACTTCACAAAATACTTGTATATAAGTAACTAGATGCACTTCCAGTAAAAACACTATGTTTGGCTACTAGCCTCTTTAACAGTGTCAAAAGCAGCCCAAACACAACTTATCCATTGTTGGAAGACATTAAACGAGATTTCAGTCACTCTCAAACCAGCTTTAAAAAGTTCCGGGATTTGATAAAGTATTACAATTTTAATTAGTATGTAATTATGTATTAATTTAAAATTATTATTATTATTTTTATTTATATTTGATAAGTACTTATATAGAGTTAATAGCCAAATATATAAATAAATAATTTTACTTTTAATTCACTAGTAGTCAAATACATAGATAAATACTTTTAGTTTACTATTTATGCATTACTAATTAGCATTGTCAAACATGCATTTAGGTGAAAATGCAGGTTGAATTACATTTGTTTATGAAAAAAAAAAAAGATTGCATTTTTGTAAAAATTTTGAAGAGAGACACAATTAAATTCATAAAAAAAGATTAATAATTTGATTTGGAGAAACAAAATAATTAAAAATAAATTTTAACAAAAAAATTGATAATATAATGTAAAAAAATAGAGAGATGCTGTACATTTGAGTGTATTATAATAGAGGAATTAATAATATAATAATTAAAAATATAAAGATATTAAATACGTACAAATGTGTTGTATAAAAATAAATGTGACACGTGAGAGTTAAAATAATTGAATCGATTAGATATACATATATATATATATATATATATATATATATATATATATTAGTGGATGTTGGTTCAATTTTAACCTCATAAAAGAATAATTCAAGACTGATATTAAGATCGTAAATTTTTATACGGGACTTTTACTTGGCACTAATGCTTAATACCGTATTTTAAATACAAATTTTTTTTGTATTTCTTATTCTCTAATATTATATTGGTGAATTGTTTAAGTTAAAAAACTTATCACTAGATGAATACTTGACACTAGTACTATTAACAATGCATGGTTAGTTAAATAGAACAATCTCAAGTCTTCTCTTATAAATGAAAAACTTAAGGGTTTAATTGCAACATGATCCTAAAATCAAACACTATTTGTCATCCTTCCCATTTTTTTGGTCATGAAGTTTTGTTGTCATCGAAACAACAAAAATGAAACGTCAATCCCATGTATTATTGTCTATGCTATATATTTCCATTCTGCATTAGTCATTTGACAGAGACACACCCATTTACTTTGTCTAATTCTATTTGTCAATACTTGAGATTCTAAAGTTCAATTGAAAATGCTAATACTAGGGGTGTGGCCCTGAGGTTATGAAAGGCTCTGGATGAATTTTTAAGCCATGAACCTTATCGACATTCGCAACACAAAAATCTATTATTATAATATTAAGCTAGTTGCGCCAAGGCTTACAAAAAACCAATGTTTAACTATTTTTTTAATTAATTAAGTATTATAGCTTAAGTCCCGTTCAAAGATTAATATTGAATTAAAAAATATAATAATACGTAATTAATTTTAAATTTAAACTCTAATTTTGAATCATATCTCTCGAAACTTAGTGAGCCAGTTGTGTGTATTATCCCTAAAGCTGTCAATGACAACGTGATAGGATAACTTGTGGTTATTTTGGGACCAACAAGATGATATGCCAAAACCAAGATGGATACCATTTCTCAAATTATATTTGTAATGCTTTCATTAAACGATCAAGTCATTATTGAGAGAGAAGAAATCTTCTATTCTAGACATAAGCATTCTTGTGTCACTTGTATAAATTATTGATAGAACTTTATCGTAATTCAAAAGAAAAAGAAAATATTAACTGTCGGAAGGTTGTAAAGGTAAAGTTAGTTTTCAAAATTTTCATTTTTTTCTATTTTTATATTAAAAAATTACATTTGTATCAAAATTTTGTTTACTTATTTTGATCTTAATCATTACAAATATATTATATTAATTATATAAAAATCTTAATTTGGATATAATGTATTGAATGTAAGATAAAATTTTAAATTTTATATTAATTGTTTTAATTTTTATGTCATATTTTAAGTTTTATTATGCGTACGTGCAAAATAAAAACTCTTGATTCCGTAAATATATTGTATTTATATGTGTCATAATAAAGATAATGTTTAACGAAAGAGTCTCGGATGTTACGATTTCTATTATCCAATCAATGAAAAAAAAGATATCCATTAGTAATGGATGTGTACATGTAAAATGAAATCTTTTGATTTCGTAGATATATTGTATTTATGTGTGTCATAATAAAGACAATGCTTAACGAAAGAGTCTTAGATGTTACAGTTCTACTATCCAATCAATGAAAAAAAAGATATTCATTAGTAATGGATGTGTACGTGTAAAATGAAAATTTTTAATTTTATAGATATATTGTATTTATGTGCGTCATAATAAAGACAATGCTTAACGAAAGAGTCTTGAATATTACAGTTCTATTATCTAATCAATGAAATAAAAGATATTCATTAGTAATGGATAAAAAAAAATAAAAAATAAGTTTCACTCTTAATTAATATAGTACAAAAAATTTATAATACTTATTTTTTTATTTATTATTAATAAATAAATTTTTATTTTTTTATTAATTGAACCGACTCATTTAAATCTATATTATGACTAAACTTTAAAAACCCTAACTAATTTCCACAACCAAACATTATTTTATTTTAATATATATTTAAATGATGGTGTAATTTCACTTATATAAATCCAAAAACAAATAAAGTAGTACCAAACTTTTACGACTCTTCCCTTGTCCTTCCTCTTTCCTCCGTCCACCTCTCTCACCATTAGTCTCTGCAAATTTCGACACCATGAGAGACGGCAGCAAAGCAGAGAAGAATAAGAAGAATTGCATGGAAGAGGCTTTGTTATTGCCAAGAACAATAGCTAGCTGCAGAGAAGAGAAGGCAGAAGTTATTAGTTTGTCATCCCCTCGAACTACGTCGTCTGCTTCAAGATGGGATGATTTCACGACGGAAGTGAAGAAGCTGGGTTGCATAGCAGCTCCAATGGTGGCTGTAACTTCGTCTCAGTATTTGTTGCAAGTTATTTCAGTAATGATTGTTGGTCATCTGGGTGAACTTTCTCTTTCTAGTACCGCCATGGCCATTTCTTTCACTGGTGTTACCGGCTTCAGCGTTCTTGTAAGTTCCATAATTTATATATACATACATACAGGAGGATTTGTTTTATTTTTTGTTTTTGTTTTTATGTTGTCTCTTTCTTGGGTCTTATGTGCATGTGGGGTTCAAACAGATAGGCTACAGCGAAGTTGAAAAACATGAAAGAATAGTTCATGCAATAAAACAAACTGTTGTACTTCATGCCACTCGATTATGTTTTTACTAAGTTATGCTCAGTTACAATAGTTTTACACACAGTAACAAATTGTAAGAAATTATGAAGTAAAAAAATACTTCATTAATAATAGAAATGGTCTGAGAAACAGATCACATCGACAATTGATTATATCTTCTAAAATTAGAATTTAAATCTAAAATGAATTGTAGATTATTACTTATTTTTTCTGTTCAATATTAAACTCAATAAAAATTATGTTTCAAAAATTAGTTTAGCTCCAAAACTCATGGCAACCATAACTAAGACTGTTGAAGCTATTACATGATATTATGTTATACAATACTCATGCTTGTTTTATTTTTAATGGTAGAATTCAACATTATATTATATAAACCATTAAATAATGATATGGTCCAAGTTATAATTCATCACCTAGTGGGTGGGGTGACCTTTTGCAATAGCTATGGGAAAATACACCTTTGTCATGCATGGCTGCCATAATGTTGAAAAAACAATATAAATTTGTTTATTTGAAACGATGTCATAATTTAAACCTGCATGGTACTATCTGAGTGGACATGTTATTATTATATTAACAAAACTTTAGGTCGATAATTTAATTATTGATTATTAATTTATCAAGTTGGTAAGTTGGTTTATGAATTGGTCCTTGCTTAGATCAAGTTTAAT
The DNA here is from genome assembly GCA_032401905.1 of Swietenia macrophylla. Taxonomy (NCBI): domain Eukaryota; kingdom Viridiplantae; phylum Streptophyta; class Magnoliopsida; order Sapindales; family Meliaceae; genus Swietenia; species Swietenia macrophylla. The sequence goes on along the minus strand of CP135585.1, from coordinate 573,592 downwards.
TATAGAATAATTTGAATGTCTAATTCTTCTGAAAAAAAAAAAAAAAACCTGTACGCATTTAGACGTTTAGAATTTATTTTATCTGTCGTGTAAAATTAAAGAAAATGAAATAAAATTTAGTTTATTTTTTACTGTTTTAAGATTTAGAAAGCAGATTTAACTATTTATCTAATTTTTGCATGCAAATCAACAGATGGGAATGGCATGTGCCCTGGAAACTTTATGTGGACAAGCATATGGAGCTCAGCTATATCAAAGAATTGGAACTCAAACTTACACTGCAATTTTCTGTCTATTCTTAGTTTGTCTTCCTCTTTCTCTTCTGTGGATTTACCTGGGAAAACTTCTGGTTTTCATTGGCCAAGATCCCCAGATTTCTTATGAAGCTGGCAAATTTACAATCTGGCTTGTTCCAGGTCTCTTTGCTTATGCAGTTCTGCAGCCGCTGAATCGATATTTTCAGACACAAAGTTTAATAATTCCTATGTTCTTGAGCTCATGTTTCACTCTTATTTTGCATATTCCTCTCTGTTGGAGTTTGGTTTTCAAGTCCGGATTAGGAAACCTTGGAGGAGCATTGGCAATCAGTATATCAAATTGGTTGAATGTGATTTTCCTGGGAGTTTACATGAAGTTTTCTTCGGCTTGTGCAAAATCCAGGGGTGTAATTTCTATGGAATTGTTCCAGGGAATTGGAGAGTTCTTCCAGTTTGCCATCCCTTCTGCAGTAATGGTTTGGTAAATTGATTCTTATCTTCAACAAGTTTCATATTTTCTTTTCAAAGGAATCATAAACATATCAGAAATTTGACTCTAGCTAATTGTTTAAGCGTTTATAATTGCAGCCTGGAATGGTGGTCATTTGAACTTCTCATCTTAATGTCTGGGCTTTTGCCAAATCCTCAGCTTGAAACTTCAGTCCTATCTGTATGGTGAGTTGTTTAAATGAAAATTTTCAAATGCAGATGTCCGCACTATACAAAATGCTTCTATGAAAGCAACTAGAAGCACTTCCAATAAGAACACTTTGTTTGGCAGCCAGCCTCTTTAACAGTGTCAAAAGCAGCCCAAACCCCCCTTAATCCATTGTTGGAAGACATTAAAATCGAGATTTGAACCCCCCTCAAACCCGCTTAAAAAGTTCTGGGATTTTAATCCCGCTTACATCAAAAGCTTTCATTATCTTAAACTTAGTAGAACGAATGTATATTTAACTGTTCATTTCGTCAACTTCTCTGAGCAGTCTCAACACAATTTCAACACTCTATACAATCCCATATGGACTTGGTGCAGCACTGAGGTTTGTTCTTGACAATCAATCATATATCGAATTCTTTGATCACCTACTTTTCTAGCAAATTAACCATCAATTGTTCTTCTTACAGTACAAGAGTTTCAAATGAACTAGGAGCGGGCAATCCACAAGCTGCCCATATAGCAGTGTATGCTGCGATGTTCATGGCAGTCCTGGAGACAATTATTGTAAGCTCAACACTGTTTGCTAGCAGACATGTTTTTGGCTACATTTTCAGCAATGAGAAGGAAGTTGTGGATTATGTCACAACCATGTCTCCTCTTGTTTGTTTGTCTGTCATATTGGATAGCTTACAAGGAGTTCTTTCAGGTATATATAAATTTTCTCTGATTCCAACGTTCGTTTTCCACAAAATATAATATTATGAAAATCAAGCTAATAAAAATAATAAAAAATAAGACAATACTAGATTTACATGAAAAATCTCTGAAATTCACTGAGGAACGATGGAGAAAAAGCCGATTTCATTATGAAAATAAAGATGAACTGTTCAATTTGTATTAAACATCTAAAAATGTACTAAAAACTCTAACAGGTTAGGGTCCGACCCAACACCATATTGAGCTTGGACCAAGCATATACTGTGCAACTAATATTGATCCCCGATTATATTTGTTAATAATTTGGCGTCGAATTGTCCAGGATCATGTACAAATTCGCATTCAAAATCTACACAGAAAAATGAGATAGAGTTTGTCTATTTATGACAAATAGTTTACTTATATTTTGTTTTGTAGGTGTTGCAAGAGGATGCGGGTGGCAGCACATTGGGGCCATTGTGAATCTTGGAGCATTCTATCTGTGTGGAGTTCCAACTGGTGCAGTTTTGGCTTTCTGGTTAAAGTTTAGAGGAATTGGATTATGGATTGGGATACAGGCTGGTGCTTTTACACAAACAGTTCTTCTTGCTATCATAACAAGCTGCACAAATTGGGAAAAACAGGTCTGTAATTTATTTTTCTTTGATGCCTTGAAATGCTAACTTCTTCAAATTATAATTTAGGATCTATGAACTAGTAATTATTCCATTGGACCAAGATTTAAAGATCATAGACTTTGAGGCCTGAGATTAAAATGCATTAGACAAAATAAGATGCTAATAACAAGTTACATAGACTTTGTTAGCCAAGATTATTGAACTATATATGTAAACGCTATTTCTTAGTAGGGATGATACTTCTTGAGCTAATTTAAGATTTAAATCACGCTAATTGATCTAAACATGGACTATAAAATATTAGCACTTTTCAAGTACAGATGTTTGCACTTTGTAAAATGTACGAAATCAAAGTTGTTTAGAGATGTACAAAGTTATTTCGCCCTAAATAAAACCTGTTTAGAGACATACAACCTTATTTTGCCCAAAATTAATGTTATTTTAGTGCAAAATAATGTTGATTTGCATTAAATGAGCACTATACAGTGTTGTTTGGGGCCAAATTTGCACTTTAAAAATGGAAACGTCTGTAGGAGAGAAGAATGAATATCATACTAGAAATTTTCAGATACAGATGTTTGCACTTTATAAAGTGGGCCAAATCAAAGTTGTTTGGAGTTATACAACGTTGTTCTGCACCAAATCAAAGCTGTTAGAGATATACAATGTTATGTTATACCACATTAACGTTATTTTAGTGTAAAATGATGTTGATTTGCATTGAATCAGTGCTATACAGTGTTGTTTTGCACCAAATTTACATTTTAAAAATGCAGATGTCTGTAGAGAGAAGAACTGATATCATACTGCCTAGAAATGGATTAGAAATCTTGCAAATGAGCAAAGCTTCAAAAAGGGGTCATTGAATTATATAACCATTTTCTGCCTTGTTATGAATTATATTTGTTCTGAGAATTGGCCAATTTATTGCAGGCAAGTAAAGCAAGGGAAAGAATATTTGAAGGAAGATCAACAGCAGATGATAAAGCATTAATGTGAAAGAACAGGTTCAAATTAATGAACCAAATCTCATATTTTCCAGTTGATCAGAGAGAAAATTATTAGTTGATCAACAAATGAGATGCCCAGAGATATCTACCAACTAATGGCCAAGAAGGTTTCTCCATGCATGAAAAGCTGTGCAAGTCTAGTTTCTGAAATGAAAAAGAAATACTTACAGCTCTTTAGAAAATTGCTTGCAGCAAACTGTTGATTTCAGCATTTTCATCTATGAGTGAAATTTGAAATTTGATAATGCATGCAGTGAAAAGCAAATACAGAAAATAAGCAATAGAATCCTTCTTTATGCATAACCATTCAAAATTTTCTTAAAAGTCTAGCAACTTTTTCTTAGTGGGCTGCTGGGTAAATCATAACGATGATTGTAGGTTTAATTATAAGATTAAATAGTAGTATTACACTATAAATTTATTCATATAAATTAATTTAATTTATTTATATAAATTAATATAATAATATTATACGAAAAAAATAAGTGAAATTATACGAAAGTTTAAAAAATAAATTATATAAAATTTGGAACAATAGTATATTTTTATCGGTTTTAACTTATGTAAAAGAATTTATATAAGAGTTTAAATTAAAGTTTTGTTTAGATCCCAATTCAACAATAATTTAATTTACATATCTATAATATTGAACATATTAAAAAATTTTTGGAGGAATCAAACTGTAATACTGGGTCAATGTAGATGCCAATAACTTTTGTCTTTTTTCTTTTCGAATTCAAACGACGTGTTCAAATTGTTTTGGAATTTGCTTCTTTAACAATGACAAAATCTGTCAAGGGAGAGAGAGTTTGTGTTATCTGACATAGATATATGGTTTTGTCTTTTTTCTTTTCGAATTCAAACGACGTGTTCAAATTGTTTTGGAATTTGCATCTTCAACAATGACAAAATCTGTCAAGGGAGAGAGAATTTGTGTTATCCGACATAGATATATGGTTCAAATAATTTATGAACAAACAAACAAGTATCCTTGTTGTCGCCAGGGTTTTCTATTAATATTCGTAAGTGCATGAATAAAAAATTTTCCATAATAAATATTTCTCAAACCGAATAAAATCTGAAGAAACTGAAGCGATACATAACTCAAAACTCTTAGAAATCTAGCTCTCATTTTTCTTCTCCATATCCCAGATTTAATTCAGTGAAAAAACTGCTTTCAATGAAAGATACCGAAGAAATGGAGAAGGGTTTGTTTGTTAAAGAAGAAGAAGAAAAATTTGGTGTGTATGTTGCAGAAACGAAGAAGCTTGGTTGCATAGCAGGACCAATGGTTGCTGTGAATTTGTCACAGTATTTCCTGCAAGTTATTTCGGTGATGATGGTTGGTCACCTTGGTGAATTATTTCTCTCTAGCACTGCCATAGCTCTGTCTTTCTGTGCTGTTACTGGCTTCAGTCTCGTTGTAAGTGTTTGTGTTTCGATTGATCCCTTTTTGCTGCAATTTAATTGTAATAATGCTTTAAGTAGTTTTTTTGATGCACACCTTGGCACTTTACAAAATTCGAATTTGCTTTAGACAGCTGTGCTCTTTATTCCAAGCAGTAGAAAATATAGAATCAAAGTGAAGCCATAAAATTTCATGTTGGCATCAAGAGTTTAAGAATGGAACATTCTTTCGCAACATCTGATTGAATTCTGTGATTTGTGTATGGTAAACAGTTTGGAATGTCAACTGCGATGGAAACTCTATGTGGCCAAGCTTTTGGAGCTCAACAATATAGAAAACTTGGAATCCAAACTCACACAGCACTATTTTGTCTCATTCTTGTCTGTTTCCCTGTCTCTCTCTTGTGGGTAAACATGGGAAAACTACTCATTATCATGGGCCAAGATCCTGTAATCTCAAGTGAAGCTGGTAAATTTGCAGTCTGGCTTCTTCCTGCACTCTTTGGATATGCAACTCTTCAACCTCTTGTTAAATATCTTCAAGTGCAGAGTTTGATCATTCCCATGCTCATAAGCTCTTGTGCCATAGTTTTCTTCCACGTATTTATCTGTTGGGCTTTGGTTTTGAAGTTTATGCGAAATAATATTGGAGCAGCTTTAGCAATTGGCTTGTCGTACTGGTTGAATGTTTTATTGCTTGGATTATACATGAAATTCTCTTCCTCCTGTGTTAGAACCCGAGTTCCGCTATCCATGGACCTTTTCCAAGGAATCAAAGAGTTTTTCTTCCTCGCTGTTCCTTCTGCTTTTATGGTTTGGTAATTTGTTATCCCTTTCTTATTTTTAAAAAACTCTCTAATCGAATTTTTTGTTTTCTGGAATTATCATCTTGTTTGAAGCTTATTGTCATTAATGATGAATGCAGCCTTGAATGGTGGTCTTTTGAGTTTCTTACCTTGCTGTCCGGAATTCTACCAAATCCGACGCTTGAAACTTCAGTTCTCTCAGTTTGGTTGTTCTTTAATCTATTTCTGTCTTGAATTGTTTAAAGAAATTAGAAATAGTATGCAATTTTGATGATCCGTTTCTTATTATTTCATCAAACAGTTTAGCAACGACTACAACGCTCTTTACAATACCAGATGGTATAGCTGCTGCAGCAAGGTTTGCTCCAACACAAACTTACTTTGCAGTGTACTTAATTCCTCAAGCTTCTAATACTAAATCTTTCTGTGTATAGCACTAGAGTTTCAAATGCATTAGGAGCTGGGAACCCAAACGCAGCTCAAGTATCAGTCCACGCTGCATTGTTTCTTACCGTCTTAGGGACAGTTGTAGTGAGCTCAATCCTCTATGCTAGCCGGAATTTTTTCGGCTATGTTTTCAGTAATGAGAAAGAAGTTGTGGATTATGTCACAGCTATGGCTCCCCTGATTTGTCTTTGTGTTATATTAAATGGCTTGCAAGCAGTTCTTTCGGGTCATTTCTTGTTCTTCCTCTGCTGCCAAAATATGCATTTTCCTTTCAATATATGGATGCTTGAACAATTTTTAAACATATTTCTTCAAACCAGGTATTGCAAGGGGATGTGGGTGGCAGGATTTGGGAGCTTATGTCAACCTCACAGCATATTATCTTTGTGGGATTCCAGTTGCCGCAATTTTGGGATTTTGGTTAAAAATGAGAGGAAAAGGACTTTGGATAGGAATACAAGTTGGTGCTTTTCTGCAAATTGCTTTACTTTCTACCATAGCAAGCTGTCAAAATTGGGAGAAACAGGTCTACCCTCAAATTCAGATTTCTCTATAAGCCAATTTCATCTGGGATTTTGGTTATTAACCATTCGAAACATTCCCTCAAGTGTGAACGTCCGCGCTTTATAGAATGTGGATTAGCACTAAAGCAGTGCTGTTTACAGTTATGCAACCTCGTTTGTTGCAAAACAAAAAATCAACACTGTTTTAATACAAATATGCATTTTATAAAATACGGACGTCGGCTATGGAGGACTCATAACCATTTCAAATTCCAAGTAATCTTTCCATTTAAGAGGACTCTTGTTTTTGGTTTTTGATATTGCAGGCAAGTAAAGCAAGAAACAGAGTATTTGAGGGAAGGACATCTTCAGAATGCAGAGAATTTCAATGAGCTAATTTTCAGTCATTGCTGTAGAAGAAAATTTACAGTAATTACATGTGGGATTGCAACAGAAATGCCTATCTGTCAATCTGTTAAAATCATTTCTCTGCTTCTGCTGCAAATGAGAATATCAATGTGCTTAATTATTATTATTTTTTCTCTATTTATTCGAGAAAATCTATGAAGCTCTTGCTTGACTTATTTTAAAGTTTTTATTCATTGAAAGATTAACAATGATAAAAACAATTTTGCTAATTAACTTGACAGTGCTTTTGTAGAAATTGCTTCTAAGTAAAAGCACTTTTTCTCAAGTACCCAAGAAACAGAAGCAAATTTTGTTATTGTTGTATCCCATATGATTTTTTTTTATTACCCTCAAATTTTTTTTTCACCTAAAAATATAAGATATCTCCGTATAATATAATATCATTCTATTAATTTGAATAAGCAAATTTATATGAACAGTAGTATTAAATTTGTCTTCTTCTTGAAGCCCGCGTGCGAGGCGTAAAATCATGACGAAGACGAATTTCACGTGGTCGAGAAGAGAAAGCATCGTTGTATCGATGCCATAAAAAAAATAAAAAACTAAAACAAAACCCAAGTGATTCATAAGATTACACAGATATTCGTACTTCTAGCAGCTCTGGTTGCCTGGTTCAGTATGGAGAATTGTTTGTTGGATGGAGAAGTGGGAAGAAATCAACAGAATCTAACTGGTATTAAATTGTATATTCAAGAGGTTAAGAGAGGTGGTCGCATTGCAGGACCTCTTGTTGCTGTTAATTTTTCACAATATTTCCTGCAAATAATATCAGTGATGATGGTTGGTCATCTCCGCAACGGCGATGGCAGCAGCGAGCTGTATCTTTCTAGCACCGCCATTGCTGTCTCTTTCTGTGCTGTCACTGGCTTCAGTCTTGTTGTAAGTCTTCTTTGGTATCTTTTTCTCTCATGGTTCTTGTCGTCTGTAATAGAATAATATGTTGTTGTTGTCTTTTTTTTTTTTGACCCTTTGGGTATAAATTAGGTGCACCGTGGCGTTATACTACAAAATTTTCTGATAACTATACATATAAGCGCGCCCTCTGTTGTGTGGAATCATATTGTCTGATCTTGTAACTTGACGGCCTTCAGTTTTCTGGGTTATCGAACTGAAATTTTTGACATGCTATATGACAGTTTGGGATGTCTACTGCCCTGGAAACTCTGAATGGACAAGCTTATGGAGCTCAGGAATATCGAAAACTTGGAATCCAAACTTACACTGCTCTTTTTAGCCTCGTATTCGTTTGTTTCCCCGTCTCTCTCATGTGGGTTTACGTAGATAAAATACTCATTTTAATAGGCCAAGATCCTCTAATTTCACAAGAAGCAGGAAAATTCACAATCTGGCTTGTTCCAGCACTTTTCGGTTATGCAGCCCTTCAATCACTTGTTCGATTCTTTCAAGCACAAAGTTTGATCATTCCCTTGTTCATAACCTCTTCTGCCACTCTTTGTTCTCACATAATTCTCTGTTGGGTTCTTGTATTCAAGACTGGATTAGCAAATCTTGGAGCTGCATTATCAATCGGTGCATCATATTGGTTGAATGTGGTTTTACTCGGACTGTACATGAAGTTCTCTTCCACTTGTGGAAAATGCTGTGTTCCAGTATCCATGGAGATATTCTGCGGAATTGGACAATTCTTTTGCCTTGCAATTCCTTCTGCTTTTATGATTTGGTAACTTTCTTTTCATTGTCTTGCTCACGGTTCTAATATAATTTATCTCATCATTTCTCTTTCTCTATTGATTTCTGTTTGTATTAATGTTGATAATTTGAAGCCTTGAATGGTGGTCTTTTGAGTTTCTCACCATGCTGTCTGGTCTTCTTCCAAATCCAGAGCTTGAAACTTCAGTTCTGTCTGTATGGTATGTCTGCATATAAGCCAAAAAAAAAGTTCATTTGTCAGACCAAACATTCAAATTTTACATGTATTCTCTTCTTTTTAACAGCTTAGCAACCATCTCAACTCTGTATACAATACCAGATGGACTTGGCGCGGCAGCAAGGTTTGCTTCAAGATACTCACATGTATGTGATACATTCTAATCATTCACAATCTACTTATTTCTTCATAGTTATGGCTACAGCACTAGGATTTCGAATGAATTAGGAGCAGGAAATCCGCAAGCAGCTTCTGTAGCTGTTAAAGCTGTGATGTTGCTAGCAGTTTCAGAGTCAATCACTGTCGGCGCAACCCTTTTTGGCAGCAGGCATATTTTTGGTTATATTTTTAGTAATGAGAAAGAAGTTGTGGAATATGTCACAAAAATGGCTCCCTTACTATGTCTATCTGTGATACTAGACAGCTTACAATGTGTACTTTCAGGTAAGTTCTTGCTTTTCCCCTCCTGTTTTTGGTAACTTATGTTTGATATAAACATTTATTACAATTGTATCTGAAATTTCTTTCCAATCAGGTGTTGCAAGAGGTTGTGGATGGCAAGATTTGGGGGCTTATGTCAATCTTGCTGCATACTATCTTTGTGGAATTCCAATTGCTGCTGCATTGGGTTTCTGGTTAGAATTGAGAGGACCAGGACTTTGGACAGGAATACTAGCGGGGGCATTTCTGCAAACAGTTTTGCTTTCTACCATAACAAGTTGTATAAATTGGGAAAAACAGGTCCACCCTCAACTTTTAACCTCTTTAAAAGCTCATGTGATGCACTTTAGCTCAAAATTCTCATTAGCTTTGCTTCTTTGCCGACAATATCAAAAGTTGTTTCAATTTTTTCCTACTATGATGGGTTGAACTGTTAAGTTAGTGTTCGACCCAAAAGCTTAAATTATAGGCAAGGACCCGAACAATAATATTGAGTTAGCTTTGTTAACTGGCTGTCTCACCCAAAAGTTTAAATTATAAGCAAGAACCAAAACAATAGTAATAAGTTAGCTTTATTAAGTTACTGTCTGACACAAAAGCTCAAATTATAGGCAAGAACTCAAGCAATAGTATTAAGTTAGCTTTAAGTAGCTCCCTTTCGTGCAAGACTGACGTTAAATGAAAGCCAAATAAAGACAAAAGACAGAAAGAAGAAGCCTAAACAAATGTAGAAGATAAAAACAAATACAAGTGCATGGAGAATCAAACACAATGACCTCTTAACCAAACTAGCCCCGATGCTTGCTAAGTAATTTAAAAGAGCCCGGACAATAGTATTAACATCTAATAAAAACTAATACAAAAACAGCGTCTTATGCTTGTCAAACTGCCATTACATTGCAACACTGATGTTGTATTCTTCCAATTTCAGTTTTATCTGCCTTACTGCTGTGATGCCTTGATATTGCAGGTGGATAAGGCAAGGGAGAGAATATATGAGGGAAGAACACAAGCAACTGAAAGAATTTTGATCAGCTGATTGTCTTCTCTTATGGTAATCAGATGAAAAAAATAGCTTAAATATAAGCATTTCATGGCCATTTTTCCATTCATTTTTGGCAGCAAAGCTTCTGTAACTCCCTGTAATATGTACGAGTTTGAAGTGACACAATGCAGCATACGTTTGGTTCTTGATATTGCAATTGAAAACATCACAATTCATAATTCTGCTAATTTGTATTTTAGAATTGTAACAAATTTATATGGCATATTTAAAACGATTCCCGACAGATCCGCGTCCTAGGGAGGGGTTTTCACAGATTAAGGGTGTTCACGTCTTTTCAACTTTAAATTGTATTAAAAAGTCGAATGTATAACCTTTTGTATTAAATTTCCAAACTTGGACTATGCGTGTTCTATTTAGTCAAATTACCCTACGCACCGAAGCCCACCAACTGGTTTCCCAGAGAGACAGGGATGGGAAGAAAAGAGAGAGAAAGAGAGAGATTGACACAAACTCTGAGTAATCACCTTAACAACGTCCATGAAACCTTACAGGTTTTGCATCTACAAATTTACTTGTTTCATCGTAGACAATTTCTTTTTGGGGTTATGTCTAAATGTGAGATTTTATGCGTATTTTGCATAAATTTACGCAGGTTCTGAATCAAACAGCAGCTGCATCACTTGAAAAAGTGAGCTGGAATGATGTTATACAGATGGGTGAACAAGTCTCCAAGCAAGCTACTGTTGGTATTCTGCAATTTCATCACTCTCAGTATTTACTTTTCGATGTCCTATTGAATATTTAGTGCGTGCTTGGTCTTTCTTTCGAAATTATTGCTAATTTCAATGAAAAATTCAATTTTTTTAACCGTGTCTTTTTTTTCCTGTTGTGTTTCCGAAAGTATAAAATTTTTAACTTTGTCTTGGTTGCAGATTTTGTTGTGACTGTAAAACCCTTAAAAATTCAAAGCTTTAATTTTTCTACATATATTTATGTAGTTTTATATTGTTCTTGATTTTCTGGGTAGTGCTATTAAGGGTTCGAGTGATTGATTGATTCTGTTGTTAATTGGATGCAGTTGGGATGCTTTGGAGTGGAGAGACAGTGGAAGCTAAAACAATTGAGGAGAATATGACGGCATACTTCAATGTCCTGCAGGGCTTCGTTTTGCTTTCCCATGGAAGCACAGTGGGTGCCGGACCTACTCTTTTATCTAGTATCCACTTGTCTGTGAAGCAAGTTGTTGATTCCAGTTTTAAGTTGATGATGGAATCAGTCAATTTATACGGTAATCCCTGCACTTTCTTTGTGACTTTAAACTGCTTCCTTTACGTCATGTTGGGGCGTATTGATACTTGGATGAGTCCACCTCAAGGCATCCCTTAGTCATGTAGTGATGCATTTATAAGATAAATAATTTCATAAGAGGGCTACTTGTTTCAAATACTTCTCCCCTCATGGTAATTAGCAGTGGTATCTGAGCTTATTACCCTGACCGGTTCTTAACCATGGTAACAAAGTAAGAAAGATTTTTTTTTTTTGCCATTAATCTATCCTTCACTCAACAAATAATTTTTAATGACTGTAAAATAAATTTTTAAGTTAAAAAAGATGTAGAAGTATTGCATTTATACGGATGCTGTGTGATTGTGGAAAGATTTAGGAAATGACTAACCTATTTGTAGAATAACAATAGGAATGTGGTTCAATATTGGGCATCAGTGTTCTAACATGGCAAAAAGGACAATTGTCTTGCATGTAGCTTAAATTTTGGTGAAGTGGGTGCTAAAGTTTAGTTACCTTTGTGATTAGTATTAATTAAAGAAAATTATTATTCCAGAACAATTCATGCTTCTTGTCCTTTCTTGTATTTATTGATCATCTTGACTACATTTAGCAACTGGGCTTGGAATGGCATAACTTTCTCTGAAAATGGAGAGAGAGAAAAACAAATGTAGTCAGTAATCTGCAATCATCTGGTGTTGAGTTTTGCTATAACATTTAAATTTCGCGCAACCAAATCTAGTTTCTTTTTGTTCTCTTCCATAAAAACTAGCATGACCTAATGTCATATATAATTGAACAGGATCTTGCAGTAAAGATCAGAAACACTCGATGCCGCAGTTTGTTGGTGCAGTATGGGAAGCTTGTTCTGCCCTTAAGAAGACTCCTGCCACAAATATCACAGCTATTGGACGGGCCATGACACAAGTTGCGGTTTCCATGAAGGATGTTCTTCGTGAGATGAAGGAGCTCAAGCCTGGTTCTTCTGACATGACCCATGAAGCCTCTGTCGATGCTTCTACTAAAGTTGATGTAGAGGACCCAGAGGATGATAATTCCAGTTTTGGTGATCTAGGCAATGACTTATCAGCTGAAGAGATGAAAATTGCTCAATTGGCAATTGGCATTGTGTCCGAGACACTTGAAGTCATAAAAGAACTAATCCGAACCATCACGGGTTTGCTTAAGCTCAAAAATCCGGACGATAGCGGTAAATTTGTGGATTCGTTGGAAAGATTGTTGAAGTTGTGTCAAGGAATTGGAATACAAATTGATGAACTCGGAGCCTCTCTTTATCCTCCACAGGAGGTCTCTGCGATTAGGGCAGTGTCGGAGAAAATATTAAGCATTACTGATGAACTGCAGAAAGAGGTAGAAAGTTTTAACAGTTCTTCAGAAGCATTTATGCAGGCATGTAATGGTTTGAGGAATACTCTGAATCAAATGAACTCTGAACTAGATTGCTTTAGTACAGCTGATTTAGATGCCAAACTGCAGAATGTTGATGTGAGCAATTAGAGAGAGAGAGAGAGAGAGAGAAACAATTGTAGTCTGTAACCTGTAATCATTTGGTGTTGAGTTTTGGTATTAGATGTTGAATTTTGACGCACAAAATCTTGTTAAAAAGAAAGAAAAATATTAGTGTTGTGTTTTTGGTTATGATTTGAATTAGAGGTGCCAATCCTTTTGTGCTGCTTTATATCGAATTTATGTAGTGATCAATTGATAGACTCTTACCAAACAATTTGCCCATTCGACACACCTAATGTAAATACTTTGTCAATGGACTTCTATCCTCTTTATTTTAGGGCAAAACCAATTGGCATATTGAACAATCAATTCCATTCAGGTCACTGTCATGGCGAACAATCAAATTCCAATCAGATGACTGCCAATTGCATCTAGGAAAAAAGCTCGCACACAATGATGGTCAAATCAGATAGGTTATCCATATGAACTATATTCCTTTCCTATTTTATCATGTCACTTCTATATTACATCCTTCTGATAATATACAGGAGCCATGCATATACAATAATCCTGACCGCCGAGGAAACAAATCGGTTGAAACTTATTTTATACAATTCTAAAAGGTAGCTCTTCAATCTATCGTACACTATGGCGGTCCAAGCCCCCCGCCTTACTGGTGGGACAAAACACTCAACATCCGGTGAGCTTAACCATCCATGCACCGCCCAAGTAAAGACCGAGAAGGGGTGCTGCAAGAAGTACCTGAGTAAGAGGATCAGTTGATGGTGTAAGTACAGCAGCTGCGATGACTGCACCAACAACAACGTATCGCCAGATTGATAGCATTTGGTCACCAGTCACAAGTCCAGCTTGTCCCAACAACAGTTGTATAACTGGAACCTGTAGAACGAAATGATACGTTAAAACTGGAACCAGTAATATTTGATCTACAATAGCTTAAAAATAAAGAAATAAGTGGCACTTCAACTAACTATCAACATGTTATCATCACTTTGTCGCTTTTCCTTCTCAAATCATTTGCAAGGGGACTTCAAGAGTATACACTAAGGGTGTGTTTGATACAGTGATACTATTTAACTTTGAAACAAAGTCAAGTGGTTGGTAAACACTAATTTTTTATGTAGACTACCCATTTTTTTCATTTATATTCAACATCTAGTGATTTCATCCTATTGCAATTTTAGCTTCAAAATCACAACACTTCAATCCTAAACACATTCTAAAATACCAAGGTAATGACCTTATTGGCATCTTAGTTAAATATGAATTTATAATTGCTAATTAGTTTGTATTAGTGTCATTCCTTCATTGAAAGAAGAAATAAGTTTGCAATGGGTACCTGGAAAGACAAGCCTGTGCTGAACATGAGGACGAGTACAAACTCAAAATATTGGTCCATTTAGTTAAACATGAATTTATAATTGCTAGTTAGTTTGTATTAGTGTCATTCCTTCATTGAAAGAAGAAATAAGTTTGCAATGGGTACCTGGAAACACAAGCCCGTGCTGAACATGAGGACGAGTACAAACTCAAAGTATTGATCAATGGACCACAAAGATTCCACAACCCCTTCAGCGTAACTAACAAAGAAGTTTAAAGCTGCTGGAGTCAAGACCCAGTAGGAGAAGGTAATACCAGCATAGAAAAGTACCGAAGAACTTAAAACTATCGGCCCCAAGAACCTTCTCTCCGCTCTTGTTAGACCTGGAAGAATAAAGGCTATTATCTCATAGAGAATTACTGGGCTTCCCAATAAAAGACCACAATACCCTGAAACCTGCAGTTTACCATAAGTAGTTATTAACAGTCGAGTAATTTGTATCCAAATGAAGTCAAATAGTTTAAGATCTACATTCTCAATATTACATACTAAAATAATTATGTTATGTTGATTGCATAGGCAAATATCATTCAGCTATACCTTTAAAGTTGTAAAGAAAAATTCTCCAGGAGCTAGTTGCAAAAATCTTACACCCTGTGCTTTAACAGGAGCTTCAAGAATCATGATCAGGTCCTTGGAAAATGCAAAGCATGCTGTGATAGCAGCTCCAACTGCCAAAACTGACACAAATATTCTCTGGCGCATCTCTTCTAGGTGATCAAATATACTCATTTCTTTATCATCTGGAAGGAGCTCTTTATCAGGATACAGAAAATTATAAAGAGGACTTTCCCCACCATCTTGGTTGATTTTTGCTGGTGTTTCATTTCTTGAAATTTTAGCCACATCTAAGTTGTCAATACACAAAAGTAATGTCATAATCTGAACTAAATCTCATAGCAATCTATTCCTGAAATAGAATAATGAAAACTACGTTAGAAAATTACTTGTATGTCAGAGTAATGTAACAAGAAATTCCAATTTTATCTTAGCATACATGAAAGAACACAGTGTTCCCATATGCACAATTGCAACTTGGCAAAACACCAACATAACTCAGTATTGACAGTAATTTCTTAAGACAAAATATTGACATCATGGGTAATCACAGATCATAAACAATCACTAAATATTCATTTCCACAAAGAGGAGAAATTTACAACTCTGCTCTTATGTTTGCATGAGTGCTACATGATATGGATCAGATGTTAAGAAGTTTTGAGAAATTTGAAGTTAGTTGCTGTATTTGATCCTATCTATAGAATTAGTTCCAAAAACTCCAAAGCTCTTGTGTTTACAAAAACATTAATTTTTCAAGTAATTTGCAACATGAAGTGAATAGATATATGACTGACCAAGATTAAGAACCATCTGCAAGAAAATAGAGCGATATATATCATATAGGCTTGCAGCACACTATTTGTATTCCTACTCTAGTACTGCCGGCAGGTGTAAAAAAGGAAAGCACTTGATATATAGTCTAAATTTGTTTCCAGCCATCTCATAACTGTAAGCAAGATGAAGGCATTAGTAGTAATAAATGACCCAAACCCAACTTGCTTCTGCACTTTTGTTGCCACCTATACTTCATATTATCCTAATTGTCTGCCAACCAACATTATACAGGAGACTGCAATCTCTTGTAATTATGAATATAACTACTTTCGAAACAGAAACAAATAGTATGCCGTCCCTCATCAAAAAAGGCAACTCATAGAGCTCTAAAATAAGAAATAAAGGAATACATAGGCTGCTGGCTGAGAATTGTCATAAAAGAGCAGTAGAATGTGACAGAATTTTTCGCCCCATTACTGGGGCTGGATGCACTAAGCTCCTTCGTGGCTAGTTTTATAAGTAAGATATACATAATACAATAACCTGGATTTCACAGACTTCTTAAACTAAGAGTTTTAGTAAATGACCTCTTTCTCCTAGTTTACTCAATTGTCTTCACCCAGGCAAGAGGACCCATATACCTGCCCACATAAAGCATGCCCTTAATCTTGTTGCCACATTTTTCCTTGCTCGAAGCCAGATCGCTCACTAAGTCCATAAATGTCACATGAGAACTCTTATTTAACAATGGCATTCAATGTCCAAATTTTGTCATAGTTGAAGTTCCTAGTTGGTTCTTGTTTCTTAACAGATGACCACAAATTCAACTAATACGCTAATTCCTGGCTCAACCTAATTACCAGTCATTTAAAAGCAAGCAGCCAAGGAAATACTCTACTATTTCCGTATTCCACCGGAAAATGGTCCAGAAAGCATATCTGTTGGACACCAAGCACAAAATTCGATATCAATGCAACAAAAAGAAAAGGGTAAATTCCTCCATTATCAGACTCTATCCATCATGTTCTCATAAGCAACAAATAATCTCCCCTGTCATGTCTTTTGTAAACATGTATTCAATATTTTATCAAGAATCTCACCACCTAAATCTTTTCCTCATAGCACTAAAACCACCCAAGTAGAACGAACATAAATGCTTATAATTATTATTAATTCATGCATAAGGCTCTGTCTGCTACAACCGCAACATGCAATTGAAGCCTTTTCTTAGTAGAACTCTTAGCAAAATTTGTCACGTCTTTCCACATTTTTTATTCATTTGATATTTTCATTACAAGCTAATATTTGAGTTTGTCCTAGTACATGTAAGCTAATTTTCTTGAAAAACAAAAATTACTGAAAACAGCTATATTCTACATTCTGTTGTTGATCCAACTGTGATTCAAAATCAATATAATTCAACCTATATATACATATATGGAAATTTTCGTTCGTAGTCTTTACCAGGTCTATCTTCAACAGCAGATCCAACACCGCAACTAGTATCGAACTCCGGCTGTTTCTCCCTCACGTCATCACCGTCAAATGCCGCAAAACAAACGAGTCCATCGAAACTCCTCCTGCTCCGCGAAACACTGAATCTCAGCCTCGAACTACTGCTACTCCCGAGCTTTACGGTACTCGCTCGGTTTCTAATAGGCTCGTGTGCGTTAGAGAAGCAGCCGTTGCTCAGCCGCAAGTGCGCCATGAGTGCTGTGCTCGTGCTTCCCATTTTTTTGCCTTTTTTTTTAATTTTTAAATATTTGGTTTCTTGAAGAAAAATCTAAAACGGCATGTCACTGGACGAACGGTTGGCTGTTATCGCATTTCTGCGATATTTTGAATTGGAGAAGTTGATGGCGCATTTTAGCAGGATACGTGGCGAAATCTTATTGGGTGAACTTAATTTTCAAATGGAATATTATTTTAAATTAATGTTTTAACCATTATTTAGCATGTCAAGATTAAGAACCTAACTTTATTTTAAAAACTAATTTATTAAAAAAAAAAAGAAATCCACGGCCCTCTATTTACCTCCTCCGCTTGTGCTTTTTTCCCGCCATTTCTCTTCGCCGAACAGAAAACAGAAACACGAGCTCTCGAAATCAAAATGAGACGAGAAAATCCAGCGGCGGATGAAGCTTTAAATCTCCTCAAAAGTAGACTATGTAACAATAATTTTATTTTTAAATCTCTCTCCGACTTTCCCGATAGCAATTACAGGTCCGATTTCTGTTTTGTCTTTCAAGAGGAAAAAAAAATCTAGGGAAGGCAAAATCTTTACAGTTTTACACTCAAGATCCCGTTTCTCTAATGGAAATAATCTTCTAGGATTTTCTTAAATAATTTGCACTAAGTTGAAGTTTCTAGTCTCGAGCTCCGTTACTGAGGCGTGCAACGACTCGATTTTGCTTCTTGGCCCTCGTGGTTCTGGAAAGATTTCGGTAATGCAAATTTTTCATTTATTTATTTAAGCTTAATTGTGAATTTTTTTGTAGAGTATAGGGATTATTTTCGATTTTTTTATATAATTAATATTGCATCTCTTGTGTTTATAGATTTTGGAGCTTGTTCTTAGTGATATATTTTTGGAATATCCTGATACAATATCTGTGGTATGAGTTTCTTTACTTAAAAAGAGTACAGTATGGAAGCAATATAAAACTTTTGCTTGCCTTCTCAGAGACAACCTCTGCAGCAGCTCGCTCCCTCCTAAACCCCAGCAGCTAGGCAGCAATGAGATTTTCTTCAAAACCCAAACACCCATTTCTCTCTTCATCTTCTACAATCAGTTTCAATCTTCTTCTTCTCCAATCACCGAAAAAAAAAATTCTAACACTAAAAGCTGCTAAACTTTTTCATAAACCTTATTTATGTTTATCTACTCAATGTCACTCTGGGTAAGAGCTTCAAAAGCTTTATATACACGTTCGTATCACTGTTTTTATATCAGAAAGGTACGTTTTCTCTTTCCCTTTTATTTCTCTTTCCATAACTATCCGTCAATCATTGACAACACCAATAAAGATACTGGTTTGAGCTCTAAAAGTAACTATAAAGCGTTGACTTTTAACACTATTGAGGTAAAGCCGTGGGCTTTTTGTAATAATAGGTGGTTTTCAGATCAGTTTAAGGCTGTGATAGCTGATCCTGAATTGCTTGTCAGAGTTTTAAATAAGATTACAGAGAAAAACCCAGGATTGCTTCGAGGTTTTTTAGATGGATTGAGACCCAGCCGGGTGTTAAAAGATCTGAATTTGTGTATTGTATGATTCTTGAGATTCTTGTTGAGAGCGGTTTGTTGAGGTCTGCTTAGTGGGTTGTGGAGGCCATGGTTTGTGTTAATATGCATGGAATTGTGGATGTTTTGATTGGTGGGGATGTAGATTCTTCTGTTTTGGTCCAGATTCTTGATCTTTTATTGTTGGTTTATAGTGAGAAGTCGACGGTTGAGCAATGCTTGTTAGTTTTTGTAAGATGGTGAGGAGTGGACTCTTAAGGTTCTTAGGGATAAACGATTTTGTAGTTAAAGCTAGGAACATTTATAGGATCATGAACAAGTATGGATTCAAGTCGACAATTATTATACATATAATACAATGTTGGGTTCATATTGTAAACAAGGAAAAGTGCAACAAGCTTTAGAGCTCTTATTGGAGATGCAGAGGAGAGGGTTTTCTCCAAATGATGTTACATATAATGTATTGATTAATGGTATGTCAAGAAATGGGAAATTGGAGCAAGCTCAGGCTCTCATAGGGAGATGTTGAAATCAGGGTTGGAAGTGTCAGCACATTTACATAACCCTTTAATGTGCGGGTATGTGAAAAAGGACTGCTTGTTGAGGCATTAAGCCTTGCAGAGGATATGGTAACTAGAGGAGCTGTGCCTACTCTGACAACTTATAATATATTACTATATGGCCTTTACGAGTAGGGAAAAGTGAGCAGTGCTAGACATCAATGTTCCAATATGTCCAGGAAGAATGTGAATCCAGATATTGTTTCATACAACACACTGTTATATGGTTATTGTAGGTTGGAAGACATTTGGGAGGCCTTTCTCCTTTTTGACGAGTTAAGGTGTTGGAATCTTGTTGCTACCATTGTTACCTACAATACACTTATTGATGGTCTTTGTTGAATGGGGGACTTGGAGGTTGCTCAGCAGCTCAAAGAAAGTATGATCAGTAGAGGGATTCTCCCTGATGTTTGTACTTACAGGACTATGGTAAATGGCCCTTGCAAAATGGGAAATCTATCTCTGGATAAGGAACTTTTTGACAAGACGTGTAAGGGCTTGGATCTAGACTGCCTTGCAAACACAACTCAAAAAGCGGGTGAAGTGAAACTCAGTGACACATCTGAGACATTTTGTTTACAAGAAGAAATGGTAGCTAAGCGGTTTCCTCCAGAACTGATCACCTATAATGTTTCCGCGCATGGGCTTTGTAACTCCGGTAGTTTGGAAGAAGCTAGCAAATTGTTGCATAAGGTGGTCTGTGTCAGTGTTGTTCCCTATCACGTAATATATACCAGCATCATTTGTGCTCACCTGCAACCGGGTCATAGCAGGAAAAGCTGAGAATTATTCCACAGGATGCCGAGCAAAGGCTTATTTCCTTCTGTGGTGACTTACACTGTATTGATTCATGCTCATGCGGCTAAGGGAAGGCTAGAATTCACATTTATGTACTTGTTGTTTGAGTGAACTATATCATCCAACTGGAAAGTTGCTCCTATGACCGCCATTGTAAATGCCTTGGATAATTCCTCAAGTAAGTATCATTTTCTTCAATTACACAGCATAGGCTATTTTCTATTTATACTTGGTGATTGAAATGTTGTTGATATATTGTGTGATAAGTTTTATACATGGATTACAGGTAAAACTTTGAGGATTCACCAGATAGAGAAGCAACAGTTACTGATTTTTTATTCATATCCAGCTGCTACCAAGTAATATTCCAGAGCAGTCTTTAGAAATAGTCAATAACTATTATACAGATGAAGTTCAAATCTGTATCAAATGTTCGGAATAAGCTTCTGATATCTATTGAATTTATTAATTCTTTAAATTCCCTTGAAGGAGAAGAAAAAAGGAAGGGGATGTTACTTCTTTCTGCACAAATGTAGCTGTTGATATTTCTAACACAAGCAAAAGTGCCATTATATGCTCCATTTTTTTCTGTGGTTTCTGTTTACAACCATTAGTAAAATTCAACAATCAGATTACACATATCATTGTTGCTTTCTAACTGCTTGAGTGCTGTCTGAGCATGTAATGTTTCAGTTTTCTTTTTCCCTTTGTTTTCATTTTTCCCCACGAGTTTGGGCAAAGTATTTTTATTTTGCACCTTAAAAAGGAAACAAGTGGGGGAAGGTAGGCTACAGAGTACTATGTATATGATATCTATCCCTTGGATCAATATCCAAATTTCATGTCCTCTTTTGATCTGTCTGACTCATTTCACTTGTACATATCTACAATATATGTGAGGCACAAATGAGTGCTCAATTTTTCCATGTTAGTTAGGAAAGCCATTCTATTTATATCCATTCAGCTGGGTGAATCTATATTCAACATTGTTCATTGTTTGCTCTAGCATCTTCAATCATATTCATGATGTATTTCATTTCCTCGACATACTCCTTATTGTCATCTATTTCAAGATTCTTGGTGTTTGACATTATCTATCCATTAGTCTTCATTTCACCTAAATATCTAGATCAATTACCCTTTATAACTTGGTTTCTTCAACAAATTTTCATGAGCAACATCTCCTTCATTCACCTTCCCCTCTTCTTTCTTCTTATTGTACTTTATCTATATGGGATAACAAAGTAATCACCTATAAATGTCTCCTGGCCATCACTTTTTACTATTTTCTGTATTTCACTGCTATGCCTATTAGTGTTTATTTTTAGTGTTTATGAAATGCTTGTTTAAATTTTCTGCACTGTAGTATTGGCATTAGTGATTTATACTCTAGACAGAGTGAAATGACAAAATGAAATTCGTGCTGCTTTTGGAAAGAGAGATGACATGCTTGTGTAAATTTTATGGCATTATTTTCTTTTTATGTATAATTTTCTTGTTTTCTTTTCAAGGTATTGAGGTGATTTTACTTAACTTTAGAATTAAAGCTAAAAGGTGTTTGTTAACACGGACTTTTAGGAGAATTTATCCAATTTTTTGTTTAGACAAACTTTTAGTAGAATTTAATCAATTTTTTTCACTAAAACTTAGCATTTAGTTCTACTGTTTTACAATAACTGTAGTTTATAAGTCACCACACTTAAATACTAAACCAAACCTTAGTTTCTTGCATTCATCAACACCTAGATATTATGAACAAATAAAAATTATTCCTCACAAAATACTAGTATTATTGACTTTGTTATCCTACCATTATTTTTTAATTTTATAACGGTTATTAGTGATTGTCATGTCATATGTTATAGCAATTGGAATACAAACTAACTACTATTATCCGCCCTCTAGTACTCTTTTAACTTCTTACATTCATTAAAACCTATTCATTGATGGATAAACAGAACTCAACTCCCAATGCCTAGTTTTTGTTTTGTTAGAACATTCAAACTGACTTGTTTTCGCTTGCTATTTATCACACATTTCATCATCTATAGTTGTCGTGAAAGGCTACGGTGGAGACAGCATTCAATTTGATTGCTCTAGCTTCTGCTTTTTCTGGGTAAGAAGTACTTTTCGTTGAAGCTTGAAATTTTAGGTAGTACTTAATGCAAATGCTTGATTTTAGTACATTTGATTGGTGAATATCCCTTAAATGCCTTCATAAGTAGTTCCACACAATTTATTGGACATTTCATTTGTGTTATTAGGTGTGTTGGTCATCCAAACTTTTAGGTGGAATTTCTTGAAAGACATCGACTTAGAAGTCGGTGAAACATTATATCAAACACCTCTTGGATTGGAAAGATATCGAGAATAACTTAAATTTTTTAGATTAATATTTTATTTTTTTATAAGAAACTATCCTGTTATTTATACAAATTGATATTCTATTTTTGTAAATTATGATTAAAATTTTTAATTTACAATCTTACATACTTGTATAATAATTTGTTTCACTGACTAATAATTCTTTTATTGTAAGAATAATAATTTATACACAATCTATTAATCAAACACAAACACGACACTAAAATTAAGAGGTCAGCTCGAAATATCATCTACCAACTTTGTGGGAAATAAAATGTCTTAAATTTTAGCAACATATAAATAAATAAAAATGAAAATAAGATTTGAAAAATTTGGTGATAATAAGAAGTTAAAAAAGAATACATTAAAAATTTCACCTTTCTATCTAGTATCAAAACGTGACAAACAATGCTTCAACTTTTCTACATAGCAACTATCGACCATAGTTTAGCAGTTTTTAATACTAATTGATTATTCCATCGAGTGAAAATTAAGTGTTATTTATTATTATTATTATTATAAAAAACATCAGAAGCACTTGTTGTCTGATTTTGTTTTCCAAAACGTATCTAATTCCAATTATTGTTATTATTACCCAAAACAACCCACCCTCTTGACTTTGCAGACATGCATGTCACTTTAACCTATGAGAATTAGTCTAGGAATTCCCTAAGTAAACTTATACTAAATTACACACTGTGATTTTGGAAGCTATGGTTTTAGGTGGACCACAACATATAAGCTTTTAACAGTTTTACTTTTCTTGTCATTTCTTTGGGTTCATGTGCTTTCTCTTGAAAGTAATTTCTTTTTCATTCTTCATTATTAATTG
The DNA here is from genome assembly GCA_032401905.1 of Swietenia macrophylla. Taxonomy (NCBI): domain Eukaryota; kingdom Viridiplantae; phylum Streptophyta; class Magnoliopsida; order Sapindales; family Meliaceae; genus Swietenia; species Swietenia macrophylla. The sequence continues at coordinate 550,117 of CP135585.1, read as the reverse complement.
TATGCCAATCTAGGTAGCTCCGATAATTCAATGCAAGTTAGTGTAATAACAGTAGACCATTTTACTTTCCTGCCAATGAATTTAATGAGATCCTCTCTTCAGTAACTCTCTAGTAATGGGTCGAATTTCTCTCTTAATAATTAGATCACGACCACGAAGGAATGATATGAATAATACCATTTTGTTTATCTCATTCTTTGAAGCAAAGGTGACGACCTTAAGACAAGCCATACAGGTGGATGGCTGGAACCTCAAATTTGATTCATTTTTTAGTTTAATATTTGGTTCAATGGGGACAATATTTCAAGAACTCACCTAAAAATCTCTAAAAAATTCAAGAAAACTTGAGTTGACCCACTCGAAGGAATTTATCAGGATCTTCCTATTTCGATGATGTCTTGAGCATACAAAACACAAATGGTAATTGCTGGGAGAAAAAATCTTTGGTAAGATAAGAGAAAGCGGAGACTTCCAACTATTCTTCTAGCTATCACAGTCATAAGTAAACAGTATTCATCTTTTCGTCACAAATTTGTTGGTTTCCAGCTACAGAATTCGCCAAATTCTAGCAGCATTAAGAAAACCCATCACCAACTCTTTTCACTTTTCCCACCCAAACAGAAACTAAACCCTTTTGTCATTTTGTCCGGACGATTGATTCTAAGATGTTGTATAAATTTTGCTGCAGAAAAACACTTGCTACCTGCGACAACATAAACACTCCCTTGGTTCTATACAATTCCTTCGAGAATCTTTAAAATATTGCATATAGAAATCCGCCTCTTAAGAACTATAAAACCATTTCCATTTCCTTTTCTCTGTTTCAAACTTTCCGCTTCTGCAGCGGAGAAATAAGAAAAACAAATTCTTAATGGCTCTTTATGCTACTGCTTCAGCCTTTTCTTGTACAGTTTTCTATGCTATAAGTTGTTCTTCCTCGGGAAATAATCATGATTCCAATAAGCAGAAGCAGGGCAATGTTAGATATAGTGGAAGTTCTACTAGAGGCAACAAGGCTGATTTATTAAGCCAAAAAGCTGGAGTTGCCAGCATTTCTGTTGCTTCTGTTGCAGAGAAGGAAATTTGCTACATGAACAAAGTGCAGATTCGGCAAAATATTCCAACAAAAAAGCAGTTTGTCGATCCCTATCGACAAGGACTTATCATTGAGGGAGGAGTTGGATATAGACAAACTGTTGTGATTCGATCCTATGAAGTTGGTCCAGATAAGACTGCAACTCTTGAAAGCATTCTTAATCTTTTGCAGGTGATAAAACTGAAATCCGTTTCTTGCGTATGAACAAAATTTCTCCATATTTTGTTTGTATTCTTAGAAGTGCTTTTGAGTAAGTGCTTCTGAGTATGCAGGAAACTGCTTTGAATCATGTATGGATGTCGGGACTTCTCAGCAATGGTTTCGGATCAACTCATGGAATGAGGAAGAACAATCTCATCTGGGTTGTCTCCAGAATGCAAGTTCAAATTGATCACTATCCAATTTGGTAAAATGTTTTCCCTAGCATATATTTTCATTACTGTAGATTAAGCAAAACTAGTAAAAAGGAGATTTGGGGTTCAAATTCCTCTCCCATCGTGTTAGTTAATTCAACTAGTAAAACCGGTATAAAAGGTCTAAAATTCAAATCCCGTTCACACCGTACTAGTTGAATCAACTTGTAAAAGTGATTACTAGAGGTTTGGAATTTGAATCTCGCTCATACCAGAGTGCGCTAGAAACTATGTGGTATGTTGGTCATTAACATGCTTTTTACTTGAAACAAAATGACTTCTGACTATCTAAGAAAACAAATTTCAGGGGAGAGATAGTGGAAATTGACACATGGGTTGGATCGTCGGGGAAAAATGGAATGCGAAGAGACTGGCTAATCCGAAGCCAAGCGACAGGCCACATTTTTGCCCGTGCTACAAGGTATGCTTTGATATATTGGAAAGTGCTTTTATGTAAAGCACTTTTTGAGTATTTTGGAAGCCGTAAGACCTTAAAATTACTGTTCACAATCACCCAGCAACTTAATCTTTAGGGTGTAAAAAATAATTAATAGAAAAGCTTTAGTACGTTTAGAATTGCTTTTACATAAAGCGTTTATGAACAAAAACACTTTCCAACTAAACACTTTCCTAATAACTCTTAAGTAATCAACCAATAAATTGACAGAAATGCGTTCAGGAAAACACTTGTTGAGTACTTCATCCGATTTTAACTTGACGATATAAACTATACTGAAAAGCACTTTTGACAATTTAATAGCACTTTTTAACTTGAAACAGCACATGGGTAATGATGAACGAGCAAACAAGGAGGCTGTCGAAAATACCAGAGGAGGTGAGGGCGGAGATTGCCCCTTGGTTTATTGACAAGCAAGCAATCAAAGAAGATGTGCCTGAGAAGATCAACAAATTGGATGACAAAGCAAAATTTGTAAACTCTGATTTGAAGGTAAATTCAACTTTCCAACAAAACTTCATCAAATTTATTTACTGCTAAGGAAACAGATATATTACTGTGGTAATTTTTTTTACTATTTATTTGCAGCCTAAGAGGAGTGATTTGGACTTGAACCACCATGTCAACAATGTCAAGTATGTCAAATGGATGCTTGAGGTAAAAGGTTTTAAAATTTAGGGCAATTTCTTATTTTTGTGAGTTTAACCATAAGATTTTATAATTTCCTAACAGAACCCTTTCAATTGTTTCATGTGCAGACAATTACTGACCAAGTTTTGGAGTCTCATCAGCTATCTGGAATAATATTAGAATACAGAAGAGAATGTGGAAGTTCAGATATAGTTCAATCACTTTGCCACCCAGATGAAGATGGAATTCTCAAAAATGGAGTGAATCAAGATACCAGTACCATCAGTTTACTCAATGGTCTCTCTTCTCTGGCATCCGAAATCGTCAACGGTGGCGGCCTCATCGGTTCCTTTGAAAACAACCCATTGAAGTACACACATCTGCTGCAAATCAAAAGAGATAAGGCTGAAAAAAATGAAGAGATTGTTAGAGGAAGAACAACCTGGAAAAAGAAGCTGCCTTCCTTTCCATTTTCAACTTAGGGGATTTAACAAACAGATTCTCTCCAAAGATCAGTGAGAAATCCTGGAATCCAGTTTGAAATGCCCTGGAATTATTTATGAATTTGCAGGGTAGGGTATTTTCAGGATTTGCACTACATCCCCCAGAATTTGTGTGTTCTGCTGGTAAATTTCGGAAGCTGAATGAAGATGGGAAATAAAATGTTACTAGAACACAATAAGGATCATGGAATATTGTTGCCAAAAGTTTCAGTTTGTAACTTTGTAATATAGAAATAACTTCGTGGAAATAGTATCCGTTCTGTAATGTAATGTAACGTAATCATTCTTATAAATGTGGACAAAGAATCTCCCAAATACTTGGGAGTCATAAAAAATGTACCAATTGAAAGAATTGCCATGTAATTTTTCTTTTTAATTGTTATTTTGAGATCAAGAGAGTGTTATAACTCGGAATACTGCTGTGTATGCAAACTTATCTATAGATAATATTATATTATTATCACGTATCCTAAATTTTTGGGCCAACAAAAGCATATAAATCGAGTGACAGTCATATAACATTACCATATCAATTTGTATGTATTCGCAATATTGTTGGTGGACTCATACAGACACAAACTCTAGGTAATAAATTTAAACAAGGTGGCACTAAAAAATAAGGAAGAGTGAAAATATAAATTTATTGTTTCAAACGGTAGGAATGAATAAGAATTATAAATCCCTTATGATACACTAGATCCATCTTAGTTATTGATAGAGTAAATAGATATGTCATTTCTTGAAATCTCTAGTGTAATTCAAAATAGCGGAATAATATGTATTACTCCTATTTCGGTCATGAAATAAATAAAATAAATTAAAAAATAAATATTTATTTAAAAATAAAATCTTATTAGAATTATCTGTATTCAATTCAACCTATAAAACTATATTACATTCCGAATATGATGAAATAAGATGAATTAAAATTAATTTTATAAATACATAATTATTATGAATATATTAATTATGTATTTATTATTCGATTGCTTGAAAGGGACAAAAGAACATCCTGTCCTTTCTTTGACAATTTTTAATCTCTAATAAACCTCTTAGTAAGATTCGAACCTAGATAAAGTTCATCATCTGTTAATCCAAAAAAAGAAAAAGGAGAATAATGAGTGAATCTCTTAAGATTTTTAAGAAATTGTTTCGATTTCTTCTAAAAGTAAATGCTTATTCATCTATCTTTCATGGGTAGTGAATAGCTGGGATATTGACTAATATCCAAAAAGACTGTTAGAAAATCAGAATGATTTTATCTCTGTTCATTCCATTTGAAGAAAAAAAAAGGATCCCAAAAAAACTATCTTTCTTTTAGTTGTTGAATCTTTCTTTGATTGATCATCCCATTGGGATTATTTACCTACTATGTTCATAAAAGCAATATATTGTAAATGGGCCAAAACTGTTGAGAAATATAGAAGGACTGGCTCTATCTGTGTAGTTATGTTGGAATTGATTCATATTGCTTCTTATCTATTGTGGCTTGGCCATTTTATGGCAGATATTGGTGCACATGCTCCTTTTTTTTCCTATATTTTCAGTAAAAGAGAAGTAGTACCAATACGAAAATGATGCATAATTATTTTTGTATTGGAGAAATAATGTTTGAATTTCTGCAATTATTTTTTAATCAGGGTTGTTAAATATCAAAAACTCACTATGCAAAATCTTATCTTTTTAAAAAACGAGTAAAGAGAGTAGACATTGTTGGTGGAGAAGAAGCAATAAATTGGAGTTCATCGAGAGCAATGCTGTGAGCTTCTGAAATAGAATGGTACCTCCGTATAATCAATCATAACAAGTGCACTGACAAATTTAATTGGAAAGTCCAATGGCAAAAACGAGGAGATTCATTTAGCTCGACATTTAGTCCGAATTAGTAAAATGACAAAATCCATACAAATTATTCAACGAGCTTTGGAAGGAATTCCAGAGGACCATAAAAGGATTTAGAAATCCAAAGTTTTGAGAGAGAGAACCGAATAATTTTGAAAATCGATTCATTATCATAAAAAAAACTTCGTTACTAATGAATTGCCAAAGGAGAATTAGGAACTTTTATGATAGGAGATCGAAGTGGTTTTCCCAGGAGATGGAAACGACAATTTTATCAATTTGTAAATTCTTCCTCAATTAGTTCAAAGAAGAAAATTGGCTGATATTATGTCGATAATATATAGTATAGATATCATCATGGGAGAAGTTGAACGTCGAAACAGTAATTGACACAACAAAAGTACAAGACATCAACTCTTTTTCCAGATTAGAACCCTTACAAGAGGCCTCGGGGTGTTATAGATGCTTGTCCCTATTTTTACTCCTTATGATAAAATCAGAAATCACACAACAAAAGCTGAGAATTTAACAACACACAATATAGTTTCTTCCACAAGAAATGAAGAAAATGCTCATGGCCATGTACTGGAAAGTATGGCTTCAAATTTTCACCGTCATGCCATAATGTTATAACATATAAAGTTTTCCAAAAATGAGTGATTGAAATAAAATAAACTGCACTGAAAAATTGAAAAATTGAAAAATTGAAAAAATACATGAAAAAAGTTCATAAATTTAAAGACAGTTGATGATCGGATAGATCGAAAATATTGCCAATCATTATATTTGGCAAACGATAGCACAAGAACTCGGTGTCAGATGCATTTTCCCACTACTACCTAACAAGAAAGAATTAAATTTCTCCACTCAAGAGACTGTGATCCACTAACCTAAGGGAATAAAAGCATTTACAACTTTATAAAGAGATAAGTATTTACAACAGCGATGAATACCCACCCACAAGAGCAACTAAGGAATCAAAGAATAAAAATGTAGCGAATTACCAAAATCACCTTCTCTTTCTTCCCATGCTTTTGTAAGACCAAATGATCAAGAATGTTACAAGAGAAAATCCAACAGACATCCAGAAGATTACCAACCACAATGGCATAGATTTAGGATATAGGCCTGGGGAGAATTATAAAAACCCGAAATCATCATTTTTTGAGCAAACTCGAAATTATGAAAATAGTTTAAGCATTCAGTTAGTGATACAAGAAAGAACATACCATGTCCAAACTTGATGCAAATTAGAAGTTCTACTATGCAGATAGCAAGGGAAAGCCAACAAAATGCTCCGACCTTTTTCACTGGCTTTCTGAAAAATGGGTAACAACATCTAATCAATTGTGAATTAGATGCAACAATCATTTCAGTATTGACATTGTACCATAGAAGTATGTGCTCGTAAATTCAAATGGACGGAAGGACTGAGAGAGAGAGAGAGAGAGAGAATACCGGTCTTGGAGGTATGAATTGTACTCACGAATTGTTGGTATTGCAATTAGCCACCACAAGATCAACCTATATATGATGACAGGGTTTCGAGGAGGGATCCAAAGACAAAACTTTAGGAAGAATGTATTAAGCTCCACAGTCAAGAAGACGATGCAAAGACTGAGAACTTGAATGAACCGCCATGGACCAAGCAATGGGTGCCACTCATCTTTATCCCACTGTGCTGGTGTAAATTGACCCAACGTTCGTTTGAACTGACAACAGGGAAAAGTAGTCATTATCATTGCTAGTTATCTCCATACAAACATCACAAGCTGATGCAACTGACACAAAAATTAAGTTTCTTATAGTTTAAGTCACGTTGGTCTTTGCATAAAAAAAAAAGGACTATGATACGAACCTCGCGAGGTTCGTATCATACTATCTCCTTTAAAGATGCAGAAACACATTTTATTGAACCATGAACACAAGAAACAAAACTCCTTAAAATGTGTCAAAATGTCGTGCAATATCAACAGTCTTCAAATTTGATGTGTTATTACTCCATATATCAAGGAACAACATGTGTAACTTTCCCATAAATGCTTTCATAAAATAAGCATCAAGTTCACTAATCATGGATATGCATCTCCTACAGGGAGCGAGAGGAAAATTGTTCTAATAGAAATTTATGAAAAAGTAAGTCTAGAGTAGTAACTATATAATACAGAAGATATACTCTGATACCCAGTATAAAAATTACTTGGCTATGATTGAGAAACAGGCTTGAAGCAAAATATGATGTCAAGGTACCATTATGATCAGGGCAAATTTTCTGATGCTTCACTTGTAAATCAGAAGCACGCATGAATTAAAATAATTTCGGTCAGGAAGAGTTTAGTAATAATAGAAATTCAAAGGATATTAGAAGATTGAAACATACTTTTCCAATGATATTAGGCTGGCGGCTTATACCAACCCATTCATATGTTTTTCCATCAAAATACCTAACAGTATGCATTCCTGCCCAAATACCTGCAAAATTACCAAATGGAACTTGATATATATGAACAACAACTCAAAAGCTTCCCCATAGAAATCTGAAAATAAATATATGAATCACCTTACCAAGTCATACACAAGAATAAATGGAGGGTAAATAAACCAAAAAACAGATTACAAGGATGCAACAAACAACTAAAGTAAATAATCATATTTCTCGTACTCTCTCTCCAACCAAAATTAAAGTATATAACAAAGAGCTATCTGAGACACAGGTCATCATCCAGATTCCAGCAAAGCCTTGTATGCCTACAAGTCAGCCTAAATGTGCATCACCAACCAAAAGAGCCAAAAGAGGAACTAAGTAATTTCAGCAGGTGGTAACTCTAGGTAGCTACTACAAACTATTCAAACTTATAGACGATAGTATCCAATTTATTGACATGGAGAAGCAATATATGAAATTGCAAAATTTTTTATTCAGCAGCATCCTTAATCCTTGAAGTTATTATATTCACAAACCACCAGCAACAGAACAACATAAAAGCCAACTACTTAAAACTTCTCAGTTAATGATCAAGCCTTTCTGAGTCAGGAATGAACAAATGGAAGCAATAACACTATCATGTCATAAAAACCAGAATAAGATATGGTGCATAATACTTAAATTTCTATATCCCATGAACAGAAAAGGGATCACAAGTAAAGGCCTAAAATGCCGAATCTGGCCATTATATTAATGGTTCCATTGAGTTTTCCAACCAATTAAAACTAATAGATCAGGATGGGTTCACCCAATTCAAGCAGCTCATAAATGGGCCAGATTCATATTTATCCTTGAGATGAGAAATTATCCTACCGTGGCATAAGACCACAAGGCTAGGGAACCAATACAGAAAATGCTTCCCGATGCACTGAACCTTCCCCAACCCATTACCATGCTAAATCTGACCATCGGAATTTAGTAGTAAATTTGGGTCAAAAATTCTAGCAATCAAAAATTTGGATAACGGCTAATAGAACAATTACTCACTTTAATTAATTTACTAATTTGCTGTCAAAGACCTCTTCTGAGATTCCTGATTTATTACTGAATTCCTGAGACCCACACACATCAACACCCAATCAATAACTGCTTCAATCTTTACAACTGAGTCTGAATTTATCATTACAAGTGTCAGTCAATTAGCATATTTTTTTGTTAAATCAAACTCACATATAGAAAAGAATAAATTAACATTCTACTAAAAAATTTGGAAAAGAATATGATCTTTGATTCCTCAAATAATCAGCATTCAACAATTCTTCACATTACTTAAGTTTTTCTACTCTTTTCTAAAACATGTATCTGTGCTTTTTATTCAGTTCACTGGTATACTTTTAAGTAAGACTGTGCAATAGGTAGCAATCCATTAAATCAACCTCCTATTGACCAATTATCAACTATTTAAAGGTTCTGATTTGAAGTGACATCCCATTTTTTTACACAAAATTTCATAAGGAAAAAATGACCTTTGAAAAGATATCTACTTTGGATAATTCACTCTATACTCCCCATATGTAGCTTAATTTCTGTCTCCCTTTAATGAGAATTAACTACAGTACACAAACTAACATGCAACAATCTTTAAAAAGAAAAGGGTAGAGCAATCTCACCAAACCAATTGCAGATCAAAATGTCCAGAATTATACTGTCCCACCAGCATTCATTGAAGTTTGGTAACATATGGCGGAAAGTAAACTGCAAAATGCATAACAATAATAAGTTAATTTGCAGAAACAAATTTGCTGGCTTAACCTCATAAATAAATAGCAGAAGCATAAGGTCAATAAACTAACCTCCATCAACTCAAATCCAATTGATAGCACCCACAGAAGTGGCTGATTACGGATCAATATAGCCTTGCCCCACCATCCAAATATATGAGCTAGAACAAATTCATCAAAAAGTGTTTCCTACAGAGAACTAGTTAAATCAGAAGTTTGTTATGTCTGCACGCTGCAATAAAATATGCCTGCTCCACAGAAACATGCATAAAAAAGAAAATTGAGGTAGACAAGCTGTGAAAGAAGAATTCATACATAAACATTCTTAAACCTGCTTGTGGCATTTTCAGGCAAATAAATGCGACAATCAGCACCATAAGACCTTTCTGGAAGTTCTGCATAAAGTCAAGCAAACAATGAATAAGAATCTTATGGATGCAAAAAATGAGCCTAGTAAATATCAGAATCAACAGATCATCCAAATATTGTTAAAAGGATTATAAATGTAACAGAGAAATTTAAAATGAAATAGGCAGTTTTCTTAAGCTTCAAAGCATACCAACACCAAGGTCAGGATGAAGAAACTTCATGAACTGACGAGCATCATCACGCTTCTGGAAAAGAACAAAAGCTGCTATCAGTAATCACACACTGAACTTCAAACCCAGCGCAATCAACAAAAAAGATGATAAAAAAAATTCAGTTCTTTAATTTATTAGTGATTTAGTTGAAAATTTTGCAGGATGGTCAGAGAGAGAACATCCATAAAATAAGCAAACGTTTGTTTGCAGAGGCGCTCAATTATATACCATACTATGAACTGTGAGATTTTAAATGCCTGCCATGCATAAAATGAACGAAATGGTGAAGGAAAAAGAAAGACAGACTTCAAAAGCTATATCCCAGAGTTCAAGTTTACAAACAAGCATAACCATAAACATACATGAGCATGCGCTTGTGAATACAGACATTTAGAGAAGAAGAAAACAGAAAACCAACCTGGAAAAGCAAAAATGTGAGAGCAACAAGGTAGACTACAGCCATTCCATGAACTAAACGCCAAATTGCAGGATGTGGCCTAATAAGGACCCTGAAAGCAAAGAAAGTTAGAGCACATTGCTAATGATATCCAAGAAACTAACGTTTCACCGGCATTAAAAATCTAAGTAGTAAAGCTGAACACCTCAAGCTCTACTTCTATATCTAAATAATCCCATATCATCAAACTCTACCAGAATCACCGGACATCAGAACATCAGTACTCGACACCTTAAATTGTTGATTCTAATTCAATACCATGAAGGTCACAGAAGATTCTTTTTTATAGAACCCGCAAACCATTTTGGAATTATTATTGCTTATATAAGTTTCTATATAGTAAAAACCTTGCACAGATAAGAACTATTAATGACAATGTGAGCATCCTTTTTTAATCCTTGCACAGTTAGACAGGAAAGTCAACGACCTCTGGAAGAAAATCTAATTAATTTCTCAAAAACCACATTAAATGCATCACAAAGAAAAAGAAAGAAAAATCACTCTTTCCCCCAAATGTATACAATTTACAATGTCTCAAGTATAGACAAGGCCCATAATTATGGAAGCAAACCATTGTGATAAGTAACAACCAAAAGCAAGTACTCAGGTACCATAATTACATGATACTTTCCCATGACATCTTATACACTAACATGTTGCTTAAAAACCTAATCATAAATCATTAAGAAAAATAGACCATGACATCTGAAAAACAATATAATTCCTAGAATAAGACGAGAAAAGGCAGATCAATCAATCCAACTATGTTATTAAATATCTTAGCCACTCCTGTTTGATAAATTACATTATTTCAAGCCTCTGAACAACAAAGAAAACCTAAGAATAAACTTAAAGATTTGAGATTGAAGTTCACAATCTCAAGCCATGGTAATCAGATTTAACAACTCACGTAGAAGGGGCCTGCAGCAAGCAATAAGCAAGAAAAACTGCGATCATTGCCCATACACCCCTACAAGAAATAGTAAAGATAAGTCATTTAACATGCGTCACCTAAACAAAATGAACATAAAAGAAAACTTTCTTAAAGAATGTCATTACTCTACAAAGAGGATCAAACCTTTTGACTGATGCAACAAGATCTCTAGAACCGCCATTTTGAGGATCAAGGGCTCCGCTTGCCCAACTGGTGATCAAATCCAGAAAAGATGGTAAGAAAGAAATTGTATGATTAAAAGAAGCCAGAAAAGATGTGAAGTTATGACTTTCGTTATTGTTCCATTCTTTATGACCTTTCTACAGGGTGATAAAACTCAATAAGATTCATAAACTCAAAGCAAAAGATAAAAAGCCACCCCAATCAGAATATGTTACCTAGGTGAACATGAATAAGTTACAACCACCACAAGAAACTGTTAAATATTATCAACAACTGGAAATGAAAATGCATCATAGTCGGGGTATATTTCAATATCCTAAAAGAATAAACAATTTATCAGGTATCATACTCACATCAGAAAGCAAGCACCAATAAGCAAGAATGAAATGGTATGAGGCTTGTACGCCCATGCTGTCCACGGGTCTAATTCATCAGCAATACTTGATGTATCATCATCACCATTTTCTAGAACAGTATGATCCTTTCTCCTCACTCTACTATGACCATTAGGCTTATTGAACCCCATATATAAGAGATTCAAATGGATCACTGCAAATCAAAAAAGAATAAAAAACAGATAACTTAAGCTTAAAACAAAACCAGTTCTCAAGTTGCCACCCTTACCAAGGGAAAAAAACCAATGAAAAGCTAGAAAACTTACCCTAAAAGAACAAAGATTTGCATGTAAGTAAAATGTGAAAGATACTACTTTCCACAAAAGCAAGGTTTGCAAGAACAACTCTATCCCGCTAAGCAATAAAATAATGTTTGTCAGTATGGATAAACAAACATTCTGAAAGCCTCTAATTGATTTTCAAAATAATAATAATAATGCTACTAAACCCAGTAGTGTCACTTAAAAAGAAAAATTTTAAGCTTAAGAAAGAAAAGGAATGAAAAAAAAAAATCTCTCATTGTTGCAAATAAAAATGTCACTTGAGAAGCAAAATTGTTAGGTAAAGACTATAAAAATCTGTCCATATGGTCTAACAAATACCTGACTCACACGATCTAGTGTGATTAACGATCAACTTGCAAAAGCATTACCAAAATACCATTCTCTGGTCAAAGACTTAGTCAGATGCAGGATTGCCCTAGAATCAGAAGACTTAGCAATACCTAATCAAATACATAGTCCGGATAGGTTCTCAAGCAAGCATTGGATATTTCAATTTACTTTTGCATTAAATACGTTACTCACATTTGTATTAAAGCGGTTGCATGATGTATCTTTGGTAAGGAAAAAAAAATATAATCCAATATATAAAATGACAAACTTTTTCACCTTGATTCAATGGTTATATTCACCGTGCCATAGATTTTAGTCGAGGGATATTGCTACAGTTTTCACCTTACATAAGCAAAATACTGACCGACAGCTTGAATTTGGATATAAGTTATTAATTAGTACAAAAAAAATATAAGTAAAACTAAGACACCATTCAAGTCCCATTCCACATGAATTGTCACCTCATGTTTAAATGGTGATAGATTATTTTATAAACCTATACATGCAAAATGGGCCTATTTCCGAAAATGACATTTAACAAATAATCAAAATGGTCCCATTGCAATGAAATCCTAAAAATGAATCAGAAGACCACTCAAATTTGTGGTAATAGCATTGATGCTTCATCCCATGGCCCTATTTTGATATGAAAGTTATGCGTCTTCCAATGCTATGAATTTTATCTGGAGACAATTAATTCCCACGTCCACAAATGGAATCAATAAGTTAGCATCAAAGCGAGAAATGTGCATGGGAATTCTCAGCAAGATTACTTCTAGTACACTTCAAATATGAATCATATTAACCACAACACAATACCAGCACATCCTACATGAAGGAAAGGACCCTACTGATTTCCCAATTGTGAGACCGTTACTCCATACCAGCCCGTATGATGTGACTGTCCACTTCCTATGAGCTCCTAACAAACATATACCATAATCTCTCCACCACAAAATAGATTTCTAATAATTACAGTGATACGCTCACATAATTCTTCAAAATAAAGAACTCACAGCTACCTCTCAACTAACTAAAAACAGCTTCAACCGACATGCCCCAATGTAAAGATCTAAACTTCAGCGTGACTCAGAAACATTTTAAAAGACAAAATATTCTTTGATAGCCATTAGTACTAACGTCAGTGGCCTACTTCATGTGAAAAATTCAACAGTAATAACTAAATTGTTATGCCATTTGTACTTAGGAAATAGAGCATTAAAATATAAACTTCAAATTCAGTGACCTACAAGAATTGATTGGAACCCCACATGCTTCCTACAGCTTTACCAACCTGAAGTTAACTGGCAACAGCTTTATCTTGGAAAAATGAAACCCATAAAATTTTCAATATGCAAAACCAACCTTAAAACCCACGGAACCTACACACCTAACTCTTAACTATATATCGGCAAAATGAATGAATGAATAACGTCGGTAAAAAAAGAAATTAAATTCCGATAATAACCAATCATAGGAAAAGACTAACCAATTCCTTTGGAACAACACAACATACATGATAAAAGTTTCAACACAACTAAAATAAAAATTAACATCACATGCAATGAAGATCGGAGAAACAGTAAAGTTTGATCATGTAACTACAAAACAACAAACACCGAACTCTGAAAACAACGATTACAATTACAAACGCACCGCTGTTTGTATTGAAATGAAATACACAAAAATTACAATAACTCCAAAAAAATTTCAAATCTCATACCAGGCCTTCAATTCAAACAAAACTCACTGATTGCATGTAAAAGAAAGCCAAAATTCTCGTATAAAATATTATTTTACAATGAAAAAAGGAACGCGTTTCTTTTTCGTTCATAATTAAAAGAGAAATTTGTACAGAAAACAATTATGTGCACTGAACCGATTCAGAAACGGAAGCAAAGACGACGAATACGCCAACGACATCGGGAAAGACCGAAGCTGAAACCAATACACGTATACATAACACATGTATGTCTACAAGTATACATACATCCATTAATATACATAAATAACTCTTAAAATAATAAATAAATGAAAAAAATTGAGAGGAACAAGGAGAAGTTGAAACTGATAAAAAGGTGCTGAAAAAGTACGAGTATTCCACTTACGTAGCCCTAGTCGTACGATTGGAGTACCGAGAAGATCGTGGCCGTCGGATCAAAAGGAAAAGGCGTCGATAGGATCAATCACTTGCAGTCACAAAGCGAGACAGAGAGTGAGAGAGAGAGGGAGAGGCGAAGGAGTGAGAGTACAATAATAAAAGGAGAGAGAGTTAACGAAAAGTTTTAGCGCTGTGTTTGGGATTATGATTAAAACTAAAAGTGTTCTTTTAATGTTTGAAATCTGAGTCGGAGGAGAAGTATTAGTGTTCGTATTAGCTGTGTGAGTTTGCAGTGACGAGAGAAAGAGAACGAGTGGTTGTTTTTTTTTTTTTTTTTTTTTGGGTTTAAGCTTTAGCTTTTGCCTCTGCCATTTTTTTTTTTTTTTCTCCTGCTTCTGGCTTCTGCTGCAACAGCGCTGAAAAGGCAATGGAAAGGAAAACGAGAGAGAGAGAGAGAGAGGAGAGGAAATGTACGACGGTCAAAGCGAGATTTGAAGATGTTTATAGCTGGCGATGAGTGTTGAAATGACGAAAATGTCCCTATTTGGATATTCGTGTATAGCTATTAGCGCAGGAGCATAATTAAGGGGGAAGATGCCGTTGTGGATGTGTGGAATTACTGATTTCCCCTTTTAAGGGTTTGGATTTGGTGAAGGAGGGTGTATGATTGATTGAGTGATTGATTGATCGATCGATTGATTGATTAGTACTTTTGGGAGTTTAATTGTGGATGGATTTTGTTGTAATCTTTTGGAATTTGATTGATTAGTTAAAGGTAATAGCTTTTTGAAAAGTAATCAAGCTTTTAAAGTGATTTTATTTTCAAAATCATCTCTTTTTGTCTATTTTCTTTAACTTTAGAATATGAAATGCTTCAAAAGTTACAATGTCCAATATATCAATCTTGTTAGGTCAAAGATCTTAATAATCTTTATATGATAATTCAACATTCTAGGAACACTATCTTTATGATGATGAATGAGATAGAACATGATTGAAATGATTTACTTTTACCAATTGGCAATCAAGACAAATTTTAATTAGTTTATGCTCATTAATTAATAAAAATAAAATTAAAATAATTTATCTTTGTAAATTAATGATCGAAAAAAATCTTAATGGATCTATTCACACTAATCAATGCAAGAAAATAAAATTGAAATAATTTACTCTTGTTAAGCAATAAATCTAGATGAATCTCTAACAATCCATTAAAATAATTTACTCTCGTCAATTATTAATAAGTGAATTTATTTATCTCAATTTAATAAAAAATAATAAAATAAAAAATCATTTACTTTTGTCAAGAACTTAAACAAAATACAATTAGTTCATTCACATTAAATCATAAAGAAATTATATTTATATAATCTTATTCAATCATCACAAGACAAATGTCATTTTGATCCGTCTATACTAAATAGAAAAAAAAAATCAAATTATTAGTATTTAATAGAACAAATTACTAGCATCAGCCCAATTTTGGGACGATCTCATCTCTAAGTCTTTTTTGTTTTGGAAAGATTTTCATTCCCATTTAATAAAATTAAATAAATAAAAATATACACAAAATTAAATTAAAAAATTATTTTTTAATAAAATAACAAAAAATAAAATTAAAAAAATTAAATCAATTAAAATATTAAAAGTTTAATACTTTTTATTAACTCAATAATTATAATTGATGATTTAATTTAATACTAACTAATTTATTTTAATAGAATTCTATTTAATTGATAAAAATAACAAATTAATTATATATATTTACATTAATCATTTTTAAAAATTTGAAAATATTTTAACATTAAAAAATTTTAAAAAAAAAACCATGACAAGGACTATATTTATTCCAAAATTTACATCACTATTCCAAAATAAAGATAGAAATAAAAATAAGTTTTTAGTTTAAAATTCTCGATTTTATATCAAACACCCATCGTTAATTTATTTTCACGAGAATATTTGGCGCCTCTTCATCTTACTAAAAACATAATACCAAAAACTATTTAATCAAACAAGTTTTGTTGTAAAAAAAAAATATTATTCAAAATAGATTTGAGTGAAAGTACAAAATGATTCTTGTGAATTTAATAAAGCTCAATAAATAACTAAAATTATGATGGAGGAGTAGGGAGTGGTGCTATTAATGGAACAAATATACAGGGAACTGTACTGCCAAGGCAAGAGAAAGCAGCAGGGCAGGCAATTGAAAAGTCAAAGTGAAATTCTTGACCAGCTGCTCAAAAGTAGGGAGTGTGAACGAATGACGCCAAATACTGAGAGTTACAACACACAGGAATTATAAATAAATAAATAAATAAATAAGGCTAAAAGGGACAAGTCGAAAAAGATGGTGGGCGACAGAAGAGAATAAGAGACTTTGTAAGGGGGTGGGTACCCAAAATTAAATTAAATTAAATTAAATAATTTAATATTAGTAATTTAAAAAAATAAAAAAATAATTTAATTATTAAGTCATATATGTGATGATGAGGTGGAAGGAATCACTAGCAGGCAGTCAAGTCAAGCACACAACGTCTCCCTTTTTCCTATTTTTTTTAATTATTTGATTATAAATATTGAAAAATAAAATATTATTTAACGAGAAAATAAAATAAAAATTTATAAATCTAATTAATTAAAAGATAATATTATATGTACAATTTAATTTATATATATATATTGATCTAACATAATATAATTAAATAATTAATTTGTAAGAAATTAATATTATTTATTTTTTTCAAAAATTAATATTAAAAAATAATTTATTTTTTATTTATAAATAGTTAAAACTTGATTTAAATAATTGGTGTCAAATCCATAATTTAGATTGGTATAATAAATTCAATGAAATGAAAAGATAATAATATTGAATTAATACAATTTTTTCTATAATATTATAATTCTAAAATAATTTTCTACTTCGTGACACTAAAACACGAAACTTTTTAAATAATTTGATACATAGAAATCAAAATTTCCAAACAAATGAATTTAAAGAATTAATTCTTGCCTTTTAATCATCTAAAATACATTGGATGGGATTGGCTGAGAAAATATGGTGGCATAAGGAATCAAATGAAGTAGGCCAACCTTCCTCAAATACTTTCTTAAAGGCAACAACAAAATACAAAATAGCCCAAAAGCCACCCTCACCAAGAATATATGTGATAAGTTAAAAATTTAAAAGAAAAACAACAACAACAACAACAACAACAAAGACATTAGCATAAAGACAATGTTTGTCAACCCATGAAATCTCAACCTCAAAAATTAATGTTATGTGTTCCTCATTAATTCACAATTTATTTTTATTCAAATAAAATTATTATCTTATATAGTATTGTTATATTTATAAAATTAGAATATACAATATTTATTAATAATCATTAATTTTTTAAATTTATTTCATGTGAAATGTCCCCGTCATTATGCCATCGTCTAATAAAATTATGTCTATGTACAAATTCATTGTAAAACTAATTAATTAAGATAATAATAAAAATTAATAAAAAAATAGCATGCGTGATATTATTTTATAAAATAATTTTATAAGATTTTTTTTACGATTTTTTTTAAATTAATAAAAAATTATATTTATTTATGCGATTCTAATTAATAATTTTGGGAATTTTTGTTAGACCGAACTTATGATATTAAATTATTTTTAGTTATTATTTTATTTTATTTTTGGGTTGGTACATTTATTATTTTTTTCATTTATCAATATAGGGAACAGTACCCACATGGAGTACTGATTAATGTTTATTTGTAGGGTTCCAACCTGAATAAATAAATTAAAAATATATTTTTTATTATAAAAAGAGAGATTTTTTAAATGTTTTTGTGTCCAGCTAGGAGAATGAAGTATTGAGTTGGTGGAATGTCCAAAGTGGCCTAATAATTATGAGCCAAGGGCTCCACACCACGGGGGGAAAATGGCTTCACCTGGGTCATGGTCAAGTTGTCAACTACTATTGCAACTACAACTTATGATTTGATTTTTAATTTTATTTTATGATCACATCAATCATTTGTTGGGTTGCTTTTTAGTCAACAACAATATGCCCTATAACAATACTAATTATTATTATTATTATGGATAAAAAGAAAGTTTGGTGTGATGATTGTATGTTTATTAGTAAAGTTTTTAATGTTAGTGTTTAGGTAAATATTGGGTTTGAATGGTCAAATTTTCAATTTATTGCTATTAATTTTTGGGATTTTAATGAATTGAAATGGGAATTCATTCTTCTCTTCATGAAAATTGAGTAGGATTAAACTAATCATCTGTTAAAATAAATAAACATGGCTAGAACCCACAAAGAAAATAATAAATAAATAGTAATAAAAAGGAACACATCAATATTATGAACTGATCAAAACCATTCAATTCAATGAATTACTTAAAAGACAATATTTCCCCACATGCTTCAACTCACAAAAAAATTTCCAACAAAACATGACTACCCAAAGCTTTTATTTTTTTGGCCTATTAACTTGTCATAAGATTCACAAAAATGTGGCCCAAATAGGGGGGTGGGGGGGCCTCCTCCCCCCTCCATCTTGCAAGAAATTGCAAATAATCCACACATTAAACCTCAATATCAAAAAAAAAAAAAAGGAAATGGGGACCCCTAACACTAGTGTCAATTCCAAATGAACATATCAAGCTTTTTTTTTTTTTTTTTTTTTTTAAAAAAAAAACTTTGCTCAACTCAAAATCAACCAACAGTGGCCCGACACCGCACCGGCAACAATTGTAACGACGACGACACGTCGTCGTGGCACGGCTGGTGTCATTTTATTTAGGGCATTAATGCTATAGTCCCAGTCTTGGTCCAACATTAATAAGATTGTTGTTGTTATTGTGCTGGTGTTGGTGTTGGTGTTGCAACAAGTACAAAATTTGTGAGGATGAGAAAAATTCCAGACAATAACACACAATGGGCATTGTTTTCTGACTTCGATTTCCTCACTAATACCCAACAGCAAGTGCTTAATTTATAACGAGGATCAAAAATATTTAATTAATTAATTTTATTTGGAATCTAGACATGGAAGGAGCCTGAGTCATATCCATTTGGTCAGATTCCACTCTTTTCAATATTATTTTACCTAATTGATTTGGACTAACCCTAGCACCAAAATCGATGCTGCATCATAAAAATTGGGGTATTTAAAATTTATGAAAAATTAGTCACGTGACTGAGAAATTTTTGGTCAATAAGGCAACGTTTTTGTGGTTAGATACAGAGAATTGAGTGTTTTGTTTTAATGGGTTTCTTCTAGTAGAGGACAAGAATTACCCTTGGAAAATAAATTAGTTTTTAATATAAAAAAGTAGGAAAAAAAAAAAGTGTTTTCATTTTATAAATTTAATAGTTACATTCACGTGGACTACTAAGTCAACTTAGGTCACATGATATTGGCATACACCCATTAACTTTTTATGGTCTCAGATGATTCTACTTTATTTAAGTACTTGTAGATCTCACTTGTCTTAGTTTCTCTGTTTCCTACCCTACCCTACCCTACCCTCTTCCTAATTTAATGAAAATTTAAGAGACTTTTTGAAATATTTATGAGTAATTTTATAAATTTACAAGCATTTATCAACAATTTAAAAAAAAAAAAACAAAAATGGGTCTGCCCGAATTTTAATTAAAATTTCATGTACTGCAATTTTCAAAAATAAAAAATAAAAAAGACGTCTGTTAAAATTTTTAAAATTATTGTAAAAATTGAATGTAATATTTTTAAAATATTATTAAAAATTTAAAATTAACCACAACTTTCTTTTCTTTTTTCTTTTTTTTTTCACCCGAGGCATGCAATTAGCAGAGTGAATCGGGCAGGTGAAGACAACTGAACCCAAGCTGACCAACACAACGGACGTGAGCCCAGACTCCAACACTTTGAGCCGGGCCCAAGGTATCAGATTCTTGAATCAATCCTAACACTATTTTCGTACCTGTTGAGCTGACTAATGCCTATTGCATCCGATCTTCTGACCGGCAAAGTTACATTCCTGCAAATAATAGAACAGAAGTACAAGCAGGATCAACTTCCCCTCGAAAACCAACACAGGCAAGTTCACACTTATTATGTAAGAATACAAGAATGGAGCACTTCGGGGGAAGAAATTTTACCAGTATTTGTACAGGCGCCTGAATGATTTTCGAGATATACACGGTGAAAAATCAACATAATAATCCACACCGTGCAGCAATAACAACCCTTTGATCAGCTGCCAAGACATACACATCAAGCTAGTAGCCTTCAAATGATCCATCCCATAAGCAAAAACATGGAGAGGAGAAAATAGAGGTATCCTGCATTCTTCACCTCAGGTGATCTGCTGGAAGGACATGTCTTCAGGCACAAATAGTTGGAAGTCAATAAAAAAATTCTTGCCAGCCTGCGCCATTTATCATTTGCTAATGGGGATGGGGGTATCATGAAATAAGATCCAGTTCGTCGATTGAAAATGCTGCCCAACCATCTTTGTTTCCTTATAAAAAGTGGGAACCGTTGGACACATAGAGCTTCAGGATCACATTCAAGCGTGTTCAGCCACTTTCAGTTAATGGGTGTTTTCCAGAAAAGCCCTCTATGGCAGACTTGAGCATGGTAATTTTAGTTGTGATTTTTCTTGCTTTTTTTCAGCAATATTGACATATGATTGATAAATTCATGACCTGTGTGGATCCCGCCCGTTAGCCACTGCAGATTCTCAGCTGCAGCATCTTTTTCTGCACTCTTCTTGTTGATGCAAGGCTGTCCCATATTTTGCATTCCATTAAACTCCAATGTGCCTCGAAACTGGTTGTTCTGCAACTCTTTTGTTCTATAGGTGGGTGCAGCATATCCCCGCACCGGTGAGTAATGTTCGGAGCTGACTCTTATGAGTTATCCCCTGGTTCTGCTTTCTATCCTCGGACACAAGGCTGGCTATGATGCCGCAACTGCAGGCTTGTAGGGTTTAAACTCCTGGCCCAAATAGAAATCCGCCTTCACAGTGATCCTCGGAAACCGGCAGTCGAACTGCAGATAGAAGGTCTTCATGGTTATGCATGTCCATTCTGGGATTTAATAGCTGGCCATCACTAGTCATTTGAAACAGTTACTAGGATAGAAATTACCCAAAAGCAATTAGACAAGTTAATTTGCAGGAAGGCAGAAATGACTTGTAATTGGTCCACAACAAGCAATGAATGCGAAACTAATACAAGCAAAACAAAAGAATGCAATTGAAAGAGTTCAGTCACAAGTAGTTTCCGTTCAAGGTTTCACTTTGTTCTGAATCAGCTCATCGAGTTCTCTTTCACAAAGAATTCCAAATATCCTCCCTTCATTTTCAAGTGACCATCCAGCAGGATATTGTAGAAACCCGCAGTCATTGAAGCTCAAATAACAAGCACAAACAAACAGCAACTGTATGGCCAAAAAGAGATTTAAGTAATTAGACAGAAAAGTAGAACTTATGATGTGTCATTGTGCGATGCTTCCACCAAATAGGAGCAGCACTGAATCAGAGAGCGGTTGAATCCCCAAGGAAAACAGAGTTCACTTTCACCTTCTCGTTGAAAACTAGCCCCGGATACGGGATTTCAGGTTCCCGAGCAATGACTGAATTCTAGGAAAATGAAACGACATGCAATTAAAACAAGCAGCACGAAAATAAACACCTGAACAGATACACCATTATACTTGATTCATATATTAAGACTGCGGGAAAATAACATAATAATGACGTACGGAGTACAGAAGCACCTGACCATCCTCCATAGTTTTTAGTGAAAATGACTTTCCTTTGGTCTGCATGAGCATTCAGGTTTGTACTCATGAAATTACATAACTAATCAGAAAATTGCCAGGAGAGTAAAGCCAAAAGAACACCAAATTAAGGTTCAACTCGTCTACCACGGTCAAAACTGTCTATCGCTCCTTCCATTGTTTACTCTGGTCAATCTTAAATAAACTTTCCATTTTGATTGCTACATGCAGGCTTCTTTTAACATCCAATAAAATGACACGAGGATATGCAGCAAGGATGTTAAATATCAAATGAGATCATTAATTGAGCAGATTCAAAGAGGACTGAGAGTGGAAACCTTGCAGATATGAAACAGAACCAACTCACCACTACAGAGGAAATTCCGGGATAAAGTCCATAATAATAAAGTTCATTACTACTGCAGATGGTTGATCACACACACTGGAGTACGAAATACTAGAATCTTCAACAAGATGGTGCAAGAATCCAATGAAATTCTCACATGTATACAGATAGGTAATAGCCAACGCATTCGATAATCCAACAATTATCACGAACAGAATTAGAATCAACCTACTAGCAACATTTTAAGCTTCAACAGCAAAGCAATTAAACAAACAATAAAATTGAAACACGAACTGTGTTCAAAGCTCTTCAGAAATAGCCCCAACTCAGATTTTTCACAAAAAGATCATATTCATTCAACACAATCTCAACCGTTGTAACGACATCTCCAGCTCCCGATCAGACTCCTCCTTCGAAACACCATTGCCGTACGCTGAATTAGACTGCGAATTCATTTTACCGTTATTATTACAGCTAGAATATTATAAATGTAATTATCGTGATTGATGTTGTGATTCGTCTTATTATTCAGTTGTTTTTCGGTTTGAAAGTGAGGGAAAGAAGACATTAAAGAGCGACCGTGCGCGTAGGTGATGCCAAAGTGGAGACGGAGGTAGGAGGGACGTAAATGGCGCCGCACAAAGGCGTGGGTTGATCCTCCATTGTGACCGTGAGGAATGTGAGTTTGCGCTTGAGTTTTGGCTTCGTTTCTGTCACATTTATATCCCCAATAATAAAAAATACCCCCCAAATCAAGGTGTCTAATATACGAATGCAGATGAAACCAAGAGAACTTTCAGAACTCGGAATTTGAAGTATAATAACATAGAAACATAAGGATACACAGATATTTGCTTTCACCAGTTTCCCTTTCTCCTGGGTTACGGTTTGTAATAGCTTCTCTTTTAACTCACAGGTTTTATTCAAGCTCTCTTTTTGGCGGAAGTGAGTAAAAGAAAAATGAAAAGGCTTTATCTAATATCAAGTCTTTCTCAACGAAATAAGTGCAAAATCTATGGAAGGGAAGGAGGCATGAATTCGCCTCAACTCTGGCTCAAAATCCATAGTATCTTGCAAAACACTGGCTTAGTAGGTATAGCCCCTGACAAACATTCCTTTCTTGGCGTCGTCACTTTCGCCAGCAGCTGAGTACTTTCCAAGCTGTGCCAAGGAATTTGCCTTTGCACGCACCAGTAGTGCCTTCTGTGCAGCTTCGACATTCTTGGGACGACCTTGCCATGTCTTAAGCACGGTGTTCTGGAGTGCACGTGCATATGAGAAGGACACATGCCAAGGATTAGGATTTTGGTTCATTGCATTCAAGTTCAGTGTTGCCTCCATTTCAGACTGTCCTCCGGACAAAAACTGAGAAGTAAACAGAACAAGCAACCATTACTGGCCAGTTTTTGCCAAATATCAAACTAACAAAAGAAAATTAGATGCTTTTGCACTGGCATATAGTATAATCATATAAATTAAAATCCACAATTTTGATAGGAAGATTAAGTCAAAACATTAAATATAAACTTTTATGCAAGAAAATTGATTCATCCAGATCATCAATTTATATTAAACTGACAGGTTTCACTGATTTAATTCACCATTATAAGAAGCCGGTACCATAAATTATCGCTTTAAGTTCATCCAAGTAAGTTGAGAGTTCATACCATAATTCCTGGAACTGCCGGGGGTACTCTCCTTTTAAGCATTGTAAGTGTGTATTTAGCAATAGTCTCTGGAGGAGCCTTCTCCTTATGTTCAGCGCCTGGTGTTACCATGCTGGGTTTAAGTAGAATTCCCTCGAAAGTGACATTGCTTTCAGCCAAGTAGAAAAAGACTTCTGACCAGACCTTTTCTGCAACTTCAAGGGTCCTCTCAATTGGGTGGTCCCCATCGAGAAGAATCTCAGGTTCCACAATAGGCACAAGACCATTATCCTGCGTAAAATCACATTTGAGAAATTCTAAATTGTATTAAGAAGTATTTAGAACAAATCCAGCCAAAGTTAGTCTCCATACATTAATTGTTTCAACACTTAAAAGGCAAAGGAAGCATAAATTATTACCGGTGAAATATCCGAAAAACTAATTACGGGAATAATAGGGAAAAAAAGGAGGAAGTATTTTGAATTCCCTTTCAACATAGAACTAAGCAGATAGATTGAGAGTAAGAACAACGTTAATGCATTCTGAAAAATTAACAATTGATAGCCTGAAAATGGCAAAGTGTCTTAAAATCATCTTAACTGGGAAATGTTAATAAATGTTAACTTTCTGATGAGAAATTGAATGTAAAATCAAGGCAATATATTTAAATCTATTAACACAGCCAGCGCCAAAATCATAAATTTGTTGCTAGCTCAACAAAAGTTGAGCCACTACATAGCATTAATAAATTCATAAGATTACTCTGCCAAATAATCTAAAACAGAGAATTGACTTTGAGATCAGATATATACCTGAGAAATGGCAGCATATCGTGCAAGTCCCCATGCAGCTTCCTTAACAGCAAGAGCAGAAGGACCACAAGGGATGCTAACAACTGTCCTCCTATATATTTCCACAACATTAGATGCTGTAATAAATAATCAAAGTAGTAAAATTATAAATTAAACGGCTATCCAATCATAAGTATTCAGCCAATTTTAATTAAGATAGCAGATGACTCACCACTTAGCAAATCGAGCACCTTGCTTGTAGTATTCAGCAGATCTTGATGCCAATCCATCCAAGCCTTGGCACCAAGATTCATTGTTTGATCCTGGTAGAGGAACCAAACCCTGAAAAACCAAAATTATAGAACTCAATAACCACCAACATTGCCAATAAAATAGAAATTAAGAATCACAAAATACTTGATCATCAATTTAGAAAACTTGTACATTTTGTTGACATTATACCTTGTCAACTTTAATACCAGGCACAATATTCTGCTCACGCAAGCAGTCCACAAACTTCTTTCCATCTGTAGTTGATTGGTACAACGTTTCCTCAAACAGAATGGCACCAGAAATATACTCACCAAGGCCTGGAGTGGTCAGCAAAAGTTGCCTGTAAGCCTGTCTGTTGGTCTCAGTGTTGTCCAAACCAATCGATGCCAACCTCTTCCCACAGGTAGCATTTGACTCATCAATTGCTAGAATACCGCGGCCAGGTGATGCAACCGTTTTCTACACCCATGAAGAAAGAATCGCACAAGCACACTATCAAGATTCATTGCATGAATTTTACAAAAGTAATATGAGCTTGAACTAGAAATTACACATATTGGCAACCGCATCATCTTCTAAACCAGAACTGCTATACACACATACTCCCACGAAGAAAGAATCCAACAAGCACTTTATCTCACTGTCAAGATTCATTGCATGCATTTTACAATAGTAATACATGTATGCATGCATATAGCACTAAATAATTAACAATAGGAAGATCTCATTTTATTTCACAGACAAAATACAGCAATCAACGAACGACGCATCAAGCACAATAACTTTATATGACAACAAAAAGATCTGACATAGAAATAAATTTTAAAAAAAAATCAACGAAATAGCAATGTAAGTCAGTAATCAAGATCTAGAAAACTAACAGCGGTTTTTACGAGTTCCTCGGTGAAAGCACTGGCGCGGATCGGGACGGAGACTCGGCGAGCGGCGGGGCGAGGCGATCCAGGGCGTTGAGAGAAGGACTGTTGGCCAATCCACTGACACGACGCTGCGTTCAGCTTGGAAAAGCTTGCACAAGCCATGGGTACTACTGTTTCTGTTTGCGCTATTACTTCGAGGAAATGACTGACTTTTCGTGGCCTGGTGCTAAGAGCAGTTCGACATTCTGTTTAACGAGTTGTCACGCTTCGGCTGTGGCTTCTGTTACATGGCGAAGGCGAAAGCGGAATAAGACGGTGTTGTCCTCGAGGGGTCCGTGGTGCACAGTTTAAGGGACAATAAGACAATAAACATGCGACACCACCAAACAGTCCCAGGAATTGTTCGTAAGATTACCAGATTGCCCTCCAATTTCCTTTAGAAAATCTTATTATTATTGGTAAAAATATACACACGAAGTGGGATTCCACCACCTGGGGTGTTTTGGTCAAAATACAAGATGTCCAGCCATGGAGAAAGGGGGGTTGGTGGGATTAAGGGTTTGAACAGTCTTTTTCTCTCTCACTATCACACCTAATTTTGAGACCCACACCCATTCTATTCAATCTCATTTGGACTCATGCATAACTAATAGGCATCAATTGGGCCATTTTTCCATGTAATTAATGTCCATGGGATTGTTATTTTGGACATTGCACATTCATTCAACATAAACAACATGTTTAGTTTTTTTTTTTAAATCAAAATAATTTTATAAATTAATTATACTATGAATAATTTAATTACAGAATACAATTACACATGTGACATGAATCTATAACATCTCATAAATAAAACGAGTTTATTTACAATACATTAATTATAAAATATATTTAATTTTCTTAAATTTTTATGTTAATTATTTTAAATTTTTTATGTTATGTTATGTATTTTAAGTATTACATTAATTATTTTAATTTTATATTTTTTGTATTATTTATTTTATATTTTTTATTTTAAGTCAAAAAGAATGTGAGATACATTAATTTTATAAATGAAGTCTTTTTTTTTGTGAAGGGGGATGTTCCCAATTTTAAAAACTAGATTTATGGTAAAACAAGATTTAAGGTAAAAACTAGATTTGTATCATGTCAAAACAAATTAATTTAAACTCAATTTTTTTAATAATTGTGTTAAAAGATAAAAAAATTTAACCATACACAATTATTAAATAGGTTGTAATCACATAACTCATTTAATATTTTTTATTTATATTTTTATAATACTTATAATAATATTTTTTCAAGTGCTTATCAATTGTATTCTAAATATAACTTAATATGTTTTAAAAATAGATAAATATTTTAAAATAAAAAATTAATTAAATTATAATAAATTAGTTTAATATAATTATTTAAATAGTTAATAATATCATAAACGAATTTACATGTTAAAAATTTTAAATTAAAATTTGATATTATCGTTAATCACATCATAAATAAATTTACGTATTAATAATTTTAAATTTAAACTCGATATGATTATTAGTATTACTTACCAAATATTTATCTCAATTTTTTTATTTTTTTTGTGTTTATAAATTAAATAATAAATGAAGATAAAAATATAAATGTTTATACAAACTTTATTTATGAAAATTGATTTGGTAATATCCAAAGAGAAATGTAGAACACAACAACCGTACAACAGCACAGTCTTATTCATACGCCTGTACAATATATATGTATATACGCGCGCGCGGACACACACACGTGGTCAAATTGAGAAGATTTTAAACACCTTTTTGAATCGTGCCGAAGAGAAATTGAAAACCCAATAATTTGACCAATCAGAAGAGAGAGGGAAAGCCCTGGCTTCCAGTCAAATGGGGGCCAGCCAAGTCAAGTATTGCCTCGAAACGACAGCACCTCGGGATTATGAAATGAAAATACTCGTTGGGGGTCCGTCCGAGTCACGATGGCGAAGAAGAAAGAAGGAACAAAAATTTATTTAATTATTTTTCTGGTCACGTGATTATAAAAAACAAAAAAAAACAATTGTACGTACGTCCAGTCAGTCCACTACTGAATTATCATTGGCCCCTCCTTTCGCAGTTATAATGGCATTGCACGTGGGTCTCTTCTACGAAGACGAGCTCTGTTGTATAACTGTACCTCCAAATGTTTCGTATTATTCTTTGTCTATTTAAAATTTTTTATTTATATTTTAAATATTTTTTAAAATATTTTAATTTTTTTTTAGAAAATTAATTTAAATTTTATTTTATTTATTTTAAATTATGTATTATTAATTTCAATTTTTTGTTGAAGAATGTATCGCATACGAATCACATCAGTTCCCTTGTTATGCTGCCACGTAAATTGCTTTTTCAGTGTTTACTTTTATCCACTGGGTAGAACACTCCGCCTTATTAATAAACCATTTTCAGTGTTTGCTTTAATCCACCGGGCACAAAGGTGTGTTGTCAGTGTCCAGTACTTACCAGAACGGATTTTCCATCAAAAAACCTAGTCTTAAGTTTTTATGAACTCTATGATGGGCATTTGTAGATGATTTAGTCGTGCTTATTTTTTGTTATCATGAAACAAGCTGCAGAATCTTGACAATTTATTTGCCTTCCTGTTGTCTGTTTTCATATATTTTGTTTGCACCAGGCAATTGAATGTGGGTGGTTGCCCGGAGATTTATTTGGCGACATACCCTGCAACTACAATAATGGAGCAGTTCTATGTGAGGTGAGGTAAAAACTATATATTCCAATGTGAAATTGGTAACATTAGGATTCTTGTAGTGGTCAGGTCTGAGTTCTCTTAAGTGTTGCTTGAAATTTGATGCTGGAATTTTGATTTTTCTCTATCAATGTAGTTTATTCTCTCATTGATGTGGATTTATAGTACTTGAGATGCTTTCTTTGCAGATAAAAGATTACCGCCTCCGTATGTCTGAAAAGGCGGGCATTACTACTAC
Source organism: Swietenia macrophylla (assembly GCA_032401905.1). Taxonomy (NCBI): domain Eukaryota; kingdom Viridiplantae; phylum Streptophyta; class Magnoliopsida; order Sapindales; family Meliaceae; genus Swietenia; species Swietenia macrophylla. The sequence continues at coordinate 521,003 of CP135585.1, read as the reverse complement.
AGTTAACTCTCCCGTTGTTCACAAAGTGCTCCTGCAAATGTGCATGGAGAATGTTGTTAAGGACATCTTGTCAGTATTGGGTGATTCTTGGACCTATAAAGATCTACTGGTCAGTAAGTTTGACCAGTTAGCATCTATTTTTGGTACAACTTCGGTGTGTTGCTTTGATCTTATGTTCATTGTCTTGTTCGCGTAGGAAGTTGAGTCGTGCCTTTTGAAGGCTTTGCAACCCTATCTTCATCTGAATCCGGAGCCATTGCTTGACAAATTCTGTGGAGCACCTGTGAGAAAGAAGGTACTAAGACGTGCCAAATTCTGATAACTGTGACCAAATGCTTATCACTTGCAGTTGAAAATGTGATTAAAAATTTCTGAAGCTGTTTGCAAATTTTGGCATTTGTTGCAGCTTGGCTTGGGAATCAACTGGGGATGTAAAAAGAGGATGTAAAACGATGCTCCAGCAACTAACCCAAAGTTCAGTGGCCAGCAACAAAGAACTATTCCATACTCGCAGCCGACAATTGCAAGTGCTATTGCCAATTTACAGAATAACAATGGTTTGCTGGGGAGCATAGTACAGCCCAATGCTTTGACAGTGGTGCCAAACTACCAATCAATTGACAGTAGCAGATCTTTTCTGGAAGACTTGACCTCACCAAGCCTTCCTTCTGTTCCTACACCATGTTTTAGTAAGCATAAGAGCTCTCCAAGAGAGCCCAATTCATCAGTTTTTCCTCAGCAGGGAAGATGTGATGCTCAAGCCACTCACAGACTGATCTTTAAGGTTCCCAAGCAAGAGACTGTGGACTTCTCTCAACAGCTACTTCCTTGGAATCAGCTCAGTCCTTTGGCCATGGTGCCAAACTCTCAATTAGTTGATGTTGCAATCAATCTGTTGTCGGAGATCTTACATCATCAAGTCTTTGGTCTGTTCCTACGCAATGTTTTAGGAACAGTGATTCAAAAGAATGCAGTTCATTTGGTCTTTCTCAGCTGGCCGGCTATCCTGGGAATCAGCGAAATCCTTTGGCCATGGTGCTGAAATATCAACTTGTGAATAGTTGCAGCCAATCTGTTCTCGGAGATCCAACATAATCGAATCTCTCCTCCATTCCTTTACAATTTTATGGAAACACTGAGTTGAGAGATCCCAGTTCGTTGATTTGTTCTCAGATTGGCAGGTGTGAAATGCAATCCATTCAAAGGCCTAGATTTAAAATTCCCAAGCTAGAGACCATGGACTTCTTTCAACGGCTGCCTCCTCCTGTGAATCAGCCCAATCCTTTGGCGATGGTGCCAAACTACCAATTAGTGGATAGTTGCAATCAATCTGTTCTTGGAGACCTAACCTCATCAAATCTATCCTCTTTTCCAATGCAATATTTTCGTAAGTGTAACGTTGAGTCAAGAGATGCTAGTTTGTTGGTTCATTCTCAGCTAGGAAGACCTGAAATGCAGGCTGCCATTCAAAGACCTATGATGAAGATGCCTAGGCAAGAGAATATGGACTTCACTTATTGGCAGCCCCATCCTTTGGCAATTGTGCCGGACTGTCAATTAGCTGGTGGTCACATCCAATCTGTTGTTGGAGATCTGACCCCATCGAATCTTTCCTCTGTTCCTGTGCGGGTTTTAGTAAATGTGACAATGGGAGAGAACCCGGTTCATTGGTTCAGTCTCAATTGAGCAGAGGTGAGCCTCAAGCCATTCAGACACCCAGCACTAAGTTGCCCAAGCAAGAGCCTGTGGACTTCTCTCAACAGCAGCTTCCTGGGGGTCAACCAGAATTCATTTTTGCAGCGGGAATGCGGCCGACTACTATGTTACATCAGCAACCTGGCACTAAAAAAGTACCGGGTGAAAGATTTAATGACGAAAGAGGCCAGTCACTGTTAATAAATAGTGGTCAGCCGGCAATTCTTGAAGGTGTCCCCAAACTGCATGCTGGAATGTCTCTTTCTACCGTAAGACAACAGCCTGCTGAAACAAGAAACTTCTCTAGTTTAGATGTAACAAGTATCCATATTGATATGCGAAGTAATCAATCTAATTCTCATCAATTACAAATGCAGGGATCATCACAAATGTTAGGGACCTATGCCCGTCCAATCAACTCATCATGCAATCAGTTTCCAAATGAGAGAAATGTGAAAAAGGGAGTTGTTAACCGAAAAAGGAAAACTTTGCAAAGTCCTCAGGTTACGGCTGCTGTGAGTATTGCACCACTGAATTCTTACCATAGTGAGTCTTTGCAAACAGAAGTAGTCTCCAATTTGGAAATGGTTACAATAACAGTGCATCTCTCCCTTGTGGCCTCTATCTGGAAATGGTTGCAATATGGATGCCACCATTGTTAGTTCCAATACTAGCCTTCAAGCGGGAAACGGTCATAATATGAAAGTAACTACAAGTAGCCTTCAAGCAGGAAACGATTAGAATACGAATGCAACTGCAACAGCAAGTAGCCTTCAAGTGGGAAATGTTTACAATACAAATGCAATTAACCTTCAATCAGGAAATGGTTACAATACAAATGTAACCATTGCGAGTAGTCTTCAATTGGGAAATTTTCACCCCAGAGGCTTGAATACTGAAGTAAGTGATCCGCTTGGTGTAACCGGTGATATAAATGCACCCACTTGAAGTAGCCTTCAAGTCGGAAATGGTTACAATGTGTCACAATCATTGCTGGTGGCCTTCAAGCAGGAAACAGTGGTAATGTGAGTGCTACTATTGCAAGTATCCTTAAGTTGGAAAATTCTAACTTATTCCAGGCTTCAGAAGTTGGTGATATTCAGAGGTTTGTGAAGATTAAAGAAGTGACTGAAAGGTGCGATCCAAACTTTAGTCGCACACACCTATTTTTTATAATTATGCAAGGTTTTAATGATTAAACACTGCTATTTGCACATTCAGGCATGAACTGAATAACAGTAAATGCAAGTTTGACAATCATAATTCTGCACTGGTTATTTTCAAGCTATGGAATCCTGAGGAGATTGGGAGGTCGAAAGATGCTACTACAGGAATTACTGATGAGAGGTTTGATAAGACTAGGACACTAACATTTATGCACCGATCTCATTTACACCAAGGCAAGGAAATGTGTCCGGCTCACTTTCTTTTTGCTTTGTAATTTGTTCCAAGCAAGCTTCTGATTCTTCTCTTATTAACTATTTTCTGCCATCTCATGTAATGAAAATCCTGTAGCTGAAACCAAGGCCCGTGCAAAATCAGTCATTTCAAAGAAGTTTAATAAGGGGTTTGTGGAGGCAACTGTGTTTTATGAGCATGAAGAAGGAATTGGCTCCGCTGTGATCCATATTCTACCAACTTTGCCTAGCACGGTATCCATTCACAATCACTGGAAGTTACCTTTTATTATGCAAATTGCTATTAAGTGTGCTTTTTTTATTTAAAGGTACGGTAAAGTATAATATTTTTGTGCAACTCATCATCCATTTCGGTGTTGGGTGCAATATTAGAATTATTACCGGTATGAATTTTCTTTTACGTGGCACCTAAAGCAACCTATGTCTGGATCATTAGATTAATTGATGATGTTGACTCTGGTGGTATACTTTTGCAGCATCTTTTAGATCTGTTCACTGCTCAGTTCATTTCATCGGTAGGTAATCTGAATTGAATACTCTTTGTAGAATACCATTTAGTTCTTTTATTGTATTTGATGACATTTGTTTTACATAGATGGTGCGTGAAGGTTACGGCCTAGTTAGTGACTGTCTAGAACCTGCACTTCTCAATGGTGATAATTGCTTAGTGGACTGCCTTGTTGGTGACTGCATAGAACCTGAATGTCTAAATGATGATAATTGCTCAATCAGTCAAAACGTTGCCGTCACCGCTGGTGTCCCTCTTATTGTTATAGCACTTGGAAAGAACTCCAGTTCGACACACCGGAGCTATCACCTTCCATGCTCAGTCCTGTGAGTGATGAGGTTTCAGCCACTATTATCAGCGGGCGATTACCTTCAAAGAATCTTAACTCTGCGAGACATTTACCCCCCCCTATTAGCAATCAGTCCGCTCAACAAAACTCTGGACAATTACCTTCAAAGAATCTTAATTCTGGAAGCCATTTGCTTTCCCCTGGAAACATTCAGTCAGCTCAACAGAACTCTGGACAATTACCTTCGAAGAATCTTTAACTCAGGAAGCCATGTGGTCCCCACTGGAAATGTTCAGTCAGCTCAACGAAACACTGGAAATAATTTATCAAAATTACAGCTTGACAATGGTGCTTCCCAAATGATCCCTAGGCAACCTCATTGGTGACAGATCTTGAGTAATCAAGCTCAGTTACAGTTGCAGATGATGCAAAGACAGAGACATCAGGATCAACTAATGCAGAGTATGAAAATGATGGGGGCCTTAAGTGCATCTGTGGGTGGCTTGGTTACTACAGTCATGGGAGGGAGAAACCAAGGGGGGCATAAAAATAGTGCTCGTGTTGCCTTCAGTATGTCAATGTGGGGCTCCGCTCATAATATTCCAAGGGAGGGACAAATTCTTTCAGCAAGCAATGTGAGTCAATTTAGCAAAATCAGCGGTAACAATATACGAACTTCAAGTGATGGTAAGCAGCAAGGTTTTGGTGGTATATCTGATCATGCTACTGCAGTTTTGGCAGAGCTGAGGACAGCAGATGGCAGCCAAGGGAGATCCTTGACTGGTGGATTTCAGTTTTGGAATAACTCAGGCATGGTACGAATGCAGACTCCAAATGTTCAAGGCATGGCATGTCTCTTGAGCAACCAGCAGATTTCGCCACCTAATTGAATTTCCTCACAAGGATTTTATCAACAACCTCAAATGAGCCCGCTGCAACCAAACTCTGTACGCAGCACAAGTGCAGCAGCAGATGAACGGAAATATAGTGTTTGGTCCTGGAAGCTCGGAGCTCAGTTCTTATGTTCCCTTCCGAAGCAGCAATGTGAGCGGCTCCAAGAACTTTTCTTGGTTTTCAAAGACAAGGGAACAAGGAACTCGGGAGCAATGACCAGGTACCTGGTAATCCGTTGTAAGTAACAAAGATAGGGGAAGGTATACAAGGAAAATCAGTCTCTTGGGTTTTTTTTTTTTGGGTTACAGCATCTGGTGTTCAATGTGTAATCCAGTTTCTTGTGGGATATTTCAGTCACCCAGTTTCTTGTAATTCAAGTTTCCTTGTAGGAAATATGTTTCTTCGTGTATCTGCAACACCGCTTTTCTTACAGGCTTTTCTCTTTTTTGCCGCAATTTTTAACGGGAAATCTATTGTGTTTCCTTTGGTACGGCTCTTCCGAGAAGTCATTCTTGAAATTAACCTAAATCTCTCGCTTGACTCTAGAATGTGAGAGATTGGATTCTAAATCAATACTAACATTATCAGTCTCTCTAATCACATTCAAAGGTTGCATTTTATTCTTTAAATTATACAAAAAAAGAATCAAAATCTCTCTGGCTTTATAACCTCCTTTAGCTTATATCGATAATATAAAAAAAAAATTAAATTAATGGTGATATCGAAATTAATTATTTATAATCAGAAGAATTATTTTTTTCTTTACAATAATATAATAAAATATTCATAAACACAATTAGTAAAAAAGAATAATAAATTACAATTAAATAAAAAAATTAGAACCAAAAATGATAAATTTCTGAACTGTACTTTCACAAATCTACGAAGTACAAAATCCAAAAAATGAATCCACGTCATCACGGGCCCCACCACCAACAAATTTTCTTCTCTACGTCTCACAATCTTCAGCTCTTCCTTAACACGTGCGATCGTGCTCGTCTCTCCAGTCTCCTGGTCATTCTTCACCATGGCTCTAGAAGCTTCCGTCGACCGGAGAAACCACTCGCAGTTCTCAACGACGAACGGTACGGCCGTCGTTTCGCCGTCGACGCACAGGCTGAGACTTAATCCGACCTCCGAACACAAGCCGGATAGCTACGATGACTTGAAATTGGAGTTCAGTCCTCTTTTCTTTAGCTCGCTTGAACGGTACTTGCCTCCTGTAATGCTTTCCATGCCACGTCACGTTAAGCTTCAGTTTATGCGCGATATTTTGATGAGATATTCGCCTGACGGTGAACGGACACGCGTATGAATCCTATTGCTCCTGTGCTTTTATTTATATTCGTTATGTATTTATGTATGATTGTATTTGTATTAGTTGAATTTTGGCGCTTTTGAGATGAGATGTTGCGCATTATGTTTTGTAGTGAGGTGAAACTGTGAAAGTGCTTTCTGTGCTTTGTTTGGGAGATAGTTTCAATTAGTTAGGTTTTTTTGGTTGCTAAGAAAATGTGAGGAAAGCAGAATTTGGAATAGTATGATTTTGTGTTTGGTGATGGAAACTGAAAGATGCTGTGATAACCAGGCTTTGAGAATTTTTTTGAAGTCTTGGGCTGACAAGTGTCGGTGTGTATGTTTAAGGAAAAATTTTGAGAATTTATGATTATGAAATGTTTTACATTGTGCTGGTATTGGTGTATGAGGAGGATTCTGATTCTATCTAACGTGATAGTTTGATCTTTTGTTAGAATTACAAGAGGAAACTTGTTTTAATAATCCCAGAGAGAATCAATTGTGTAATCTTTTTTTTGTTTCATAGGAATGTGTAGTGATGTTTCTCACTGCTATTGTATTACACATTGACATTGTCTGGTGTACCAGCTATGCATTTAAGGTTCTCTTCTTTTTGGTTGAAATTTGGTCAATTTATAGTTTGTCTCTGTGTTTAATAGGTTCAAAGGCATAGAGAGTACAGACAGAGGATAAGATCAAACTATCGGGTATGTTTTACTTTATGGTGAATGCTTGAATCTGAGGGTTTATTAACAGAACCAGTGCATTAATATGTGTTATAAATATTTTCTTCTGTGTTGCTGGATTTGACAAAAGGGTTTTAAATTCTTCGAGGTATCACGAAGAAAATGGTAAAGCTTTTCTTGTTCCTTTATTATAGAATTGGGGTCTGCCAAAGTAGAATAAGTTCCTGATCCCCCAAGAATGGTGTAGATTTTCTCAAACTAAAAAGAACAACATGTATTCAAATGACTTGGTCTCACTTTTTGCATATGTATTCTTTTTTGACAGTTGCCTCTTCCTTGCAGCCGCTTAATTGGGAGCTGTATCTTATGCATGCTGAAAACTTCTTTGTCCCCTCTTTTCTCAAAGCAATTAAGGAAAATACAGAGGAGAGTTTTAGAAGTATAATGGCTGAACCCATTCCAGGAATTTATACATTTGAAATGCTTCAGCCACATTTCTGTGAAATGTTGTTATCGGAGGTATCTGTCTCTTTCGTCTTCTCATTTTGACATGTCACATTATTTATTCTCTCTGTTTTTGGGTTATTTTATTTTATATATATGTATGTATATATATTGTCTTATCAGGTTCTGATTGGTTAGGTAGAGAACTTTGAAAGGTGGGTACATGATACAAAATTCAGAATCATGCGTCCAAACACAATGAACAAATTCGGAGTCGTCCTGGATGATTTCGGCCTGGAAACCATGCTGGACAAGTTAATGAATGACTTTATATGTCCTATATCCAAAGGTCATTATATTCTGTTGCGCTTTGAGATTCTGATTACACATTAAAAACATAAGATGAAAGATTAGAACTATTTATCAAGTTGTTAAACCTTAATATTTTTTCTTTTGAATTCTTTGTAGTTTTCTTTCCTGAAGTTGGTGGATCCACATTGGATTCTCATCATGGTTTTGTTGTTGAATATGGAACGGATCGGGATGTGGAACTTGGTATGTGCTCACTTTAACCTTCCACTGCTATAAGTTTCTAGTACATTAATGTTGTTAAAAGTGACCTTCTGACTTTTTTTTTTCTTTTTAAATATATTCTGGAAGAAGACTGAAACATTACTCAATGTGAAAAAAAATATGGATGAAAGACCTCTTATACGTTAATCTTTTATTTGTTTTTTCAGAGATATTGTTTGAAAAGAATTTTCTTTTGTACTTCTAACTTTTGGAATGTGGGATTTTCTTTGATTATTATTCAATAAGCTGGAAAGAAATTATGCAACAAATCCTCACATTTTCATTATATCGTCCATTTTTCATTATAGTTTCATTTTCGCTATCAAATTTATTGTGTGTGTTTTCTCCTTAATAATGTTTTATTTTCATTTTCATTGCCCTTTTGTTAATAATGCAAAATGGCAATGTATGACATCTCTTATCCATTATTTAATAACTTTTCTGAGTTTCTCCTGCTTCTATGCTTGATATCTTTTTCCTTGTCCATCATTTTTCTGAAAAGATCTGTATATTATATCAGTACCTTCATAAGCTTTTGTGAAATCTCAATAGCTTGATTTTTGTAGGTTTCCATGTGGATGACTCAGAAGTCACCTTAAATGTTTGCTTGGGTAGGGAATTTTCTGGCGGAGAATTGTTCTTTCGAGGTGTTCGATGTGGTAAACATGTAAACTCAGAAACCCAATCAGAGGTATGTTAATTTTTGTAATCAATTCTTTTGTTGTTTAACTGTTGATTAGGCAATAATTTTGTGACTTGAGTTCTGTCCATGGCCACATTATACCTAATGGAGAACATTACAGAATAAGATGAACTAATGAACCACAAATGTTGACTGTTTATGGTGCCTACTTGTATAGGTTTGGTACTTCCTTGGAGCAAGTTAAAAAGAAAGATAGTTTTCATTGCCATTCTATACATTGTTACTGTAACTAATCAAAATTTTATTTGATGGATTTTTTCCTTTGGTATATTGTAGGAAATTTTAGATTACTCTCATGTTCCAGGACGTGCAGTTCTTCATCGTGGTCGCCATCGGCATGGTGCTAGAGCCACAACATCCGGGTCCAGGGTCAACTTACTATTATGGTGCAGAAGGTATTCTCTGCTGTCTCCTTTTAGGAAAATGCAAGAGATACATAGTTCGATAAGGTTATCAATTTTTTCTTCATTGCGAATAGCTTGAGAGGAGGGGTCATCACTATCCAGTTCTAGATCAAGTATATCATACAATTGTTGATTTATTGAATTGGATTCCATTATATTAATCCTAGTGTTATAAGAAAGTTAATGAAATAAACAGCTTGAAAAAGGTTGACTAATATTTTCGGTTGAGGCTCTATGAATTGAGAAGAGCTTTCTTATTTGAAGTGAAGTGGCCCAGGAGGGGAATGAAGAAATTTTCTACTTTCTAATGTTGTAAAATATACCAAACCTGTGGAGGATTTTGGCATTGCTAAACTCTAAGTCAGAATTGGCACTATTTGGTGTGGTTCGGATTATTATGAGGTTGCCCTTATTTGAACATCTGATGTACAAACAAATTTTGACTTATAGTAACTAAACTGATATTTCATTTTGTAAAGGGCTGGGAGATGCTTCATCTGTTGTTTTTAATTATTTCTTTACCTTTAGCGACAGTTCTTCATATCTCAATTGATGCATGCCTTCTTATTTTCATGGCATTCTGAGTATTGGCTGTTGGAAACTACCAGGGAGTCTTATGGGATGTATTTCCTTATATGTAGTGCACATTTGTCACTCTCAATTTTCCTTTTTTCCCTGATAAAAGATTGAAGTTAGTGATGGGTCACTCCATGATATGTCCAGGGAGAAGAATGAATGTACATGCTTGGTTGATGCTTGCAACCGTCCTTTTAGGATATAAATTTCTTTGCTTGTCCTTATGCAGTAGTACGCCCGAAACTTGCAATAAAATCTTGTCAAATAATTAAAAGCACAACAATATCAATGAATACATAAAAGTAACGTATGCTTAAATTTACAAAGTTGTGCTTGTGCCATCACAAAGGATGTAAATTTTTATGGGAATGACTTGTACACCTGCTGGAATTTGTACATGTTCTGTCATAATAATAGCAAAGGCTTAAATTTGTTAGCTAATGCCATTTTTGGTTTGCTGGAAATGCAAAAATTTCTCAGTTCAGTCTTCCGTGAGCTGAAGAAATATCAGAAAGATTGTTCAGGTTGGTGTGCTGAGTGCCAACGGGAGAAGAAAGAAAGGCAGCGTGTGTCAATTGCTGCTGCCAAACAGGTAGAGCATTTTTTTTTTTTATGGGGCAAGAGAATTTGATGAAGTTCTATTATTTGTTGTCAATATGATGTAATATTGTTGGTGCTGCTAGGAACTGCTTAAGAGGGATGGAAATTCTGCTTCTTGAGCTGTCTCACACACAAGTTCTTTATGAAGTTGTAAAATAGCAGAAACCTTGTCTCAGCATACAGCAAATGTTTCTTGGTAAATCATTTTTACCAGGCGTTGTTGTTAGAATATGAAGGGTGTATGTTATCTGACATTCTGCTTCCTTTTTCCAAGGCAGTTTTATATTAATCTCCTGTCAAGCTCAATGTTGTCCTGTTTGTCAGCAAGATCGATAAATATAGAACTATCTTTATTGCCTTTATGATAATTTTTTGTGCATACTGTATTATGGTAGGAAACAGTAGAGAACTACCATGGTCATAGGAATTAAAAGCATCTCCTGCTGTTGTTTATCAACAATTTGTTTGTAATTAAAATTTTAGTTCCTAATCTGTAGTTGACAATGAATATTGTTGTTTGAAAGTTAAAATTGTTTACAAATTATGGAATTTAGAGGGTACTGCACTGTTGACTAGCAGGTTATAAATGAGATACATAAAGAAGGCTTGATATTTGATTGTGCTCTCCCTTGCATTCGTGCATCCCGTGAAAAGATTGAGGCAGTGAAAAGTAGTTTTTCAAACGGAAAACAAGAGAAGTGGAGGAAATAATAATAAAGCAGGTTAGAAGGAAGGGATTGGCTATTATAAAGTATAGGGATATGAATATGAAGCAGATTTTAAAGTTAATGTAAATCACATATACGTTTCAAATGAAATGCGGAAGGTTCCAAATTCATGATTTAGTGTCAATTATCTTTAGTAACTTGTATTAATAAGAAATATACTTGTTTATTGTGGACACCTTTACCTAGTATTAATAAAGGTGTTTCATACTTGTAATTGGCTATTATACAAATAAGTAACGGTGCTCGATAACGATGCTGGATTCTTGTGATAAGTAAGTTGTTGAATTCTCATATGAAAAAAATTAAAAAAAATAACTTGAAATCTCTAATGTAAAACTAAAGCTTGAAACTTTTTGTGTGGTACTGGATCTCTTCTATTAGACTTTGACATGTTCAGATTCTTATAACACTGAATTGATACTTGCTATACAGGATATTATTATTCCTGGCATTGTGGATAAGTTTCACTTTTAAGAGAAGGAAAGTACTGGATTTCTTGCTTTACATAGTTCTTTCTTTTTTGATGTCTCGTGCTTTTCATAATTGCAGTGTCATTATGTAATAGGTCAGTCAGGTTCAGTTTTTCGTACAATTATATAACCTCCCTGAAAAAGCCATTGGTCCAAACCCATATGCCAAAGGCTAAAGGGAATTTTGAGTTCATGAACCTGTCAAATTTTTGCTTCTGAAGTTTTTCACATGCCATTGTTATCTGAATGTAGACCAAACCCAGGACCAAACAAATCTGTTTCAATCAATCACTTCCTCTCATTTGTTTATGTGTCGATTATCCAATGACCCATTACCCTTTAAAAAAAAAAAAATCAGTACTGAAAATCCTTTCCATGCTTTTTGTTACTATGCTTTTGATTCTTCAAGGCATGCTCAAGCATGTGTGGCAACAAAGAATTTACAGTTACTTGCAGTTTTCCGATAGATGATCACATGGATATATTTAATGTTCTTGTTCGGTACTAGAGGTAAAATTACTCATAGCATGTTAGTATTCTGACATTCTACATAATTATTCAATGCAGTACGAGTATGACATTCCACGTTACAAGCTTAACATTTCATGTCAAACAAAATAGTTTTACATTCATGGTCCAATGGATGTCAATGTCCTCCTCCGGTTTTGATTGATCAAATTATGTGTTGTTGGATACCAATATCATGTGTGACTAGTGGTATCCTGTTACGGTATGTGAGTAGTCCTATTCTATTGTTTATTAGACACATTTTTCGTTAAAATTATATGGTGCAATTTGTTTTTATGTTAGCTGACTGTTGTTACCAGTCGTCGGATGTTTTAGGAAGGTTGAGTATTAGGATATATTATTGTCTATCTTGTCTGCAATTGGTGGCCAATACAGATTTTTTGCAATGAACCACAAGTATAGAGCCAATTATGAAAGCTAATCTATCACAATAATTGGGGACTGCTTCTGGCTCCTCCTCACTTCTTGTTTTCTTCTCCTTTTCAGGCAGTACGAAAGAGTCGGCATTGTCATATTAACTGAAGATTGTGTATACGCTTCTCCAAAATAAATACTATTATCATACATACCGAAACCAATAAGACTGAGAATTGGTTAGGATACATTGAATGTATTGTTATATTTATTTATTTATTTTAAATATAAAATTTAAAATATCTTAAAAAAATAAAAAATTTAGCATAAAATTTAAGTCAAATAACATAAAAATTGAAACACTGGCGTTAAAATATAAAATTTAAAATAAAAAATATAAAATTTAATGATATTTAATATAAAAAAATGAATAAAATAGTATAAAATTGGTGCAATATATATATTAAATATGCCATTATTTTTAAAGCCGGTGGCTAAATTAAGTGTCTCAGGAAAATAAGTTGCCTCAATCCATGAATTATCAATTTAGATTTAAAATAACAGTATTAACAGTAAAATAAAGAGAGAGAAACAATGTGAAAAAAATTATTTTAAGAAAATTTGAGAAGTGGGATCATCCTATATTTTATACTTCCCATAAAGTATTTCCCATCATCAGATCATCCTTTTGAATTAATTCAATGAGATTTTGAGTCATCCAATACTCTTTGAAGTTCTCCACCCACCCAATCGAGCTGTGATTTTCCATTGATTCATCTTGTTTCCAATGTCATTCTCATACAGCTTTCACTTGGCTTAGACTTCAATTACAAAAAAAAAAAAAAAAATCTACAAATTTGAACCAGAACCCAGTTGTATCTTACCTACCAAAATGATCATATAATTTTCCAATTTGGCCAGACAAGATTGTCACTCTCAAAGCTGGTTTTTAGGTACCGAAGTCCCTAATCTTTTTAGTAATCTTTCCCCCTTTTGTTTGCCTCCTCCTGGTACATTGAATTTGCATAATTTTCTAACACTTCTTCTGTTCCTAATATTTGTGCAAGACTCTTCTAGATTTGACCCAATTTTTTAGTAATATTTGTCAGGACGTCGTTACAATACATTCAATGTATTGTTATATACATATTTTTTAATTACAACACAAGATTTGAAACATGATTTATAAAAGTTAAAAACATACTACAAAATTGAAATAAATAAGATAACAAATAAATTATTAAAATAAAATATAAAACTTGAAACATGAAAAATAACATTTAAAACATTTAATATGAAAATTAAAAATTAAAAAATGTATGTAACAATACATTATATGTATCATAGTCAATCATTATAAACTTGTTTTAACGTACAAATTCTCTCTTAACCCTCTTTTCAAATGTGTAATATGTTTCTTATTTTATAATAGAAATATTATAATTATCTAAATTAAGGGTAGGCTTGATTTATATGGGAGTTTTATAAACAACAATTTTTATTTAGAAAACTCTGTAAAATTATTTTAGTAAAAAAAATAAAACTATTTCCTCTCCCATATCTACTCTAAAAGAAAATGTTTTTCCACATTTTTATAAAATAAATAGATAGTCAATTTTGTAGCTTTCGTTATTTAAAAATATTTTTAACGGCATCAAACATACTCTAAATTTAGAAGATTATAATTCAAATATAATAATCCTCTAAATTAAGGATATGCCTAATTTAAAGACTATATTGCAAAAAAAAAAAAATCTAAATGAAATCGCTTTTTGTAAAAAAAAAAAAAAAAGCATATATTTTGAAGAATAATATCATTCCTTATAACTCAAATCTAATAATCCTCTGAATTAAGAATATGCCTAATTTAAAGACTATATTGTAAAAAAAAAAAAAATCTAAATGAAATCGCTTTTTATAAAAAAAAAAATGCATATATTTTGAAGAATAATATCATTCCTTTTCGTAAAATATTTTAAAATAGACAAAGAATTAATTATTATTATTGAAGAACTTTTTTTTAAAATAGTATCAAACGAAATATAAACTTACAACCAATGAAAATGTTGTGAGGCAAAAGATAATAATTTGATAAAACTATTTTCATAATATCATGCTTATTGCCAATGAGGTTGTCTTAATCAAAGTCATTGTCACCCTATATTACCATTGACCAAACTTCTCTCGACTCTTCAAAGAATTGTTTTCCACATTTCTATTGTGTATTATTGGTACATGAAAAGCAATATGAAATTAAATTGGGAAAGCGAAAGGTTTAGGTCCACTTTTGTGCAACATTTTCTCACAACATTCTTTGTCTTTACATGTTGTGTGTGTGAGTGAGCTTGCCTCTTTTAGCATCTTTTCAATATTTTACACTTCTTTCCTTACCCTTCAAACATGCCTAATTTGCTTCAATAGTTTCTAGAGCTTTGGTCAAGCCAAGATAAAATATTAACCCAAAATTTTAAAAAAAAAAAAAAGAATTGCTAAAGCTAATGGTTGTTGCACCTAATTGTGATATGTTGTTCACTTCTATATAAATATTTTAGAAATTTAGCTATAATAGTTTAAGCGTAAAATATATTTAATTTTTTTAGTTGTTATATTAATTGTTTTACGTTTTTAATGTTATTTATTTTAAATTTTATATTAATTATTTAATTTTTATATTTTCTGTTATAAATTTATATATTATCTATTTTAAATTCTACATTAATTATTTTAAATTTTAAATTTTATATTAATAATATAAGATGCAGAAAATGTATTTTAGTCAAGTCGTTTTTTTAGAGAATGGTCTTGAAATTTTTTTTATGATTAAAAACATATTAAAAGTAATTGATTTGAGTGCTTTTGTATAGTCTTATGAGTTTGATTAGGTCCCAAGCCTTCCAATTTGGTGTTAGTCATTATGTCCATATACAATTGTATTAGTAGTAGTGGGAGTACTAATGTAAAAAAAGCTAGTAAGACAAATATTTTAAATAGAGTTTAGACTTGGAAAGTTTGGTGTTGAAAAAGCAGGATACATATAGTAAGTGAAACAAAGATTATTTTTTTTATAAATTATGAATTAAGAATTATTTAATTAATAATATATTTTTGATTAATACAAGAAGTAGCAGTTTAATTTTCTTCTTATTAAATTATAGAAAAATTATATTTATTTATTTTAATTATACGAATATAAACTAATTTTTAACTTAATAAAAAGTACAATTATCTAAATGAATTTATAAATTTATATTCTTAAAGATATTTTTATAATTTTTATTTTTATATAGAAGATTATGATACGTCAAGTCGTTAATTTTTAAATATTTTTATTTAGATGTTATGTACGTAAAATAAGCATAATATTGATATTTATTCACATTTTAGGTTAAAAAAACAAAAAAAAAAAAATCTTATGTCCGAGAAGAAAGTCAAATAATTTAAATTTATAAGAATAGTGTGGTCATTATAGTAAAATCACATGAACTTATTTAATAGAACAAATGAATTATATAATAAAATTGACAAACAGCAAACAACATTGTCGGTGGATATTGCAAATCTTTCTGGACGGTTGAGATTGCATCATCATGTACTTGATTAGTTTAATAATTTTAAAATTTGAATAAATTTTGTATGGTTTGGAATTAATTAATTTTAATATAATAAATTAATCAGAACATTAGTCACCGGAAATCCTGGAAAATCTCTCGCAGTCAGAGCTGGTCCCTGTCTTAAACCTAAATCTAATCTTCCACCGCCCACCATGACTCACTCTCTCTCTCTCTCTCTCTCAATCCACATGCATGCATGCTGGAAATTCACCACCTTCTATATTTTATGGACACTTTTCTTCCAATCCATCAAGATTCTATCATTTTCTTTCTCAAACATCGATGTAAAATATCAACTGATAAATCTTTTTTATTTATTATTAAATTAATTAATATAAGTGAAAAGTAAGGAGTTAGCACATGAATTTTAGTTTTTTAAGATCATGTTAAGTAATCATTTGATTAGAAAATTAAGCTAAGAATATAATATAAAAAATAAAAAAAATCAAATACTTTATAATATGATGTGATAATTTTTATTGGGTAATTTTTTTAAAAAAAAATTATAAAAGCATTTATCATAATATATTACCAAGTTAAAAAAGAGAAGTTAGAAAATTACCCAAATGAGGTTGTTATAGTAAGAATTAATTTGTGGGTCTAATTAGAAATTTAAGTTTTGTTTAAATAGAATGCAACATAACATAAAGAATGTAACTTGTCCCTAAACCTGCTTAACAATTTAAAAATTAAATACCACCTATGAGGCAGCATCCCTAAGAGACAACATGTGGATTTTCTTTTATTTTATTTTCTTAATTTAATTTAATTAAAGGGTCAAGTGGTTTACCAACCAAATAAATTAAAATTGTAGAGAATTGTAACAAGTGGAAGAATCACTCCATTTGTGCAAGTTGTTTTATTATTCAATCTTCCAAGTTTCATGCACTTGTTTTTAAATATTTTTAAAAACAAATAATTAAAATACAAATTAAAACTAAATAAAGATGTGATTTTACTATTGTATTTAGATAAAATATTCAAAATCAATAACATAAAATAAATTTGCAGTTCTATTTGATCAAAATAAAAAAATAAAGAAAAAGATTGCAATTCTAATAAAATATCAACATAAAAATTTTAATATTAGTAATAAACTATGTTTAAATAATAATATTAATCATGAAAGTGAATAACAAAATATATTATTGATAATACAAAATATTTGATTGTATGGATAATAAATGATAATAAAAAGATACTCAAATCAAGAATAAGTTAGTATAAATCGATTATTTGAACCGATAATACAAAGTATTTTAAAAAATAAATTATTGAGATATTTTAATAAAAATATTAAGTATATTTCAACTTTTAATATATTTTTATATTTTTCTTATACGACCGTTGATTCACTTTTTAATTTTAATTTTGGTTTGGTTCAAATTTCTAATACATTTTACTTGTGTATACTAAAGGATAGTGACCTAATGAAAATGAGACCACAGTCCCTCCACGCACATGAATATTTTGTTTGTTTTCCCTTATTAAACAAATAAAAACAAATTTTAGTGAATGGGTTTGCTTTTGGCATTGCAAAAGCAATTGCTCTCCTCATTTATAAAAGATCTCTCCTTTTGTATTTTCCTTGTTAGCAAAAAGTGCCCTCCACATGCCTATCTAAGTGTCATATGGACAATAGTAAACATGCCCATATGGAGTGGGGTATGTTTCCCACAACCTTTCATGGATATGGTAGTTTACCACTCCACTTGAATTTGAATTTGACCATATCATTATTTTGGAACTTTTTGGGAGTAATATTTCATGAGAATCATATTATGATCATTCTAATGTTAATACTACATAGGATAAATGAAAATTTTGTAATATGTATTATGCATTAAAATTTATGATATGTATAGAAATTTTGTGCTTCAGTTTAATTTAATTTTGATTTCAGGCGGACAACAATATTTAATAAACATCTACCGTTAATTTTAACTAGTATATGTTAAACAATTAATTATATACGAATTGATGTTAGTATATTAATACAATTAATGATAATTAATAATGTGCATCATGTAATAATTGTAAAATAAAATCACATTCATTCTCATAGAATAATTTGTATAGATAGTTAGTATTTTCAATATTTTTCAAAAAAATATGTTATTATTAATTTATAAGAAATTTGAAATTGATATGTTCCGAGTTTCGATGAAAATAAAAGTAAAGTTTTGTAATTTTGAAAGTTATTAAAAATTTATATTAAAATTCTAAAAAATTATTTAAAATTTTTTTACTGTGTTAAATGTTAATTTTTTTTTAAAAAAATAAAACTAACATATGCATGAACCAACACTTTCCCCTTTTCATTCAAATCTTGCCTCATACCAAATTTGTTGTTGAAAGACAATAGCAAAGCAATAACATCAGCCATATTGTTATGTATGCTTTCTTCTCTGTCTTGGCTGAGGCTTGAATATGTAGGCTGAAGTGTTTCATCACATGTATGACCACCAATGTGATGCTTAGAATGTTTACTTTTTAATCTTTTCCTCAACAAGAAGTATATCTCCATATTCACTCAATCTAACCACCTCATTTCTCAATTCTCATTGGTTGAAAATGCCCAACTAGCTAGCTTCATTGCAAATAGATAATAGATCCACTCACAATCACAATCACAATAATAATAATAATAATAATAATAATAATAATAATAATAAAGAAATTGCTAAAAGTATCTTTTACATGCATTGTTCATAAACCCTATTCTAGCAAATAAGTTGTTTACATGATTGTTTATTTGAATATTACAATAAGTCAATTTAGCTTTTAGAAGAATACACCTTCGTTAGAAATTTCTATCCCAACTATTATTGAAGAAGAAATCTTGTAATTACGTCAAATTTTTTTTTTTTAAAAAATACAACACGATGTCTTTAATCTTAAAGTACAAAAAAGCAGAGGTTGTGAGATTAAATCTCAAACAAGTTAAAATTATATTAAATTTAATTTATTTACCTTAAAATTTACCGTTTCATAATTTACAAACTTATACACAAATAGCAAATACCCCAAACCTCATCTGAGCCTAATATTTCAGAATACCCAATCATAATTTACATAAAAATCTATAGTATATTGAGCAAATAATTTCATCTAGATCCCACCACATTTGCTATTTTGGCAAATTCACCCCCAAAATCTCCCTCTCTTTTATCCCCCCCCACACCCACTCTCCTTCTTCACTTCTCTCGCAATACCCTCCTCCTCTTTCCTCCTCTTCCTCTGAAAATCTCCGTATCTGTAAAAGCTTCGCAAGCTGATTAAAAGAAATACATAAAATAATCATGGGTCTTCAGGGGCAGCTCATCGACTTAGCTTCCGATTCGATCCCGCTTTTACTTTTAGCCCTCATCTCCAACTGCATCGCCAACCTCCGTTCTTTCGTTGTTGGTTTCCTCCACTACGTCGGCCTGACCCGGTTAGACCCAGATGACGTCGACTCGGGTTTGGCCGGTACCCATGTGGGTTCTAGCCTCATAATCCTCGCCGAACAGCTTAATCTCAACCGGTGTTTCTCATACAGGTATTCCTGCTGCGGGGGTGGAAGCAGCGGAGAAGTAGAGATTGATTGTATGGTTTGCTTGTGCACAGTAAGAGATGGGGAGCAAGTGAGGAAGCTGGATTGCCGCCACGTGTTCCACAAAGATTGCTTTGATGGTTGGCTTAATCATCTTAATTTTAACTGTCCGCTCTGCAGATTGCCGATCGTTTCCGATGAGCGCGTATGCAACACGCGGCAGCGCGTTGGGAGTGTTTTGGTTGGGTGGATATCGTTGCATTAATGCGTCTGCATGAAGGATGATCCTGCTGACTATTACGATGGCTCATGCATGGTGGGGGGAATTTTATTATTTTTTTAATCTAATTTTTTTTTCTTAATTTCTAATTTTTAACTATTGAAATTTAGAGGGTTGGTGGTAGTTTTGACCATAAACTTTCTATTTTTGTTTTTTTTTTTGTTTTTTTATATTTAATTTTGGGTATTTTTGAGAAGCTCTTAGGAGTTCTTTTTATGATGTAAATATTTCTCCTTTTATTTTCTTTTTTTTTTTTTGGTGTTTATAATGAGTGTGGTTTTCTTGTATAATCACTGTTTATTAGTATAATAATGATATTTTTCTTTTTTCGAACATCTTGAAATATATTAAAAAGTTTATTAATATTCATATTTTGGTTCTAAATTACAATATAAGAGACTTCAAATTTTGATTTTGTTCATATTTAGGTCATGAGATGATAAATTTACCTTATAATAAATATGCTAAAAGTACAAAAGCATATGGGTATTTCTTTTTTTGAAAAATTGTTATTGGAATCAAATATATAAATAATAAAAAAATTAAATAATTAATAAAGATGCCAACAAGTTGAAGATGGCATGTTACATGAAGAAAGGTGTTGAAAGTTTGAATTTAGGTCAAAAAGATTGAAGTTTCATGTTGAAATGATTTTCTATTACAACTTATGCTTATGCTTGCCTGCTACTTTTCACAAGTTTTTGACAAGAAAAAGGTGCACTACTTGCACAGCCCAATGCCAAAAGAACAAATTAGAAAATAAAAAAATAATTAATTTAATATAAAAATTTTAAAAATTACATTAAAAAATAATTTTAATTATAAGAAATATTTAAATGGAATTATAATGAAATAGGTTGGGGGCATAATAGAGAAAAAAAAAATGATTGTTCTTATAGTAATTTTGAGGCAATAGATATATGCAGCACAACAGCTTAAACCAGATTCTTAGAATTTTTATAAAGCATCAAGTAAGTTTCAACATCTGGAAAAACAGAAGGCAATGGAGGAATCTCCAAGCTTTGCAAATCACCTTCAGGCAGGCACTTGAATTACGATTGGCATGGAAGGTCTCTCTGTTGGATTCCATTCTATGCACCATAGTGCCACAATTGATAGCATTTTTGCAACTGCCTCATCTCCTTCTTCCTCAAATTCCGTAACCTCCCTGGCTAAGTCTGTGGTTAAATTTACTAGTTATTTTCTGGAGTTCTCCGGAAGAGCAGAATTACTTTATCTTGTATGACTTAAAAGAAGTATTTCTTTAAGTCAACGGCCGCCCGCAATGGAATTGTCATAATTCACTCTCACCTCATTGTAATACAGTTTTGGCGATCATGGGTATTGACTTCAAAAGGCAAATAGTACTCAAAGTTTACATATTGAACATGAATTAACAAGCAAGTAGAGAATTCTCATCAAATTTTCAATACACTGTCATGCAGGCACAAGATGAAGAAAACATATGCCAGTTTCGATTTAATTTTACATATATCAATTACAAAACTAAACAAGGCTATCATTGCCAGAACATTCCTCAATTGATTCAGATATTAGCAACTCTGTTGAAGAATCTGATTCAATCTGTCCTCCAGATATTTGTTTAGAAGAAGAAGAAAAGAAAGGCTTTGGAGGCATTGGCAAGTCTTCAATATTCCCTTCTAACATCTCCTTAACTTCCTTCATCGACGGACGATCGGCTGGCTTCACCTGAATACACCACAAGCCAATTATACACAGTTTTCTTGCAATCATGGATTCGATTTCAGTCACATCCCGGAGTTCTAAATCTCCTCCCTTACTTATCTGTTCATATACCCAGGATGGGAAGTATGCTTTGCTCGAACGTGTTGCCCTCATATTAGAATTCCTTCTTCCTCCAGCCATTTCCAACAGCAACATCCCAAAACTGTAAACATCTGACTTGCAAGAAACAGTTCCAAAATTCCTTGAAATCAGCTCAGGAGCTATGTAACCTATTGTACCTCTTGTGGCACTGATCGACACAAAATCGTTTTCCTTCGGATAAAATTTTGCGAGGCCGAAATCTGAGACTTTTGGGATGAAATTGTGATCTAACAGAATGTTCTGAGGCTTAATGTCGAAATGAAGGATGCAAACATCACATCCATCATGTAAATACTCGATCCCACGAGCTGTTCCTAAGGCAATTTGGTGGAGTTTTTCCCAGCTAACGGATTGGCCTCCACCTTTCTTTGAAAAGATATGCCTATCAAGAGATCCATTAGGCATGTATTCATATACAAGCGCACGTTTAGATCCGTCAGAACAGAACCCCAATAGCTGCACTACATTAACGTGGTGAATTCTACCGATTGTAGAGACTTCGTTAATGAATTCTTCCGCACTGAACTTTGAGTTTTCTAACACCTTGACGGCAATCAAGCGACCGCTATAAAATTGTCCCTTATAAACTGATCCAAAGCCACCTTTGCCCAATTTTTCTTGGAAGTGATTTGTCAATGCAATTATCTCAGGGTAAGAGTACCTTTTGGGCATCCAGGATTGCTGATTGTGCAGAAATTTTTCCACAATATCGACTTTCTTCAATGTTGCTCTATACGTGTGAATAAGGAACCCAAGTAAAACTATTGGAGCAAGGATAAATCTACCAATTAAAAGAACAGCCGATGGGTTTTCTGGTCAAGAGTAAGGTCATTCAAGTTAGTATTATTCAACGTAATAAAAAGCAGCAGGATTCCAGTGGATCTAAAATTATTATACCTAATGGAATGATTAAACTTATCATCACCATTGAGATATATGACCCTGCAAAAATGCCCAAGAAACAAAAATTAAGCGTTTTACGTATGCAGAAACTTTTAAAACACAGGATCAAAAAATATGAATAAATTTCCACATTCATATGCAGAAAGCACAAGCTTACAAGTAAGACGTTTTTCGCAATAAAATTTGCCCGAGAAATAATTTCTTCGGCATGAGCCACCAGATGCAGTACACCTGCAAGCGACTGACCATCTAACATCGAAACCCGACTCCAGCGATCCCCGGATGGTATCATAAGAAGGATATTCCTCTTGCACATCACGTATAGGAACCGTTGAAACATACGAGCATGATTTTGGAATATCTGATACTCTGGAGCCGTGCAAAGAGATATAAAGATTTGACTGATTTCCACTCAAACATGGAACCCTTGTATAGGACACATCAGTTATATTCCCAGAGCAATTCAGGAAATTGGCAAACTGGTGATCAATATCAAGATTATAAATATAAGAACGAAAAGTAAAATAAGAACGAAAAGCAGCCATGTAGCGCGTCCACTCAGTTTTGTATGGAAGGCAGTTTCCATTGGCTACGTTAACATCAACCACTCTGACTATAGTTTCATTGTAGGAAATTCCCTTCACGTAGTACTTCCCTGAAAGGTATGCCAGGATGATTTTGTTGTCCTCGCAAGAAAGTTCGAACTCAGAATAACCACATCCTGCAGGATCGCTCTTAAGGCGAAAAGGGTGGGTTATGTTTTTGATATCTCCACAAGAAGAAGAACAGATTGGTTGTTTTTTGGCTTGAGTTTTGCTGATGAATAGAAATATCAACAGAAAAAGCAGGAAACGCGAGAAAATTGATGATTCCTCCCTATTCATGGTTGCTCTTCCAGGATACGATGAATTTGAATAAAGTAAACAGCAGAATATAAACTGAAAAAAGACTTTATAATTCTTTTGCAGTGAACTGCTTCATCTTCATAGATTTGTTCCATGCAAATATTCTTTCATATTTGGCCATTGGTTAAAATCGTCGTTTTCCATACAATATGCCTTTGCGTGTTGAAAATTTGATTGAATTTTCTTCGAAGAAGGATTTAATTGGGATATGACCCACAGACTGGTTTTGATAGAAACAGAGATAACAAACACAAAACGGAACTGGCTGCAATTTCCGTGAATGAAATACAACTGGATATGATTTCCTATTTCTTTGTCTTATATATAAAAAGTCTACAAAGGTTGATCTTATGTGTGTGGTCTGAATTAGAATTGCTTGCCAGATTTTTTGGAATTGGGTAATTTTTCAAGGCCTCGGAAAATATGGCAAAGAAAGCAGACCTCTCTGATCAGAGATATTCACTTGGAGCACCGATTCGAGGAGTAAAAATTCTACAAGTTTGGGTTCATGCCGTTAAAAGATTTTTAAACCACTAATATTTATCAACTGCTCACTCATTTATATAAAAAATGATCTTCGGAATCTGGAAGCTTTATTTGAATTTAATAACATTAAATATAAATAACGAAGAGATAAATTCTTCTTCCTGGGAATATGTTTCTACCTTAAATTCTTTCCTTTTCTGTTCTTTGAGCAATTAGGCACATTATGAAGAATACTGTTTTCATATCGGCTGACAAGTTAATTAATTATTTGGAAATATTGATTTTAATCTGACATGACCGATATTGCATGAATCATATCATTGAGAACATGAAAAGTGACTGCTAATTCTGGATTTATATGTGTATTGATTGGAGTTATTAGGTATATAACTAATCTTGAACTCGCTAGTTCTAGACCAAAATGCAGACTAGGGAATATGTAAGTATGAATTTATTAATAGGATTCCAACGCTGCCTTAACTACATTTGAACAATGAGATACGATATCTCAATAGGTTCTCTTGCGTACGTATTGCTTCAAAACAGTTGGTCATCGCCAATTACGCGTCTTCTGGATCCTGTTAAAACCAAATCTATTTCCTATCAAATTTCTGCAAAAAAAGCAAAGTTAAAGATGTGAACTTCTTGGAAAATTTTGCCAAGTTCTTGTCTTATTTTGAGTTTGATTAATAGATTTCAGGTCAAGCTAAGATCACTAACTAATTCTTTATTCTTCATTATTTTTGTTATATAGATAGATATGTGTGTATATATATATATTTCACTAAGTAACTATTGCATATATATTTAGTTTTAAGAGTATTTCCAACTACATCAATTACATTCCCATCGCGGCTAAAGTGAACCAAATGATGCATTAGCATAAGTTCGTAGACATATACCAGTGGTAAAATGTTTGGTAAACATGAAATCATAGTAAAAATTATATATTTGTCAACTGATATTTGACGTTTATGTGATTTCATCTCGACCTCGTCTGTTTGATTTTATCAAGGAAATATACCATGTTCTTGGCAAGAAATTTCGCATCACACTCTGTTTCATAACATTTTATTGTAGTTGTTTACTTTCTCCATATAGAACAAAGAAATAGAGAATCTTATTCAGTACCAGGTAATTTCGCAAAGATTGGACAGTTCTATGTTTGATATCTCAGTTTCTATCAAAACCAAGACTGTGGCCAGGTCATTTCCCAATTAAATGTTTATTGGAAGAAAATTCAATCCAATTTCCCAACATAAAAAGACAATTTACATGGCGCCATATATACCGATGGGGCATAACTTTCGTAGAACTATAAAGCATTTTTCTCCCTTGTGTTCATTGTACCGTATAACTTTTTCAAAAATTAATGGTTCCCCAGAAGAAGATGTAAGTTACAAATTTATATAGTCATTAAAAGAAAATTTTGTAATCTTCAAATTATGGCCATTGATTATAACTTTTCATTATTTTCTAATTCAAATTCAAAATTTATAATTACAGCATTCAGAAGTCATAATATTTTTATAAGTGTAAGATTTTTTTATGAAAAAAAACTTTATAAATTAGAAGTATTTGCTTTATTAAAGTCTTTAAATTTGAAATTTATGTCAAATACTATCTTGAGAGGATTTAAAGAGTTTAGAAAGTTTTGATAATAATCAGAAAGTATCAAGAAATAACAACAAAAACAACAATGTGAGGTTGATTTTTTTTATAATTTTTGCATTCAATTTCTATAATTTTAAAGCGTGCTTTAGGAGTGTATGCTTATAATTGGTATAAAGTGTTGTTTTATCTCTACCTTATTGATTTGTATACGTGTATTTGAAAAAAACATGAAATAATAATTATGGGTATATTTGGTGATTTTATTTTTTCATGCAATCTGAATTATTATGTCTTTAGTGCAAATTAATGTCATAAATCGTTGGGGTATTGAATTTATGGGGACCTATAACATGTAAAAGACGGTGTCAAACGTGGCCGGAAAGTTCTGGGTCCGTGGGTCTGCATGAGGGTCATTTTCGATTTGAGGCGACCCAGTCAAAGGTTGAAGAAGGCCCGGGACACTTTCATTTGACAACTGATATTTATCAACTACTAACTCATTTCCGTTTAACAGAGTAATTCACTCAATTACAATTATGAATTAATGGTCACAACACTTAATCACAAATATACTCTAAAATACCACTGCTCTATAAACGTGCTTTCATAGAAAATCACTTGCTATTTAACACATTATTTCTTCTTCTTCCTTTCCACAAGCTTTGAGTAGGATATTTTCTTCGATATTTCACAACTCACCTAGCGGTGTATAACAAGTCTTGTGCCTTCTTCGAGCCTACTACTCAATCATTAGAGATTGGCTCAGCAAAAATTTACTGCCATCTGATCTAAACTATTACATCTACAAGAGTCTTAATCTCCTTAATAGCACTTCGTTGAAAAGTACGCGTTTTACCACCTGTTAGCATTCATGAAAGGGGAAACATGTCACGATAAAGTATGATATAAAAGTCCACATCTTTCCCTTGGTTTCTCACCAGAAAGATAAACTTTGTTTTAACAGGATTTGGAGTTTTGCCGATGACCTGGACTTCTGAAGCAATAGACACGGAAGATCGAAGAGCACCTACAGGCCATTAATCTAGGCCCAGCTATTTTTTCTAACTTTATCATTATATTATACCAAATATAATTCATTTTTTGAGGTTCAGTCATTTAAAACTTTTTTCGTACACGTTTTGAATGAGATTAAGGGACAGTTTGGGATTGTTAATGGGTTATAAAATAATTAGGTATTGCTGTGTGGAAAAAAATAATGGGTTGTTAAGAAGGACAGTTTCTTGCAAGTCAGATGCTTTTCTTAATAATTGATCATTTCTTTAACACAACAATAATAACAGATTCTTTTGCAAGCCAAAACTAGCCCTAATTTTGTCTTTGATGTTATTGAGTTAGTAGTTTTTAGTCACACATCTACAAAAATAAAATCCCTAACTATTAATTATAAGTATAAAAAAGGAGATAAATATCAGCTACATTGTAGTCATGGTACTTCGAAAACCCAACGGAGGAAAGCAGTTTCTACAGAAAATTAAAAATGGCGTTTCCATGCAGCAGTACTAACAAAAAGAAGAGATAATACATTGACCTTTCTAAGGACTTGGCAAACAATTCTAACTCAGACCACACCTATAAGATCATTTTTTGTTGACTTTATACGTAGGAGAAAGAAATCGAGAATCTTACACAGTGCTTGTTCATTTCACGGAAATTGCAGCCAGTTCTGTTTTGTATTTGATGTCTCAGTTTCTATCAAGACCAAGTCTGGGGGTCATATCCCAATTAAATTCTTCTTCGAAGAAAATTCCTTCGTAGAAATTTCAATGCAGTGACCAACACGCGAAGGCAACTTGTATGAAAACGAAATAATTTCTAACCAACGGCCAAAAATGGACAAAAACTTGCAGAGAACAAGTACATGCATGTAGCAGTTCACTGTTGGGGAATTCAAAAGCAATTTTCCAGTTTATATTCTGTTGTTTAGTTTCTTCAAATTCATGCTATCCTGTAAGACAAGCAATCGTGAATAGGGAAGAATCATCAATCTTCTCGTCTTTCCTCCTTTTTCTGTTGATCTTTCTATTCACCATCGAAATTAAAGCAAGAAAACAACAACAAATATGTTCTTCTTCTTGTGGAGATCTCAAAAATACTAAGCTACCCTTTTCGCCTAAAGGGTGATCTAAAAGGATGCGGTTATTCTGAGCTCGAACTTTATTGCCAGGACAACAAAATCATCCTATAATACATTTCAGGAAAGCACTACGTGAAGAAGATTTCCTACAATGAAACTATAATCAGTGTTGATTCTTATTCTTCTTATTTTTACAATTATAATCTTGCTCTTGATATCGGTTTGCCTATTTCATGAATTGCTCTCGGAATGTTATTCATAATCTTTTACAAGAGTACTCGATTTGTTCTATGCAAATATTCTTTCATGTTTGGCCATTGGTTAAAATCGTCGTTTTCCATACAATTTGCCTTTGCGTGTTGGACATTTGATTTAATTTTCTTCGAAGAAGGATTTGATTGGGATATGACCCACAGACTAGTTTTGATAGAAACTGAGATATCGAACACAAAATGGAACTGGCTGCAATTTCCGTGAATGAAATACAACTGGATATGATTGTCTATTTCTTTGTCTCATATATAAAAAGTCTAAAAAGGATGATCAGATGTATGTGGTCTGAATTAGAATTGTTTGCCAGATTATTTGGAATTGAGTAATTTTTCAAGGCCTTGGAAAATATGGCAAAGAAAGTAATCAAGAAGACCAAGACCTCTCTCATCAGGATATTCACTTGGAGCACTGTTTCTATGATTAAAAATGTTACTTGGTTCATGCCGTTAAAAAATTTTTAAACAACTAATATTTATCAACTGCTCACTCATTTGTATTAAAAACGATCTTCAGAATCTGGAGCCTTATTTGAATTTTATAAGATTTAACATTAATTATGAAGAATAATGTTTCCATATCGGCTGGCAAGCTAATCAATTGTTTGGAAATATAGATTTTAATCGGACATGACTGATATTGCATGAATCATATCATTGAGAACATGAAAAGTGATCGCTTATTCTGGATTAATATGTGTATTGATTGAATTTATTAGGTAGATAACTTGATTGTTTATTTTATTGAACTCGCTAGTTCTAGACCAAAATGCAGACTAGGGAACATGTAAGTATGTATTGATTAATGGTATTCCAACGCTGCCTGAATTACATTTGAACAATGAGATAATGATATCTCAATAGGTTCTCTTGCGTATGTATTGCTTCAAAACTGTTGGTCATCGTCAATTCCGCGTCTTCTGGATCCTGTTTAAATCAAGTCTATTTCCTATCAATTTACTGTAGACAAGCAAGTTAAGGATGTCAACTTGCTGGAAAATTTTGCACAGTTTTTGTCTTATTTTGATTGTTGACTCGGAGACTTCACGTAAAGCTAAGATCACCGACTGATTCTTAACTCCTCATTATTTTTTATTTTATTTTATTTTTTTTCACTAAGTAATTATTGCTTATATATATATAAATTATATAGTTTTAAGAGTATTTCCAACTATATCAATTACATTCCCATCACGGTTAAAGTTAAACAACTGATGTATTAGCATAAATTCATAGACAAATACAATAGGTAAAATGTCTGGTAAACATGAAATTATAGTAAAAATTATATATTTTTTAAAATATATTTGATGTCAGGTGATTTCATCTCGACCTCATCTGATTGATTTTATCAAGGAAATATACTATGTTCTTGGCAAGAAATTTCGGACCGCCCTATTTCATAATATTATACTGTACTTGTTTACTTTCTATGTATAGAACAAAGAAATACAGAATCTTATTCAGTACTGGGTAATTTCGCGAACATTGGACGGTTCTGTGTTTGATATCTCAGTTTCTGTCAAAACCAAGTCTGTGACCAGGTCATTTCCCAGTTAAATGTTTATTGGAAGATAATTCAATCCAATTTCCAAACATAAAAAGACGATTTACATGGCAATTTCTTAGAACTATAAAGCATTTTTCTACTTTGTATTCATCGTGCTGTTTAAATTATTCAAAAATTAATGGTATCCTGGAAGAAGAGAGATCATGAATAGGGAAGAATGATCAATATTTTTCTCGTCTTTCCTGCATTTTCTGTGCTGAAATTTGAGCAAGACAACTTCAACAAATCTGTTCTTCTTGTGAAGATGTCAAAAGCATAAGCTACCTTTTTCGCCCAAAGGGTGATCCAAAAGGATGCGGTTATTCTGAATTTGAACTTTCTTGCCACAACGACATAACCATCCTAGAATACTTTCCAGGAAAGTACTACGCGAAGAAAATTTCCTACAATGAAAATATAATCAGTGATGTTGATATCAATCTAGCCAATGTAAACTGCCTTCCACACAAATCATCGTGGACATGTTGCATGGTTGATTCTTTTTCTTCTCATTTTTTATATTTATAATCTTGATGTTGATCATTGGCTTGCCAATTTCATGAATTGCTCTAGGAATAGTATTCACAAGTCCTATACAATAGTATTTGACTCTTAAAGAAAGAGAGCAGGAGAATTCAGAGTATGCTCCGAGTATTTTAATTCATCAGAAAGATTGTAATTTCTAAGTGTCTTTATATACACTTGTAGAAACAAAGAAGAAACCCTAGGATAAGCTGTAAATATTGCAATTGAAATTAAAGGAAAAATGTGCTGTCATCTGTAACAAGAATGATTCTGCTGTTCTTGTGGAGCTGACGTACTTGGTGCCATTGCCTTTGTCACAGCTTGCTGTTTTGTCTTGGGCTCGTTCTTCATTTAGACTTTGTTTGAAAAAATTTGGGCTTCAGTTGGTTGCGGCTCAATAGTACTAGCTCATAGTTTGAGTTACTTTCCTCAACAAAAGTTCCATGTTTGGGTCAAACTTAGTCAAATCTTTATATCAATTTGAATGGCTACTCAGTATCAGATCTTCCAGAGTCATGTTCATATGTTTCAATGGTTCCTATACGTTATGCGACTGTGGAATATCCTTCCTATGATGGAATCCGGGGATTTCTGGTGTTGGGTTTCGATCTTAGATGGTCAGTCGAGTGCGGGAATTGTGTTGCAAATGGTGGCTCATGCGATAGTAAGTCGGCCAAATTTTACTGCGACACAACTCTAACGAGTTAGTAACTTATTCTTTCTTCATATGAATGCTGAGCTTGTTTTAAATTTTTCAATCTTGTAATTTAAAAGTTTCTGCATAACGCTTAATTTTTGTTTCTTGGGCACTTATGCAGTGTTAGATATCCCAAATCAGATGATATATATCTTTTATCCATTAAACCTGCCATTGATAGGTATAATAATTTTCTCACTGGAATCCCCGCTGCTCTTTGTTGCGTCGATTGTTACTAACCTTGAATAAACTTTCTCTTCACAGGGTGGCCAATGGATGTTCTTTTAATTAGTAGATTCATCCTTGCTCCAGTAGTTTTACTTGCGTTCCTTGTGCACACATGTAGAACAACATTTAAGAGAGTTGAAAATGCGGAGAAATTTCCGCACAATCATCAATCCTGGATGCCCAAAAGGTGCTCTTGCCCTTAACTAATTGCAACGACAAACCACTTCCAAGATAAATTAGGCCAATGAGGCTTTGGATCAGTTTATGAAGGACAACATCATAGTGCTGGCTTAATTGCTGTCAAGATGCTAGAAAACTCCAAGTCCAGTTAGGAAGAATTCATAAACGAAGTCTCTACAATCGGTAGAATCACCATGTTAATGTAGTGCAGTTATAAGGTTCTGTGCCGCGGGATCTAAACGTGCAGTTGTCCACGAGTGTATGCCTAATTGATCTCTGGATAGGCATATAATTTCATCCCAAAGTCTCAGATTTTGGTCTCGCAAGATTTTATCGGAAAGAAGATGATGTTGTCTGCATCAGGGCCACAAGAGGAACAATAGGTCACATGGCTCCTGAGTTGATTTCAAGGAATTTTGGAACTGTTTCTTGCGACTCAGATATTTACAATTTTGGGATGTTGCTGTTGGAAATGGCTGGAGGAAGAAGGAATTCTAATATGATGGCAACTGGTCCAAGCAGCGCATACTTTCCGTCTTAGGTATACGAACGAATAAGGGAGGAGATTTGGGGCTTGTGAATGTGACTGAAATTGAATCCATGATTGCAAGAAAGCTGCGTATAATTGGCTTATGGTGTATTCAGGGGAAGGCGGCCAATCGTCTATCGATGACCAAAGTTATGGAGATGTTAGAAGACAATAATACTGAAGACTTGCCATTGCCTCCAAAGCCTTTCTTTTCTTCTTCTTCTCAACAAATCTCTGGAGGAGAGATTGAGCCAGGTTCTTCAACAGAGTTGCTAATATCTGAGTCCATAGAGGAATGTTCTCTCAATGATAGTTTTGTTAGTTTTGTAAATGATACGTAAAAATAAATCGAAACCGGCATATGTTTTGTTCATCCTGTGCCTCCTTAACAGCCTATTGAAAATTTGATGAGAATTCTCTACTTGGTTGTTAATTCACGTTCAATAGGTAAACAAAGAGTACTATTCACCATTTGAAGTCAATAACATTATCACCAAAAATTGTAATACCAAGAGGTGAGAGTCAATTATTACTAGTCTAATGCGGGGTTAAGGTACAGAAAAGTTAAGAATTAATCCCTCAATTGGACTAGTCTTTTGTGTGGTCGCCATTGACTTGTAGAAATGCTTTAAAGCCATACGGAGAAGATTGAAGCAAATTACATCGCTCCGAAAGCAATTCACAACTCTGTTCTCTCTTCCTCTGTTTCTCCATGTCTCCTGTGATGAGCATAATAATCCTCTTCCTTCTCTTACCTTACGCAGGAGCCAAAACTTCTGCCGCAAACAACACCACAAATATATATAAATTCTGTGAACCAACGACATGCGGAAATGTTAAGGGCCCAGAAATCAGATTTCCCTTCAGACTCAAAACTCAGCCAATATCTTGTGGACGTGAAGGGTTTGAATTGTCGTGCTTAAATAACAAGACAATCTTGCATCTTCCTTCCTCTGGCGATTATCATGTGAATGAAATTTCTTATCTTCACAGCACTATTACAATTGTAGATGTGCATGAGACCACATGTTGGTTTCAAAGTCTTCTCTCTTTTAACCTTACAAATTCCGTATTCTTTTTTCTCTCTTTTGATTATTTTAATTACACGATATTAAACTGCACAGAGAAGACTCAATGGACTCCGGTCGATTGTATTAGCGATGAAAAAAATCTTGTCTATGTCGTGCGTGGTTACTATCCAATGGACGTCGTCCCTTCTTCTTGCAGAATATCTGAAACAGTTCAGATTTCTTCATCTCTGCTGGATTCTATTACAGAGTCTCCGACAAGCCCAGTAGTATTAGGATGGAAACCTGTCGATGGATGTCATCACTGTGAAAAATCAAAGAAATATTGTGGGTTCAACATTACAAGCAATTCAACATTCTGTATTAAACATGGACGTAAGTCATTGTTCTTTCTTGGTAGGTATAGTTATTTTTAAAATTTTATGAAACTCGGATTTATCATCTTGTTCTCTTATAAAACTTTTATGAAACAAGCTGTCAGCAGGACAGGTAATTTCCACTTCAACAATTTTCCTGCTGTTCTCCTAGCTATATCTAGCACCCTCCATATAATCTGCAATTTGGATGATATTTGTTTTGTTAGATATTAATCATTGCCTTTAAGATAGAAACGTGGGAATTCAAGGTTGTGCGAACATTTCATCTAATTTTTGGGCAAAGCTAATTGTTAATCTTACTCTGCTCCTTTGCAGATTCTGGTCTTGGTCCTTTATGTACTAGTCTAGTCTCAACAGGCACCAGTATTGGAGGCATCATCCTCTTTGCGATGGTGATATTTATCATTTACAAATCAAGAAAATCTGTAAAAGAGAGAGAAGTTCAACTCAAGGTAGAGAAGTTCCTAGATGACTACAAAACCCTCAATCCCACCCGATATACTTTTAAAGAACTAAAGAAAATTACGGGTAAATTTAAGCACAGACTTGGCCAGGGAGGATACGGAAGTGTTTTCAGAGGAAAGTTGTTCAATGGAATTCCAGTTGCTGTAAAGATGTTGGAACATTTGAAAGGAAATGGACAAGAATTCATCAATGAAGTGTCTACAATTGGCAGGATACACCATTTTAACATCGTTCGTCTTCTGGGATTTTGCTCTGAAGGGAATCGGCGTGCTCTTATTTACGAGTTTATGCCGAATGGATCTCTTGAAAAATTTATCTTCTCCAAGACAAAGAACTCAACTCATCGTCCGTTGAGTTGGGAGAAGCTAAGAAAGATTGCAATTGGCGTTGCGCGTGGAATAGAATATTTGCACCAAGGATGCAACCAAAGGATTCTTCATTTTGATATCAAGCCTCACAATATATTACTTGACCATAATTTTCAGCCAAAGATTTCAGATTTTGGGCTTGCCAAGCTGTGCTCAAAGGAACAAAGCATTGTATCATTGACAGCTGCGAGAGGAACTGCTGGTTATACTGCACCTGAGCTTTTCTCCAGGAATTTCGGAGAGATTTCTTACAAGTCTGATGTTTACAGCTACGGAATGGTGTTGCTGGAGATGGTTGGATGCAGAAAGAATATGGATCCTGAGGTTGAAAATCAAAGCCAAATTTATTTTCCTGAGTGGATTTACAATAAAATGAGGCAAGGAAAAGAGCTTTATTTGGAGTTTGAGGAAGACGGGGACGAGGAAATCGCCAAAAAGCTAGCAATTGTGGCACTATGGTGCATACAATGGAATCCAACAGAGAGACCTTCCATGCCAATGGTGATTCAAATGCTTGAAGGTGATTTACAAAGCTTGGTCATACCTGAAATGCCAATTGTTTCTTCAGATGTTGAAATGGGTGCGATCAATTGAGATGTTTTGAGTTTTGGATTAGTTTTTGAGCTATAATTCCTTGTAAATAAAATGGTTTCATAGGGGAACATCTGGTGTGAACTAGAGTACAAGTTTTTGTTTTATCTTTCTATATGAACTCAGGATCATTGATAAATCAAAGTACCATTCGGGTTTGCATTGACATGTTTTAATGCTTTGGGAATAGCAAGTCCCCATAAAAAGAGGGGCTGTGTTATAGAACTAGGATAAATATAATTTTGTGCTGTATTTTTATGTTGACATTACAATTTATAGCAAAAATTTGCTTCTTTTTTTAATATATATATATATATATATGTTAAAATATTAAGAATTTGGTTTAGCTCATTATTATTAAATTATCAAGAGATTGGGTTAAAGTATTCAAGCAAAATAATTAAAGTAAAAAAGTTTTAGGGCAACCAAATGTTGTATCGATCTAAAAGACTGAATATTAAATGGTGTGAATTGGGTACTTGTTATTGACTCAACAGCTTAGTCTATTAAGTAGTGTCATTTACTTCTCATTATAAACCCATGTGACACTAGTG
Organism: Swietenia macrophylla; assembly: GCA_032401905.1. Taxonomy (NCBI): domain Eukaryota; kingdom Viridiplantae; phylum Streptophyta; class Magnoliopsida; order Sapindales; family Meliaceae; genus Swietenia; species Swietenia macrophylla. The sequence continues at coordinate 486,200 of CP135585.1, read as the reverse complement.
CCCTGGCCTATTTTGCAGTGACTGTGCCAATGATTTCATATATATATCTGTAACATCTTCCAAGTTGATTTAATACGTCATGGCTATTGGCTTGAAATTTCTTCGAATGAGGATTTGGCAGAGAGTTGACCCAAAGACTTGGACTTGGTTCTGATGAGAGTTGGAGAAATGGAGATACCAAACTGGGTCCACTTTCTGTCAAATTAACTATGGCTTACACTGAGTTAGATTCTCTATTTCTTTGTCCTACATATAAAAAGTCGTGACAATTATATTGTTATGAAAAATAACTTCACTTGTTTTCCATTGCATTGACTTGTTTGCTCACCAGAATGACAATAATTTCACCTGTTAACACAGAATTGGTCGATGACTCTTGAAGTAATATATACGGAAGAGAACCGACAGTCAATATATATATATATATATATATCCAGGATAATTTGCATGAACTTTATAATCGATATAAATTATATTCCTGTATTTATATGACGTACTCCACACTTCAATGTTTATTTCCTGAAACTGCTCACGTGCAGTGAAATCTATTGATACCAAAATTTTGGTCACAATTACAATTTGGTTTACAGAGGGAACACGCATAAAATCCCAGACAAAGCACTCGATACAAGCTTTGATCTTACAGTAAAAGAAGAACAAAATTAACTGAAAAACGTGCATATTTTTGTATAAACATCCCCCGATCATATTATCCCCACAAGGCCTGGCAGAATTAACAAATTCTAATATAATCTATCTGTTTACTCGGAAAGATATTATTTTCATGGCAAGAAAATTCAGACCACGCTCTTTTCCATAGGGCCAACTTTCTAGAATTTTTTTATGTGTGCGATAAGTCAGTGCTGCAAAAATGGACAGATTTGTATTTCATATCTCAGTTTCTACCCAAGCAAAGTCTGTGAGTCATCTCCCAATCAAATCCTTCTTTCGAAGAAAATTCAATTCGATGACCAACACGAAAAGGTAACTTATATGGAAAACTATAGTGTAATTTCTAAGCAATGGCCTTCATGAAAGAAAATTTGCACAGAAGAAATTTATTCAGAGGAAGCCATTTGCAGTCACAGAACTAGAAATAAAGCATTTTTCCATCTTATATCTTGCTGTTAGTTTATTCAAATTCATTGATGTTGTATGATTGGTGCAATATGGATGGCATCATTAGAACACTGTACTTCTTTATGATCTTTCACCATTTGAAAAATCTTTTCGACATGCCCCTGATTATTCAATGTTGAGGGTGTTTGGGTGTGCCTATTTTCTTTATCTTAGAAGTTACAATAGCCATAACTTGAATTTTCACCCTTCTAAATGCATGTTTCTTAGCTATGGTTCTATCCACAAAGGGTATAAATGTTGGCATCCCACTGGCAAAATTTTTATTACCAGGCATGTTGCTTTTCATGAACTATAATTTCCTTGTACTTTTATGCAAACTTCCAATGTTTCTCCATTCTCTTCTGGTTTTTCTTTTGCTATTCCTATTATTTATAATCCTTAACAAGTACTTCTTCTCAAGCTATTCCTATTTCAGCCACATCACCTTCAAGGCGCACATTTGTTGGTCCATCATAACATCAACTACATCTCAATCCTTTTTTTTTTCCCATTCAGAGGATAGACTCGGCCTATTTCAGATGAATCACAGGCTTAAAACACTCATGCCATGCTAACCAAATCCAAGAGTGGGATTTTCAAACCTAAATTTTATGTTGTTGATAATTCTTCACTTAAGCCTGCCTCTGTTAAACAAGTTTTACTAAATCCTGTATGGAAAGTTTCCATGATTAAGGAATTTGATGCTTTAAAGAGAACATACTCATGGGATTTTGTTTCCTTTTCTCTGGAGTATAAAATTATGGGTGATAAATAGGTCTTTTGAGTTAAATACAACTCAAATGGTTCCATCTCAAAGCACAAAGCTAGACTGGTAATAAAGGGATTTCATCAGTCTATAGGAATTTATTTCTTTGATACCTTTAGTTCTGTGGTTAAGCCTTCTATTTCTAAGTCTAATTGTGGTGAATGACTAGGCAATTAGGCAAATTGGTATAAATAATGCCTTCCTTAGTGGTCAGCTTATGAAGGCAGTGTATATGCATCATCCAGCAGGCTTTGTAAATCCTGAGTTTTCTGATCAACTTTGCAAATTAAAGAAGGCTCTTTGTGGCCTTAAACATCACCTAGAGCTTGGTATGACAAGCTTAAGTCCACATTGCTTGACTGAGGTTCTCTCAATTCTAAGGCTGACACATCTCTCTTTCTCAAATGTACTACATTTTCTATATTGCTTGTGTTGATATATGTTGATGATATATTTATTACTAGTCCTCATCTATCCTTAATTGAGGCTTTCATTCTTCAACTTGGTTAGGTGTTTGCTCTCAAGGATCTTGGTCAAATTGGTTTCTTTCTTGGTATTAAAGTAAATAGCATTCATTTTTCTTAAACCAAATACATTAAAGAACTATTCCCTAGGGTAAACATGTCAAATTGTTAGGATTGTTCTACTCTCATGACTGCAGGTTCTAAGTTGACTAAGCTTGACTGAGTATGCATTTGAGGATGCGTCTTTTTACAGGAGTATCGTTGATGGCCTTCAATGTGTCACTCTAACAAGGCCTGAGATTGCTTGCTTAATCAACAAACTGAGTCAATTCTTGGCCTTTCCTCTAATCAAATATTGGCAAACCTATAAAAGACTTCTCAGATATTTGCAGGAAACTTTTTCTCATGGTCTTTAATTTGTTCCTGCGGGGGAGCTTAATATTGTTGCCTATTCAGATGCGGATTGGGCTTATGATCTCGATGACGGGAGGTCTGTTGGTAGGCATGCTATTTACTTTGCTAGCAACCTAATATCTTGTCTTCCAAAAAGTAGGTGGTCTCTCGGTCAAATGTTGAATCTGAATATCGAACTTAGTTGTTGCCCGTTCTGAAATTGTTTGGCTAGTTTCTCCTCTGGGTGAACTTAATATTCAATCTATTATGCCTATCATGCGGTGTGACCAATAGAGTGTTGTTTCTCTAGCACAGAATCCTGTGTTTCATGCTCGTTCCAAACGTATCGAGTTGGAGATTTATTACATCAATGATAAGTTCATCAACAGGAAGCTAGAAATTCGATATGTACCCAGTTAGCATCACGTTGCTAACATTCTAACTAAGCCCTTGACATATCCTCAATTTTCTAGTTTTCGTACCAAGTTTCAAGTTCTTCCAAGACCTTGAACTTGAGGGATGATGAAAGGATATGCATCATGAAGTGCTGCTGAGCATGAACTGCAGTAAGCTGAAGTACTGGGGCATGAAGTGATGCTGAAGCACGAACTACGGTGAGCTGCTGGAGCATGAAGAAAGTTGATGAAGTATCTACTGAAAAAGAGCTGCACTTGCATAGGGTCAAAGCTGAAGAATGCTGAGCTGTGCCGAGTTGGCATTTTCTGTTATAAGTTGTTACAGTTTGTTATTGATGTCAGCTGGTATTTATAGTTTGTTTGTTGTTAGTATGCTTGTATATAAAGAAAACATTTGTTAAGTTTTCAGTATGAAAAGCAAGTGAATAAAATTTGACATTCTTTAGTTTTCTCTCCCAAGTTTTCCTACAAATTTTCTCTTGAAACAAACAGCTTATAGCTGATTTTCAACTTGAAGAAATTTTCCTTTGATAAACGCATAATCAGTGTTGTTGACGTTAACTTGGCCAATGGAAGCTGCAACCCTCCATACAAATCTTTGTCGAGGACTACATTCAAGAAGTATTTTTATTCAGTAGCTAATGACAAATACTCTTACTCCTGTTTTGTTGATTGCTCTAGGAATATAACAGATAAAGCCTACAGAAAAGTTCCGTGTTTGAGTGGAAATCATATATGATGGATACTCTGTATCGAACATTCAAAATTCATGCAGGTTCATTTCATTAGTCCTTCTACAGGTGGGACGTGGAAAATCCCTCTTATGAAGCCACTCGGAAATTGCTGGAGTCGGGTTTTCATCTTAGATGGTCAGTTGAGTGCAAGGACTGTATTGCAGGTAGTAGTTCATGCTGCCACGCATTTACATCACCCAAATGTTATTGCGACAAATCATTTAGTAAAGCTTAGATATCTTTCTACATATGTGTCGTTGATGATGCAGTGTGATGCCTTTATTGATTTACTTCTATTTTCCAATCGTGTATTTTGAAACTTCAAATTTAATGGACCATCTCTCCAAGTGTATCTGCGTATATGACGGTTAATTTTTGTTTGTTGTCTACTCCTGCAGATATTAGACACCAACTGCTGATAGTTTTTGATATTACAGTTTACTGTGCATTAGGTAGGGCCACGCTGGAGTAGTGTTCCTATTCTTTTTGTGACATATCCTGCTACTTACCTTGAAAAAACTCTGTTGGGCAGGGCCTGTGGTAGTTCTTCATATAATTGCTAGATTCATCCTTGCTCCAGTAGTTTTACTTGCGGTCCTTATACACACATATAGAACAACATTTAAGAGAGTTGATAACGTGAATTTCTGCACAATCAGCAATCGTGGATGGCCAAATTAAAAGGTACTCTTACCCTGAATTGATTGCAACGACAAACCATTTTCAAGATAAATTAGGCCAAGGAGGCTTTGGTTCAGATTATAAAGGAGAGCTTCATAGTGGTGGCTTAATTGCTGTCAAGATGCTAGAAAATTCCAAATTTAGTGCGGAAGAATTCAGAAACAAAGTCTCTACAATCGGTAGAATTCACCATGATAATGTAGTGCAGTTATTGGGGTTCTGTTCCAAGGGATCTAAACGTGCATTGTCTACGAGTATATGCCTAATGGATCTCTGGATAGTCGTATCTTTTCGAAGAAAGGTGATGGCCAATCCTTTAGCTGGGAGAAACTCCATGAAATTGCTGTAGGAACTGCTCGGGAGATCGAGTATCTGCTTGGAGGATGTGATGTTTGCATTCATCATTTTGACTTTAATCCTCACAACATTCTGCTAGATCATAATTTCATCCCAAAAGTCTCAGATTTCGGTCTTGAAAGATTTTATCCGAAGGGAAACGATTTTGTGTCCATCAATGCGACAAGAAGAACAATAAGTTACATAGCTCCTGGGTTGATTTCAAGGAATTTTGGAAATGTTTCTTGCAAGTCAGATGTTTACAGTTTTGGGGATGTTGCTGTTGGAAATGGCTGGAGGAAGAAGAAATTCGAATATGATGGCAATTCGTTCAAGCAAAGCATACTTCCCATCTTGGGTATATGAACCGTAAGGGAGGAGATTTGGAGCTCCGTAATGTGACTGAAATTGAATCCATGATTGCAAGAAATTTGTGTTTAATTGGCTTATGTGCATTCAGGGGAAGGCAGCAGATCGTCGTTCGATGACCAAAGTTACGGACGGAGATGTTAGAAGGGAATATTGAAGACTTGCAAATGCCTCCAAAGCCTTTCTTTTCTTCTCTTTCTAAGCAAATCTCTGGAAGAGTGATTGAATCAGATTCTTCAACAGAGTTGCTAATATCTGAATCAATGGAGGAACGTTCTCTAAATAATAATTTTGTTTAGTTTTGTCAATGATGTATGCAAAAATAAACTAAAACTTGCATATGTTATCTTCATTCTTTGAAATTTTGATGAGACATCTCAACTTGCTTGACAGAATGTGCTCAATATGGAAACTATATCCACCATTTGAAATCAATGTTTAATTGTTACCTGTACATTTAAGCACCAGAGCAGTGTATGGTTTCCACAACATTTAAAAGCAAACCGTGCTTGCTGAGGAATATGGATGCTCACCTAAAATTGTATCACAATATCAAGTTTTATGCCTTCATCGAGCCTAGTCAATGTTAATGTTTTTGTCGTGCCCACATTCTTACTTAATTTTGAAAGCATGGCAACTAAAATTTTTGGTACCTAATGATTCTTTTCCACAGTCCATGACAAACCCCCAAACCTAAAGGTGAGAGAAAAAGAAAAAATTAGTCCTAGACTACATCATTCAAGGGGACTAGTCTATTGGGGTTTTGCCATTGACGTGAACAAATGAAATGCTTTTAAGCCATACAAAGATTGAAGCAAATGCCATTCGAGTAATCTCTTTGAGGAAGATGGGGACGAGGGAATTGCGAAAAAGCTTGCAATTGTGCAATTATTATATAGATTTTAGGGGAAAGTTGAAAACGAATGTTATATTTGTTTGTAGTATAAGATAATACACAAGCATTCCTCTTTGTTCCAAGAACATTTGAAACAAAGTATATTGATTTTGGGGTCATCGTTTCTAAAATTTTGGGGACCCCTTCCTCTATACGCATTTATCAAACATTATATTTTGTCTGTGATTGATAATCAGTAAAAATAAAAATCTTATTCCTCTTAAGTCAGATGTCATGGGATTTTTTAAAATTTATTTAGCTTAAATCTAAAATTTCACATTTTATTTTATTAAATAAAAATATTTATCGTGATCTAATAACAATAATAACCATTGATCATCATCATAAATAGAATGCACCCTTTTCCTTTTTCTTTTTTGGTGAATAATGAATCATACAAGCTCTAAGTCATGTAGAAAATGTAGTCATTTTAACAAATGGACTTGAAACACCTCAAGAGATCACAGAGAAGTTGGGTGATGAAGAAAATTAATATTTCAAAAAATAAAAATAATATATTAAATTTTTATGAAAGAAAATTCCAATCAGGCTCTTAGAAATCTAAAGCCCAATGTCTATCTCTGCCATTGACAGTCACTGACTTACTTGTTCTTGTTCAGAGAAGCAAAATCATGTCGCTCATAAAGAAGAACAGAAAAGAAGAAAGAGGACAAGATAAAGGAGAAAAAAGGAAAATCATCCAAGTGATTTAAAGCACGGCAGCACTGGAAATTTTTTGGAATCGTTCACACTTGCATGCATCAAAATTTGTTGTTGAAAATGACAAGTCATTCCCATGCAATTCCTTCCTCGTTTCTCCCAACACAAATAAACTAGTTTATCTTCTACCAATAATGGATCAAAATTAAAGCATCAAATTTTCAGGCTGCCCGCTTATTCCTTTTAAATTGAATTGGTGGTGATCGATAAATATAGAACAAGCCAGAGTTTAGTTGTATACAATTAGAAAATTGTTCAAACCTCACCAAAGAATCGAACCCAAACGCTATTACAGCTGGAGTGGTGGTTCACACAGGAAAGAAAGCAAAAAAGAGACTGAAAGTCATTAATTTCTTAATGACAAAAGCAAAGTACATGATAGGTGTAAGAGAGGCATGCCCGGCAGCATTACAAACAAATCCAAACCCAGAAAAATTCAAACCCCAAACTTAGCAAACTAGCTATCTTGTATGCATCTCTTACATCCCATGTTCATAACATTAATAACCCACGAAAAAGAAAAGGAAAACTAAGGACAAGTATGTAAAAGAAACATGACAAGCCAAGTTAAACATGAAACAAAAAAGCAAATTAAACAACAAGAGTTAAGTAAATCGGACCGCTACCCTCAATTCCCCGCATGCAATAATGCCGCTCTCCCCATTCTGGCCCCTTTTTGCTAGCTTAGAGGGCAGAAACTCAGGAGAGCGCAATTGCAAAGCATATTGATTCCTCGTTCTTTTGTCATTTGCTTTCGTACATATTTACAAAAGAACCCTTTTCGTCGTCGTCGCCACCCACCACCACCGGAGTAGACGAAACCGTGGCCGTGACCGTCGATGATCATCGTCGACGTTTGAACTTTGTGAAAAGAACTATAATGTCTAATGTGCCTGGGCTAGCTAAAATATGTGCATTTAATTAGCACTAAAACAAAGTTTGCTCTAAGTAGCTTCTAGCTATAGCAAGAAAGAAAGACTAGAAAAGATGCGGATATAGAGGCCTGAGGGGACACAATGGTCATATATAAAGGCGAGAACTGCCAGCTTTTTGGTTGAATGTGAGTGGGATTTTTCTATATAAATGAAAATGCATAAGGGATTTTTAATGGGGGGTGGGTGTGGTTAAAGTGAATGTTGAAATTTTTGGTCCACGCAGGGTTAAGGGCATGTTTGTGGGGAATGCGAAAAACTCCACTAACTCGATATCCAAGGCTCTTGGAGTTTTCGTATTATTCTCATGGGCGAGAAAGAGAAGTGGGCATTGATGGGGTTTGTTTGTCTGTGTACGTGAACATGGCTTCTTTGTATTCTTATAAAAGGAGGGGGAAATTGCATACAGTTTTCACTAAGCTCAAGACAAAAGTTTTCATTGCCAAACTTTTAGTTTTACTACCTTATTATTGAGAGATGGGTGCATAGATATATACACAGATGGTGCAATGTATGGATAGTCATCACCTAGAGGGTTGTGCATTCTTTGTATTAGAAGCACTCACATGATCAATTGGACCCAACCGAGAAAAAAAAAATCTACTATCTTCTTCCACTTGCTTCCTTTTGTGCATGTGGCAACATGATTGATAAATGAAGGTATTCATAATCATTCATTGATTAGATCATACTAGTGATTAATTTTGTTTTTCCTTTTCGAGTAGGATCATATTTAAACATCATCTTTCTTTTTCTTTCCTTTTAAAATGGGTTTTGCAAGCAAAGGAATTGGCCATCTCCTTTGTTTTTTTTTTTTTTATTTTTTCAAAATATTATAAAATATAATTTAATTAATTTCCCAATTATATTGTGAGTAACACTTTTAAAAAACTTTATCAGTTAAATCAATTAACATGTACTACATGCCCTTGATAAAATTTATGCTGGTTATTAAGTGCATGCTTTGTTGAACTTTTAGGGTTATGATTAGCTTTAGTTTAGTCCCATGATCCCTCCCACATGAGAGTATTTTATATACAAAAACAATTAACAATTCAATTCTCTTTCGATTTCATGTTGTGTTCAATATATATCTATATCAACTTTGGTATCAAATCGAAGTTGTGTTAGGCGTTAGGGTTCTTGACTTTCAACCATAGCATGCATGCTATGTTTTCTCTTTTAATACATTGTTGTTGATATGATCAAAAGTGAAAAACAAAGCATGTTTCTTCTAAAAGAAGTGTAAACTATTGATCTTTCCGAACTTATTAAACTTCATTTAAAGCTTATTTATGGAACACATGGGGCCGACCTTGGCATAAATTATCTACTAGGTATTATTTAGCATACTATACAAATAATATCAACTAATTATTTTTAATAGCGATAAATGATTAAAACTTATTTTCAAATGGTTAAGAATCATGTATAAGGATTCATTTGGGTGTGTTAAAGAAAAAAAAATATTAAAATACGTAAACACTTGTATTTTTAAGATTTTTTAATGTATTTGTAAAAAAAAAAATTATAGTGCTAAACATTATACATAAACTATTTTAAATATTATTTCAATTACTATACAACAAGTATATACTAATTTAAAAATTATCTCTAATTTTAATTAGGTTTAATAAGCACTTATATAAAACTAATAACTAAACATGTCAATAATTATTTATATTTTTAACTTAATACTTTTGTACTAAAAATTTACATTGTCAAATGAGCATTATATTTGCATAATTATATGAATTGGAACCAAAAATTTTATTTCATTGAATCTTAACTCTCTATGACATAGCTCTAATAACTATGTTAGTATATTCAACATTATCTCACTCATTTTTTTTTAGTAATTTTTAATAATTTTTTATTTTTAATTTTTTTTAATTATTACGATGATTTTTCATTTCTTTCAATAATAAAAAAAAGTAAAAAGACAAGAAAGAAATAAAAGAAAAGATGATTAATTTTGTCGAAATGAAGTGGGACTTACAACATCCCTTTAAATTAAAGACATAATTAATTGGACAATCTAGATGTTAATTAATTTTAATAAATTGATTATAAAATGGAGAAAACAATTTCTTTTTAAGATTGATGGAGGAAGAGAGGGAAAAAAGATAAAGTTGAAACAAATGCATTGGGCTAAATCACTTTGCTATTCATTTGTCCATGACAACCATTTTTTCTTATTTCTTTTTTTAAAAAATTTAAATAAATAATGCAAAGGGACAATAAAGCCTAAGAACATAAGTCAGCGACAGGATCCTCCATTTTTCCTTGCACTTTTTTCCTGTTTACTCTCGTGTGTTTTGCATTGAAGATAATCTTGTTCTTGTGCTTGTTGGATTGTCTCAATCTTCTTCTTGTTTCAACTTTTCATTGAACTTGCATCAGAATTTTGGTTTGATTAACTCAAAGTCAACAAATCAAGAAGAGAAGTTCATATTTCTCCCGCTCTAAATTATATATTTGAATCAATTGTTTATAATCGTACGAATAAATAATAAATATTTAAATTATGTTTATTTTTATTTATACGTTTTGATGTTTGTATTATAAATTTAGATCGATTATTTTAAATTTTTATTTGAATATGTTAATTGTAAAAAAAAATAAAAATGGTAAGAAAAAATTATAAAGGGCAAAAATGTATTTAAAAAAAACAAAATCAAAAGAGATTTTGATTTTGGAATGGATCGGTTTGTAATTTAGAAAAAGATTTTTTACCCAAAACTCTGTTGAAAGTTGACTTCTATTGTTTTCACTTCGCGCCTATGATTGGCCAATAAATTGAAATGGGACCCATCTTTGCTCGAAATTTAAGGGTTGATGACACCACATACTGTAGTTTTCTATCTTTGTTAGTGCTCCACTTTTTCGGCTGCTATCAAATCTTAGCCATCCGTTTTTTATGATCATATGTGATCGAAGTGGGTGTAGTAAAAAAAAAAAGATTTGGATACTCGTGGGGTTGGGGGTGGTGGCGGTGGTGATGTGTGGGGGCCGATGAAATAGGTAGAGAGGGCCCCATAAAGTGCCATGTGTCCATTCAGTGTCTAGTTATTGGCGGACAAAGAGCGGCGCATGAGCCTCGAAATACATACAGCCTCATAGAATTAATTAATTAAATAATTATTGGGGCCCAGCTCGACCCATTTGATTTGAGCCGTTTCGGGGGCGTCAATCCGGCGATACATGGCGACGTACGAGGAAACAAATAAAAGGCAACCGAGAAAACACGCAAGCTTCCTTCCATTCTGAACAACATTGGATCCAATGTTACTTTTTACTGTGGTTATTGGGGTAGAGTAAATAATAATAATAATAATAATAATAAGTTGAAAGGAAAGAATATGGGGAGTGGGTGGGACTTGGGAGAAGAAATTTAGGGGAAAGCCATGTGAAAATATGTGAGAGAATGTGACTTTCACTGGTTAAGTTTTGTTTTTTTTTGTTTTTGCTTTTTGTGTTGTTTGTTTTATTTGTTATTTTAAAGTTTGCAAAATTCTATCCATATAAATATAATAATAATAAATATATTATATTTCATTTAAATAAATATAAATATCAATGTTAAAAAAATACATGAGAATAATATGATATTAATATATTAATTTGAGCGAATAAAATTTTAAAAAAAATTATCATAAAATTTATTAATAATTCTTATTTTTAACTGCACTCAAGATAATAAATATTTAGATATATGTAATTAGATATATTTATAATCTCTCGTTTTATACCAAATTTGATATATAATGCTTTATATTTAAAATATTTTACGTTAAATTTTAAATACATATCAATATTTTTGAAAAAAATATTTATTTATAGTAGCTAAATCTAGAATTTAAATTAAAAATATGATAGTATAATTTTTGTGTCATCTAATATTTATAATTGATTATTTGTATCATTATTTTTTTTTTCTCTTTTGTATGGATTGTCAATAGTATTTTCTTAGTTACTTTTGTTGTCTACTTGATAGTAAATTCTCAAAGTGTGATTGTGATTGATTTGTAGCACAAAAAATCACCCAACCAACCAGATTTCAAAAATGATTAGGTAATCTTAGTTGGCTGGCATGGTGTAAATTAGGCTGTGGGTAGGTTTTGGTCCCTTTTGTCACTTTTGGCAGGCAATGCTGCATTAAAAGCAGTTAATACTATGTTTGGCTGCCAACTGTTCTGTATTATTTGTAGCAAGTAATGTAGGTAAACTTGTGTAAAGTTGAGCTTGCCATCCATAGGTAAGCTTTACCAGGAGTGATTACTTTTGACATAACTTATTTAAGTCATTCGAATTTGATATAAAATTATAGATTTGAGTTAATATAAAATAATATAATTATTAAATAAATAATAAAATATAATATAATTAATAATTATATCGTATTTGAATTTAAAAATTTTAACACATGAATTTATTTATTACACAATTAATTATTTAAATAATTATATCATATTAATTTATTTATGATATAATAAATTTATTTTACAAATTTTTATTTTATATTTTTTAATTATATTTGCCCATTTTTAAAGGTATTGAATTATATTTAAAAAATATTTTATTAGTATTTTATAAAATATTATCATAAATATTATAAAAATATATAAATAATTAATATAATTATAATTTATTTAATTGTTTAATAATTATACTGAGTTAATTGGCACCTCTTGACACAATTATTAAATGAGTTGAGTTCGGACTGATCTATTTTGAAATGGTCTTAATATAATAGGACATAAATACTATTTGATAACTCAAATTGTTACCCCTAAACTCTATAATGGTTTTCTTTTAAAGTTAAAATATTAAAATATTATATATTAAAATAATTTATGTTATTATTTATTTATAAAAATATATATAATATTTATATTAATTTCCCTTAGTTCATCGTCTGAATTTTGATTTGCCCATTCTCGCTATCCATTTAGTTCACCATTAATCTCATTAGAATCCTTATCAGTTGTTCCATGTAACGATGCCATTGCCATCGTCGTTCAAGCCAACATTCGTCATAAATTTAAAATTAAATTTTTATCAATCTAAAATTTAAATTTTAAATTTATAAAAAATAGTTAATCATATATCAATGATGATCAAACTATTATGTAGAGCAAAAAAATATTAACATAAAAATGTATTTATTGATCCATAATGATATCAATGGATAACGCAGGATTCTATTACTAGTTTTTAATAATTTAAAATTAAAATAAATTAAAATAATGATGCAATAAAATATAGTATTTTATAATCATATAGAATAATAATATAATATAACTTTAATTTTTAATAAATTAAATAAAATATAAATTAATAATAATAATAGTAGATGATAAAATAAAATTATATATATATATATATTCAGTCTAACTCAATACTAAACATAATACAGTATAAAATTTTATCTCTTTTAATTCATTACAGTTCATTATCATTCAATCCATTTAAAATAATACTACCAAACGAGTGACCTTTATTCTATGCTTGTCTGCTCCCTTACATTGGATTGCATATCCTAGAAAAAGTGAAAATTGAAATATACGGATTTCATGAAAAATGCTACTCTTAGGTTGATATTGTCAAATTATTAATCCCATCTTGCTGGAGTAGGCTTTGGCATACAACGGAAGCCAGCTGCTAATTCAACCAAGAAAAAAGAAAACAAAGCGCTTTCACACGTGCAACAAAAATTCCATCCGTAAACAGAATTTCTCCCTTACCCTCCAACTAAGATCAAGTATCCTGTAAAGCAGGTGCTACATTGCTCATGCATACTTCAAGGACACTTTGCAATTCTCCTCAACTTCCAACTGTTTCAGTAATACTCTGTGTTTTGTTACAAACCAGATAATTTGTTCCTGTTAAATAGTTACTTATAGCCCCTGCTAATGCACGTTCTGAGGAACAAGCCCCGGAAATAAAAATTTCGAAGGCTAAGGTTGTAATGCATTCTCAATTCTATTATTATCAACTTTCATTGACAAGTGTTGGCTATTAAATTAGTAACATGAAGAGATAAATTCATTAAAATTACTTTTTGTATAATATTTCTTGTAAACAAATGCATTGTCATTTTTAAACACCTTTATTACAGGAAATCATTTGATTAATGCTTCCTTCTTGGGCCCTTACTATGACTGATCATAGATAAAACTCATGCTATTGCTAGCAGAAGTGTAACCCCCATCAATAACAAGATTGTGTGCTGTTATGAACCCAGCTTCTTCACTTGCTAGAAACAGTGCAGCATTTGCCACATCGTCTGTGTTTCCACTTCTCCCGCGCAGCAAACTTCCCTTTTCCCCCACAATCTGGCTCACTTCTTCCGCTTTCATATTCACTTTCCCTAAGAATTTTCTGTAGGCATTTACAAGAATCTCTGTAGGAACACCGTGCGGGGAAATGCAGTTCACCCTAATTCCATGCGCACCCAGCTCGCAGGCTGTGCTTCTCGCCAACCCAATAATTGCCTCTTTCGACAATGTATAGGCATGCGATCCAAGTCCCCCCTTGATTGCCGCTGAGCTCGATGTGCAGATTATGCAGCCCTTTCTCCGGCCTTTGATCATCGCCCTTGCCGCATGCTTTATTCCATGTACAACTCCATTGATGTTGACTGCCATAAGAAACTTCACTTGTTCCATGTCAAGACTTGTAATGCTGCCATGAGGGCCAGAAATGCCTGCATTGTTGAACATTATATCCAACTGGCCCTTCCAGGAAATAGCAAGCTGCACAGCTGATTCAACGTCTTCTTCCTTTGTCACGTTGCAGTGTATGTACCGGCCACCGATTGAGTCTGCTAGAACAGCGCCCAATTCGTCAAGTATGTCCGCTATGACAACGTAAGCACCATTTTCAGCAAACAGTTTTGCTGTAGCTGCTCCAATCCCTCTTGCTCCACCAGTTATTACAGCAACTTTGCCCATCAACCTAATTTCGAAAATTAATTTAAGCAATAAATTCTAATTATTTGTATTAAGACGATCAGTGGAAGTAATTACCTCTTTGCAGATGGTCTCTTTATTTCACCATTGGTACGTGATTGATGATTTTCCTCCATTTTGTCCCTGAGAAACTTTGCAAGCAATTGAATGGTACTATATAAGGAAAGTGCCAATGCCATAAAGAACCCAAGGGCTGTTTATTTACTCCTTCACACCTTTTGTTCTCTAACAACTACTTCTGAACCAAAAGCTACCAAGTTAGTACTTAATTCTATCTTATTTACAGTGGCAGTTCTAATTCTTAGCAATACACTGCAGCCTTCTTGAATGTTAGTGGTCATGAGATTAAAATAGTAAATCAAAATTAAAAAAATTACTTGTGACACCTCAGTAATTATTAAAGAATCTCAATCAAGTAACAATGAAGCTCAAAACCAAACTTTATTATTTTATTGCAAATTCTGTGAAATAGTTGATTTGGTAGTTTATTTCATGAAAAAACATCACCTCTTTTGCATTGTCTCATATGTTTTAATGGAACCAAATCCAAGCCACAAAAAGGTAAATGGAACGGGAAGCTAAATAGAGTAAATGATAATGCAATTAATTGTAAGTTTTGTGTTTTATCTAAAATTCTAAAAGTGCATTTATGATTGTTATATTTTTTTTTCTTAATTTTGAAAGCACAATTCCTAAAATTATTTGGTAAACACTAGCTTTCATTTGGTAGTTAATACTTACAGACTACCTATCCACTTTGTTCTGGCCTTCCCTACAGGTTTGAAATCCTAGTTACATAAAAATAATGGTAAAAAACAATTTTATCAATCTCTGAATGGTCCCCCAGTTCATCGGCAGCACCTTGAGGTGCATTTAGTGGTCATACATGAGACTTGGATATTCCTCGCTTATTTAGTTTAACCAAAAGTCTGAATGAGTTAAGCTAGCTACCCATGAGGTAACTGTACGATCTCTTAATCAATCATTTCAAGTGTGCATCACCAAGCTGCTCTACAAATGCATTGATTGAACAAAGAATTTGACAAATATAACAAAAAATTTTTAAATTACAAGGCAAGACTTGAAGACTATACAAATGCAGCCATGACGCCATACCATGACCAATAAATATACCCCTTTCGAGAAAAAGTCAAATAGCAGTGAATTGAAATTTAGGCATTAAAATCTCTAACCGTAATCATATCTTACATCACTAATCAACATGTCCTATTTAAAATTGTTTGGCTTAACAAACAAGTTCGTGATTTTATAACAGCTGAACATGCTAGAATACCAATATAAAGGAGCATATAAACTTATAAGTACTTTTTCCTTACAAGTCAATTTTTAAGGGTGAGTTCAATTTATGATTAAGTCTTCGTTTAGTATTGAAGTGCGATGATTTTTGAACCACAACTATTGCAGAATAAAAGTACTAAATATTAAATATTAGTGTAAAAAATAGCTAGGTCCCACTCATTTCTGTATGAACCTGAACAAGGACTTATTTGATACAAGTCACAAACTTGTGAACCTAATTGGTATTTTAAATACAAACCAGGAAAAAAAAACATAATATTTTTCTAAACAAATTTTCTTAGCTTGAACAAAGTCAACAAGCAATCACATTTGAATTTGAATGGTTAACATTAGATAACATATTTTCAATAATGATATCTCTTTTTTTTGTGATATCATTTTTATTGTTTTTAAATAGAACTTAAAGCAAATAAGAATTGAGGTCCTCTCCATTTGTCTATCTTTGATTTTTAGAGATCTAATAACACCTGACATTTTTTATGCAGGTCAAAATCTCATTTTGTTTTATTTGTTCATCAAGCTAATCATTAAAACTAACCACATTTGACATCAATAATTTTTAAAATCTTAAAACAAAAAAAAACTACAACTACTTGTTTAATATCATAATCATTAGATTTTTGAAAGTTAAGAGTGGAAAATAGTAGGAGAGGATCCTTAATTTATTCAGAAAGGACAAGGGCTTGGCCATTAGGCAATGAAAAGTGAATAGAGAGAAGATAAGACATGGATAATCTCTTAATCTAATCATTTCCAGAATATTGTGACATTATAACATGTAGCAGTTACAAAATTGTGCGGCCAAAATCCTTAAAAACTTTGAAAAATTATTGTTAGGAGAGAGATCCAAACCACAAAGATTATGGAAAGAAAAGGAAAGAGAAGAGGAACAATATTGTTCAAAATTATTAACATGGTGCTCATGTCATCCAATCTTTAACTTTTCAAAGTTTTGAATCTGAAGTCAAAAGTTTCTATTGAAAAAATACACTGAACAGAGCTGTAATCATACCTAAATCCTAGTTTCAAATCTTCAGAATAGCCTAAGACCATCTTGACCTTTTTGTTGTCAAATTACCTATAAAAAAATGCAAATATATATACACACACACACTCACACACATTGCAAGCCATAAAACTAGGATTGACATTTACTACACCATCCAACGATTATGATTGTTGGGATGGGAAGCATTACTCTTTTAAATTTAATCATTGCTTTGGATTAAAGACGCACAATTTGAAAACTGTTGTAATTTGAATCTCCATCATTTTACATTTTATAGCAAGGAGGAGAGTTGCGATTTGGATCTCCACCATTAAAAATCAAATTTAAAATGGTGGAGATCCCATTCAGAAAAAAAACCTTATTTTTAATATTTTTCAAAGACCAATCGTGTAATTACAAAACTAAGGATTCAAGAGGTTTGCTAACAAATTGTAACAAATCGAATGAAAATCATCCCAAAAACAAGTGTTTCATAAATTATAACACTCAAAGTCCAAAAGTGGAGAATGAGATCCAACTTTGTATCATAAATGTTTCAACATTTTATGATGCATATAGAATATAAACCATAAACCCAACACATAGAAGCATTACAAGTATAAACCAATCATATATGTAAAGAAAAGCCTAAGATATATACAAACTGAAAGAACATTGGTCTTACCAACCAGTCGAAGCAGCTAAATTCTTTCAATTTCTCCACATAGAGAGACAGAAAAGAGAGGAAGGAACTGCAGGGAAATCCTAGGAATGGGTGGAATTGGCAAAAAAAGACTTTCCTTTCATCTTCAGGAAATTTTTTTTCTTTTTTTTTTTTTTTTTGCCAACCCACCCATCTCCCAAAATTTCCCCAAGCTCAATCTTCCTCTCCTTCTTCTCTGTTTCCTCTTCTTCAACAAGACACAAGAGATTATTAACTAAGAGTGTAAATCCGGGACGCAGAGTCTACGGCGTTGTGCGCAGCCGCGCTGGCTTCTCAAGATATCAAAGATTCGTTTCGTAGTTCTAGGGTTTCCGGCTTTCTAATTTATAGGGAGTGGGAAGAAAGTAAAGCAGTGGGACCCGTGGCTAGAGAAAATATTACAGAATTGCTCTGCATCACACGCTAACTAATTAACTCTTGGCATGGAATTTTTAATTAAAAAATAAGAATAAAATAATTTGATGTAAAAGTTTTATATTTATTTGTTATCTTATTTAAAATATCAAATAAACGGAAATTTCCAAAACAATGGGTTAATTATTTAACCAAAAAATTAATTTTAGTTATATAATTGTAAGAGTGATGCATTTTATTTTTAATTAAAATTTGTAAATTTTATTTTTTAAAAATACAATATAAAAATAGGACAAAAAATTCAAAAATATTATTATTATTATTATTATTATTATCACCTTTATTGAATTGGATTTTTGTGTTGGGGCAATCAACAGTTCTCTCCTTTTTTAACATTTCATTTGTTTCCTCGTCCGTTCTCCACTTGTCTTTAGTCATCTCTTGAATCCGCCGGTGTGCATGAAACATACCAAAACATGGAACAATGGGAAACCATTGGCATGGGGAGCTCTGAATCTCTTCACCGAGAATTCATCTTTACCATTCACCCCATATCCAAATTACTCTTTTCCACTGTCAATTGCTTCTTACCCCGTTTACCAATATGTATTTAATGTCGTACTGTAGACAATATACAAAAAGAACCACCTTCGCATGTCTTACATTAGGAGGAAAAAGAGATTGGGATTAAGGAATTATAGAGACTGTCCAGTACATGGCTAAATTGAGCAGTTTATTGAAATAATGATAATAATAATAATAATGATAATAATTCAATAATAAAATAGCATTTCTGAATACACCCATTTTTCCATTTTTCTCATAATAAGATATAACAAAGCACAATTGACTGAAACAAAACACGAGGTGATCTTTAAACAAGCCTTAAATTCATGGCTTCAACCTTAAATTCAATCAAAGGGTTAAACTCAATCAAATAAAGGACAATCTTTCAAACACCTACCCCCCACAAGGCAAAACATTATTCTCTACTCAGAACAAATTGTCAGAACAAATTTATCATATTACAAAAAACAAATATACGTAAGTGTTTATCAAAAAATTCCACTTTCCATCATCATCAAATAAGCAATTCCATTTTCCATCACTCCCATGATAATCGAAAGTAAATTTTTTTGATAAATACTTGTTTTGTTTTTTGATTATGATAGTCCACTTTTGGTCACCAGTGGGTGGTGATCGAAATTTCGTGATGGCAAGTTGAATTTTTTGCTTTCTTTTCCTTCCATGGTCAATTTCAAACGGTGTCCTCACAACCAATAACTTTTTCCGGCAACAACCAACAATTTTTCCGGCAAAACTCAACAATTTCTGACAACAATCTTTCAAAAATCCAGCCACCAAAACCAAAACAAACCAAACAAAATGCAACATATTAACACCACGCAAGCAACAACACTTCTTCCAGTAAAAATATATCCATTTTCCTGCCATCTTTCACCACATTTTTCCGCAAAATACAACCAAATCATCTTCTTTTGATATTTGGTTATGGAAATATTTACGTCCATATATGTGCTTTTCAGTTTCTTTGGTAAATAAATTAATAAGATAGTTAGTTTCGTAAAATGAATTATAAATGTGGCTATTTTTAAAAAATTTTCTTTTCAAATTTTGTGTTAGATTAAGGACACATGATGAAACCTTATTTTAAAATGTACCAATTCCTATATTTGGCAAAAATTGAACATGATCTTGCATGATTAATTTAGAAGACTAATGGGTAACAGAGGTCTGGCAAAATTAACAACAGAAGACAGTTGAAACTTTAAACTAGAGTTATTAGAGAAAGAGATCCAGCTTACTTGTAACATTTTATGATGCATATTCATGATTATGCATTTCATCCTTCTCAATAAAAATTTGCAATGGTTTATTCATTTTTATTACAAAGACATGGACAAAAATGTTTTCAACAAACTTGAACTGTAGGCTACAACTCATTCCAGCCCTCTCTTAGATCTGCCACTGTATATCTTTGTATAATAAAAATTGGGGAATCAAGGACCGATCGAAGGGGTGACTGGGTTGAGCTAGTTTGCTAAAAAATAAATAAATAACTTTGAACAAATTAATCCCAAAAAACTAGTTTGAAAATTTTAAACACTCAAAATTAATGGAGGATATATGAGATCCAACCCTTTATGATACTTATAACATTTGATGATGGCATATTCATGATCATCATCCATTTTATTCTTCCTATAACACCCTTTCATGTTTAGATCTAAGCTTACATATAAATAAATCACAAGAAAATTACAAATATACACCATAAATAAAAGGGTGAAACATTAAAACAATTAAAAACTTCAAAAATTGAAAAAAGCAGTGATCTTACCAAGCAGTTGATTCGCGTGATGAATCAAAAGAGATGGCTGCTCAGGATCCAAATAAAGAGACAGAAAATAGAGGAAGGGAACTGCAGAAAATCATAGGGATGGGAGGAATTGGAAAAAAAAAAATATAAATATTTCCTTCCTAGGAAGAAAAATTTTCTTTTTTCCAGCCCTCCCATCACCCAAAATTTTCTGAATTCAGTCTTCCTCTCCTTCCTCCCTGTGTTTTCTCTTCCTTTTCTTAGCAATGTCTCAAACTTTCTTCTTAGATAAAAACCATAACAAGCATAAAGAAAGAAATAAATAGAAGAAAAGAAACTATAAACCCATATGCAGAGTTGGGGTGTGTGTGTGTGTGTGAAACCACTCTCTGAAAGGTCAAGCTTTCTTTCATTTCATATATTGATAAGATTTGCTGCCTTTGAATTATTGGCATATGAAAAAGTTTTGGATGGTAGTAAAAAGTTACTGGTGGGTGTGACAGAACTATTAAAGAATCTATGGGCATATTTTTTGTGTTCCCTTATAATAATGATTTATAAAGGCATCCTATGGGACTATCATGGTGCAATAGGCGAAGAAGAAAAGTACAGTAAAATAAAATAATGTAATTAACGAGTAAATAACAATCAAGAGAATTTATAATTTTTTTTTATTTTATCATTTAAAATTTAAGTAAAACTGAAATATCAGATTTAAAAAATTAAAGCGACTGACTAATGTATAGTTTTTGAGTGATGGTGAGCTAAACTTCATGGCACCCACAATTCCTTTCTGTGCTCTACTCAGGGATGGCAAAAAGATCTGGCCGAACCAGCCGACAAGAAGCTTAAATTAAATATATTTTATTATTTTTTAATATTTATAAATATTTTATAAATAAATATTAAATAATTTATATAAATATTTTGTTCATTTAATCTATTTATAAATTAAATTGAAGCAGCTCAAGAAGATTGCTTGAAGAACAACAGGTTCTCTGCTTAGGAATTGGCATCCATTGCGAAACAGCTTGATGCTTTCTATAGCAACGTTGACAAATACCTGCAAGCTTGTCGCATACATGCAGTACCTCTCAGCACATCATTTGGGGAGATTAATTGGCATGGGATTTTAGGCATTGAAGACAAACACACTTCTGCTGAAACAATCACTCGTTCTTTTGTTCAGCTTGCGAAGTTGGTGGATCCTAAGTTTCGCCACGGCCCCAAGGCGTACAAACTCATTGTAAATGCATGGGAGATAGTCTTTCTTATCATGCTCGCGTCGGTTTGCATCCACCCCAGTCATAAAAATCTGCTCCACCTCAATCATGCCATTGATCTTTCTTTTCCACTTTAGGCATGCAATCTTATAATATGATTTCTCACCACTGATTCAATGAATAAAACGTACTTATCCTTTTCATCTTCAGCTTTTGCTCCGTTCATTTTGTATCTACTTAATTTGAGCATGTATGCCTTCATCAATTTATTTATTTTCAACATCACAATTGATACCCGATTTTGGATCAACAGTATCTAGGGTTAGATAAGAGCTTCGGCTTAAGAAAAAGAATATTACGTTTCTTGATGGATTTTTATTTAATTTTGTATCGTGTTAGGGATACTATTGTTGTAACTGAGTAGTTTCCTAATATGATTTCCTACTTTCTATTAAATTTAGGTTTGCACATGAAGAAGCTTATAATATTTGAGAGAGCTATTTTATAAATAGAGGAGTTCGAAAGTCCACAGAGAGCGAAGTACGAACGGGTCAATGCAATTAGCAAGCTCGGGATAATTAAGACCTAGCAAAGTGCTATTAAGGTTGTCTCCCAGTCCCTGGGAAAGTCAAGAATATATTTTTAGTTGAATAATTATATATGTTTAACATCCCGTTCATCAATGCATTATGTATGTACATGTGAATGGTAACACTAATAATATATAATAATATATAATTTTTTTGTCAGCCAGCCAAATTATTAGTTTTTCACGTATAAAATTTAATTTGATTACTAATTTTAATTATAAATATTTTTTTGATTTAAACATGTGTAAGAGTATTCGATTAAAACATACATTTTTTAACAATTAAACTATCATTACTTTAAATGATACAGATATAATTTTTAATGAGCTAAATTTTTTATCATATAAAATATTAATACAATGTGATTAGCGCTTTTAACAAATGAGTATCTTTCAAATAGGTGAAAAAAAAACATCAATCACACTACGTCAATATCTTATATGATAAAATAATCAAGCTCATCAAAAACTTTATCTATGTTATTTAGAATATCGATAATTCAATCACCAAAGAATATATACATCAATCGCGCACTCTTTAAGTATGCCTAAATAAAAAAATCTACAATTAACACTAGTAATCAAACCAAACTCTACGCTAGAAAAATAAATAGTATGATTGTTGATAAAAAATTACATCTTATTAGTGTTACCCTTTGTATGTACCTCGTGTAACAATATATAATGAATAAAAATAAGCAAATGATATAAATCTTTAACGTTCAAAAAATGCCTAAAACATATTGGTCTAAATAAATTAATTTGTGCCATACTTAATATCCTCTTTGTATGCTTTATCACCCCAATCGTGCTAAACAACTCCACTCTACATAAAAGTGATAATATGTTGTAATCTTCAATTATGATTGATTTACTATTTGTATTTGTAAAATTACAATAATAATTAGCTGTTACTAAACATTACATAAAAAATATATAAAACAATTAAACAAAAATTTACAAATAAAAATTAAAGTTAAAAATAATTTAACTAAATTAAAAAAATCATAAAAAAATTTAATAATAATTTAAATTTAATTTATATTTAATTAAATAATAACTATGCCCTAAAAATATTAAACTTTAATTATTTATCATCATTTTTCAAATAGTACTTAATTAAATATAAATTTTAATTATTTCTTATTATTTTTAAATAATATCTAATAAAATATAAATAATTAAATAAAAATTCAATTCCCAAAAAATGAATTACATAGAATTATTAAGTATTATTTTTAACTAATTTTTATTTCAATTATTTAACTACATTAAAAATTAAACTATCACCAAAAAATTATAATAATTTAAAATTTAATTTACATTTAATTAAATAATAACAATGCCCTAAAAACATTTAATTTTACTTATTAATCATTATTTGTAAATAATATGTCATTAAATATAAAATTTGATTAATTATTATTATTTTTAAATACTATCTAATTAAATATAAATAATTAAATTAAAAAATTAACATATCATTATTAAATATTATTTTAAGCTAATTCTTAATTCAATTGTTTAACAAAATTAAAAATAAAAATATCATACAAGATTTTAATAGTTTAAATTTAATTTTAATTATTCATCATCATTTTCACATTTTCAAATAATATGTAAAGAAATACAAAATTTGGTTAATTATTGTAATTTTTAAATAATATATAATTAAATATAAATATTTAAATTAAAAAATCAATGCCCTAAACAATTACCATTGAATTATTAAGTATTTTTTTAATATAATTGTTTAAATTTAATTAGATAAATATAGTATAAAAGGCAATACATTTAAATAATTGAATATTATAATTGATTAATAATTAAAAAACAAAAATAAAAACAGTATGATCACCTAAGCAGTAAACCGTTTTTAAAATCAATCTTGACCAGGAAAAATAACCAATTAATATAGATCCACGCTCGAGTGGACAGCCACTTCCCTTTCCTCTTGTAAGTGTTCTGACTCTACAATAGGGGCAATAATAGGAGTAGCATTTCTGTCAAATCTTTGAGGGAAGCATTTCTAACTCTCCAAAGGAAGAAATGCCATATCCTGTTAAGAAATATAATATATCTGAGTGTAAATAGCTCTTTGAACAACTAACAAGAACACTAGAAGTGTAAAACCATACAAAAAAAAGAAAAAAGGGGTCTAACCTTGTTATAGCTAAGAATTTGAATTGTCTACTTTAATGCAAAGTCCTAGACTCTTGATTTTCCTGATCTTGTTCCTAAGTTTCTTTTTAACCCCTTGGCCTCTTTTTCCTGCAAGTGACTTGTGAAAAAAGGCCAGCAAACAACCTCTTTTGCACTTGAATGTACCTGCCTAAAAATAAGGACCCAAGGCTCGGCTTATATGCTTTTCTTTTTAGGCAGGTGGCTTTCTTTTTATTGACTGAAAGAACTCTTAAAAACTTCGAACTAGAAATCCAACCAAGTTTATAATCTTAGAATTCTAGATTTGCATAATACAATAAAGTATTCCTCAGGAATTCCCTTCTAATATTCTGAACTTGAAGTCTATTTTACAGATGTATGTCTTAAGTTTATCCATAAAGCTTCATGATGGCAAATTGCCAACAAAATTATTATACAAAAAAGCCCTTAAAATTTGAAGAAGAGAGAACTTACCGAACATTAAACTTAAAGCATCTGGATTGCGCAAAGCAAAAAAAGCCATGACCATATAAAAAGACTGGAAAGAGAGGAACTGCAGGAAATTATAGGAATTGGAGGAGTGGGAAAGAAAAATGTATTTCCTTTTTGCAAAGAAGAGATTTTCTTTTTCCCATTCCCAAAACTTCCTCAGTTCAATCTTCCTCTACTTCTCTATGTTTTGTCTTCTTTCTTCGTCAGTATCAAACTTTCAGCACAGAAAATGCCACATCATATAACAAAGCACAATGAATCAAACAAATAGCTTGGTAATCATCAAATAAGCCAGTAGTGAGAGTTGGTAGGTTGCGTGAAATTGTCCTATGTGATCAAGATATCATAGATTAATTTTGTAATTAATTTTACGAGATTGCTGCTTAAAGTTTATTGGCGTGTGAAAAAGTTTTGGAAGACAAAAAATGCTCTGAAATAAGTAAAGCAATAAAGGGAGACTGGGATTTGTGACAGGAGAGAAATATTAAATCGGTACTGACTATTGTGTAAACTGACCTTCTCTAATAAATATTATGACAAGCTTGAATAGGCAAATAAGTGCCTGTCAGTTGCACAACCCATTTTTGTTTTCGTTTTAAAAAATTGTTGTAACTCTTAGCTGAAAGTGTAAATAATATTTGACAACAAAAAATAAGAAGTTAAAACATAATTTTTTTTTCCCAGTACAACATGGCCTATGTAATATGCATACAACATATATAGCAATTTATGCCACAAATAATAATAGTCAATGCTTTCAAGTATTTTATACTTCTATCTTGTAAAAAAAATATATGCTGGCATGTAATTAGTTTTGTTAGTAGCATACCTTACCATCACACATATCTATATATATATATATATATAGGTCATATTGGATCCAAGAAAAATCACTTTTAATTTTTTGGTCTTTAAGTTGTTTTGAAAAGAAATAAAATGTAGAGATGGAAATCAATTAACAACCACTTAGAACAAGGATATCATCTAAATTACTCTCCAAGTTTGCTACTTTCACTTCCAGTTAAGTTGTAAGTAATATTGTGTTAGATTTACCATGCAGTGATACTTTTTTTAAAACAAATATTGCTTGTTAAAAGGTAAGGGACAAGAGATCATTGAAATGTGAAGTTTCTGCAAGGAATTTTCTCTTTGCCAAGAAAATTTCCCACCAATTTCATATCCCAAAATTCTTTGCAACTGTTTCTCCTTTTATTTCTTACTCTTGTAAACCAAATGAGGCAGCAGCTAACTAATCGATGTCTAAATAACATACAGATAAAAGTCATTTTGGTTACTTGGTATGTGGAATAAAGGTTTGGAATTTGATTGTTCGTGATAAATTTAATCCAATCCTGTAGTTTGGTGCATTAAAGAAAGTTCCTATTATTTGTCTTGAGTCCACATAGAAGCCTCTAACTATGAGAATCTTATTCTATGCTTATAACACTAAATTTACAATTTAACAATCATGTTACATTAACCATTTTAATAATTTTTTAAATAAAATAGTTAAAACATTGCAATCATATTATTATATTTATAATATCGACACAATACTATGTAATTAGATTTATACTTATAACTAAACATTTAGTTAATTTAATAACAAAATGAATATACAATTCAATTCAATTCTTGATTGCACAAAGCACAGACTGTATTAAATATAATCTAATTCAACATAACCTTTTTTTTAATTTTTAAACAAGTGTCTATTTCCAGGAGAAAAAATTTTAGAGAGAAATAGCATTTCTCTTCTAAAAAGATTTATCTTCTTAGAAAAGAAAAAGTTGTACTTTTGATGACAAACAATTTTACTACTCCTTACAAGCAATTAAAAGAAGAAAAGGCTTGCAATAAAATTAGAAGGTGCAGAATTGTTTGAATCCGGTGGGCATTAGGAAATAATGCCACCCAAAGTGAATTAACAATGCATTTGATAAATTGAGGCCAATGCTTCACTTCTTCAATTGGTTAACATGAGTGGCAAGACTTTCTCCATGAACAGAAATAGAATTTCGCATGCAATCTTCACACCAAAACTTTCCATGATTAGATACTCATATTCTTCTCTATGTTCCAAAGCTTCCAAATTAAATCTTCCTCTCTTATGCGTTTCCTTAAGAATATGATTGAAATTTTTTTGGTGCTAACAATTACAGCCTTACTTGTTACAGAACTGCAAGAATATAATTTTAAGGGAGAGATCTCTACTCACGAATACATATAGAGACTTGAACTTCCGACCTGCAAGATGAGACGGAGAGGTGACAACCATTAAACCAAGTGGAGGTTGTCAAATCCCTTAGTAGGGTGATTCTCACATATTCACCCTCATGTTTAGAGTAGAAGTTTGAATCTCAGCAAGAGATTGTGAGAACAAATATCTCTCCAGTTGAGAGGAAACATTTGTATTGTTAATGTTTTTGGATATGCAAAGCATCATTCTACACTTGGTATAAGTTTTGAAAGCAAATTATATCACATTACAAAAAATGTTTTAAGGGAATGCTTAGCAACATTTTTCTTTAAGATATGAAAAATGAGTGTCTCTGTGTGTGGCGGGCGCGTACATAAACCTGGGCCACTCTTAATTCTGCCACATCATATGACATATATTAAGACAAAAAAGAGGGAACAATAAAAAATTATTAGCAAAGCTATTGTTGGAAGGATTTTTTTTGCTCTTTGCCTAGAATTCATCCACACCAATCTCCCTATTTTCTAAAACAACTCGCTGACATTAATTGTCTCTCCCTGTCTTCTTGACTCTAAGGGCGATTCTCAAACTATATACAAGATACAAAGGACCATACCGCAATTTTTGTACTGGAGGTTGAGAGAAAGATAGAACATCATAAACCAGACACAGAACTAGTTGGTGGTTGGGCCGAGCTAATTTTTTGGAAATAAAGTATTGATAAATCAACCTCCTCTATGTTCCTCATTGTTGTCTTAACAATGTATATGTTAAGCCTACAAAAAGTGAGGATAAAATTCACATTCTAAAAGTCATTTCAAATTTTAATATTTCATCCTAAGTGACATGTGACAGGTATTATGCATTCTAAGTGCACAAACAAATCAAATCAAAGGACATAGCAAGCAAAATATAGGTAATTATCAAGTATATGATAAGTTTCCACAACATTTGCTTAAATCAAATCAGTTATAACACATTGAACATTCCGAAGTATAAACACTAAAGGAAGTTGTGTCTACGATCAAATGGTTGGGAACAAAATTGACCACAATCCACAAGCTACAAGAGAGTCAAACATCTTCTCTCGTATGAAGAAAGAAAGTGAATAACCACCCAACCAGAAGGTGGTTTCTCAATATACATTTCCTCCAACGAAGTTTTACGGTTGGTTAGATTATAAAAACATACATTTTTCTCTCGTCTTGTAACAGGTCTGGGCATGCATAGCTTTAGA
This sequence comes from Swietenia macrophylla, assembly GCA_032401905.1. NCBI lineage: Eukaryota > Viridiplantae > Streptophyta > Magnoliopsida > Sapindales > Meliaceae > Swietenia > Swietenia macrophylla. Next base: position 457,770 of record CP135585.1, on the reverse strand, counting down.
GAAACGACCTCAGAGTTAAGTTATAACTCATTTACGTTCCATCATATAAATAAGAGTTTTACTCTTCATTGGTGCTCTTAATTCACATCACAGTATAATATTTCTCCCAAATATTCGACAGTAGTTTCCTCCAAAGAAGTTTTACGGTTGGTTAGATTAACAAAACAAACATTTTTCTCTCATCATGCCTAGCTTTACTCTTCATTGGTGCTCTTAATTCACACCACAGTATAAGATTTCTCCCAAATATTCGACAGTAGAAACAACTTTATTTTTTTAATCTAATAGATATAACAGATCTGAGTATGTATAGCTTTTCCAATTGTCAACAAAACCATAAAATAACAAGAACATTACAAGTCGTACATATAACTATATAAACCATCTAAAAATAACTTAAATTAGTTATAAGAACAAAGAACAGTGAACTTACCCAAGCAGCAAAAGCCAAGACCATGTAAAGAGACAGAAAACAGTGGAAGGAACTAAAGGAAGTCAGAGGAATGGGAGGAGTAGGAAAAAAAAATATATTTTTTTTCTTCCTTCAAAGAAATGTTTTCTTTCTTTTTCCAACTCCCCCATTGCCCAAAACTTCCTCAATTCAACCTTCCTCTCCTTCTTCTCTGTGCTTCCTACTATTCTTCTTCCTCTCTATCAATCAATCACTGCCTGAAAATAAACTGCTAAAGTGATTATTAAATAGGCAAGGCGAAGGAGTCAATGGTTTTGCGCGTAGCCGGTCTGAAGGTCAAGATTTCAACGATTCATTTCGTGGTTGGAGGGGTTTCCTGCCTTTGATTTATTGGAAAGACCAAAAAGTTTTGGAAATTAGTGTAAAGGCTCTGCCCTTAGTCTTGCTGTCAGTGACAGAGGCCTCGATAAGAAAATTAAATTGTGAAGGAATCCTCTGCGAAAGCTGTTGTCTCTGTGCCTCTTGAAACTAATGGTTCATTGCCAGCCAGCAAATCTACAAATTTATAAGATTAAAAACTTAATCAACTTTAAAATAATAATTTTAAATTAATAAATAATTATGTATTATTATAATAATATTTAAAATATTTTGTAAATAATATTAAAATATTTTAATAATTTTTTATATTTAATAATTTTTTCTTAACACTCAATGCTCCCTCTCAACAAACTATTATTTGTTTTTATGATATTAAATTAAAAAAATATTATAAATAAATATAATCCTAAAACTTGATATGATAGTATCAAATTAAAAATTTATTACCTTTTTTTATTTTTTATTTATTTATTTAAAATCATTTTAATAAAATTTATCATTTCAAAACATCTTAGAAGAAAAAAATTAAAAAAATAAAATATATCTAAAATTTAAGTGCTGCCACAATAAATCACGGTTATTTTAGAATAAAATCACAAATTCAAAAAAATAATAGGTGAGGCTCAATTTAACTTTTAGATTTATGTAATTTAATTATAATACTTTTAAAATTAAATTGGTATTGTGGTGATTATGATACTTTAAAAGTAAAATTAAAGAATATTTAATAATTAATTTAGCGGTAATTACTATTTTTCAATATTTAGTGTTTAAAATTTTCGTCTTAATTGTAACTTAAAAATCATCACAACTTATATAAAAAAATTAATTATTTAAAACTTCAACAATTTCGATCACAATTCAAACAAATTTATTAAAAATTTTACCATAAATTTTCAATAAAAATTAAAAAAATACAACAATCGATTGTGATTAAACCATGTTAGTTGAAATATTCAATACCCACTACCTTCTAGAAAAAATCACTTTTTTTTTTTTAAACTAATATATGATATTTTATAATTTTATTCTAGAACTGCTGTAGCTTAAAAGCTACCACCACTCATGTACCTAACAAACCAAACCTAAGAATGAGTCCAACCCTCCAAAGGCAAAACCCATGTGCCACCTAGCAGTAAAACAAAAACTCCAAAGCAGCTTTGGACAAAAGTAAAAGCAATACTAAAGCAAAAGCAAAATAATTAAAGTTGGTACAATCATCACAAGCCTAACTAATCAATTCTATTAGCTACAAAGGCACAAGCAATTTCATTATGAGAGAGTTTCTGAGCTCTGGAATTCCAAATAAAACTTGTGTGTCTTCCCTTGAAAGTTTCTCTGTCCAATCTCCATCAAAAGTTTTCCCTGTAAGTTTATTCAAGGATGGCAAATATGCTTTGGGACTACTAGCAAGTATTCTTCCTCTAAAATGCATTTAAATAAACGAGAAAACTCAAAGCTTATAATTTTCTTAGCCTCACCTTCACTTGCTTGCGCTGTGGAATGTGATAATTTCTTGCCGAGAAATTTCTCTCACTAGTTTTACATTCCTTGCCTTAACCCTGTATCGAAAAATTTCCTAACTAATCATCTCAAACAAATATTTAAGAAAATGAATTAGAAGTTTGAGGACATAATCTGTCCATGGTTTAATTCCTATTTATAAAAATACCCAAACTTCACCAAAAGATGACTGTTATGAAATCTATCACAATCAATAGTAAATCCACTCAAAGAAAATCCACGAGCCATCCCAATAATGCAATATAAATAAAAAAAAATAAAGCAGCCAAGGACAATCATAAAAGCAAAAGCACAGTAAAAGCAAATAATTCATGAAAGTTACAGAAAGGTGAGCACAAGAGAAGAGATTACTTCAACGGCTATAAATTAGGTTCCTTGATCACGGAAGATGATAAGAGAAAGCTTTGCCAGATAAAAATAACACAACATAAAACTTCAGCATATTCCTTCAAAACTAATTCTCTTCTTACCCATAATCAAAGAGTTGCATCAAGTCATCAAAGGTTTCCTTGATCATCTCGAATCAAAGTTTCCCTGTAAGTTTTCAGTCTTTTATTCTACACAAATATTTGTATTATCAGTTGCAGTGTCATCCTGTGAGACCATGAGTCACCCAGATATAGCACATAATTTTCGGAATGGGGAGCTTCCAAAAATTTCAAAAGATAAAATATACCAAACAAGCATTTTCAATTTCAAAAAAAATTGTTCCATAAAAAACATTGGGGGAACGGTTCTATTAAATAAACAGCAAGAGCCGATTCAATTACTTGATCCATATGCTATACAAAAACTTAGGCAAAAATATGACTATTTGCATATAGGATCAGTTCAAGTTGGTGTAATAGCCCTCACCCAAGCACCCGACACAACTGTTTTGCTTTGCCTGCGCGACAATAGGATGCTTGATTTTGATGATTCCTTGCTGGGTGTTCTTCTATCAAGTCTGGTTGAAGGCCCCGTTCATTTCAATCACTTTCCCAACTTTATGGTTTATCTTCATGATCCAAACATTTTGCGCGTCCTAACACTCTATGTTAAGTTTCACGATTTAGACATGAAAGACGGTTCTTTCCCGTTTCTTTTGAAGTACAGAATTTGTTACAAGTGTATGCCAGACTCACTTAGCCCAGCAGCAAAAATATCTAGCCCCGTTGGTAGAACCGTTTTTTATCAAACAAAGATCAGATCTCCATATCAGATTGTTTCTAGAGCCATTAGATGGAGCGATGTCCAATTTCCCGAGGAATGGAAAATCCGAGGGGAGAATCCTCAGGAGACACAAGAATATGAATCCCCTGAGAGGATTGAGCTCCCTGATCAGTGTGTTCAGAATCAGTTTCCACCAAGAAATAGTGGGGAGTCTTCCCAATATGATTTATAACACCATCATTCCATGAAAGACAAGAGATTATGTACTGGGAATATTTCTGGACAAGTTGATGAATGGAAAGGAAGATCGTGCTATCATCCCCAAAGCAATCCAAGCAAGCATTCAGAAACACATCCAAATGAGTAACAACGAATCCATGGAGCAATCAGTTTCAGAAATCATGAATCAGAAGAGCAAAATTCAAGCAGCTGTTGCCAGCTCTTCCTCAAAATCAACCAAGAACGAGTCAGACAGTCCTCCCAGTGGAAAATAGCAAAAACAAAACAGCCTTTTCACCAACAAGCTACAAGGAAAAGTTTCACAAGCACATCAGTTCTGATATTCGACTGCGCTCACAGAAGTTCTTCATCACACAAGGGGCAGTTGATAGAGTAAATCCACTCAAAACTTGTGCATAATTTGTGTCTTAACCCTGTATCAAATTTCCTCTTATCTTCTGTGGTCAAAATTTCCATGTAAAGTTACTTAAAAAGTTTCTATAATGTAAATGTTGCTCGTTGTTTATATTATCAGTTGATCGTTCTAACACATGTACAAAACAGTCTCATAGTACAAATGTCCCGGCAAAATGTAACAACTCCATTGAGTTAGCACAATTTTCCCATCTCCAAAATTTCCAGACCACATATTCTTAAAGTCATGGTTCCAAAGCAAACACAAGATTTCTAACGAACACCGAAAAATCGTTTCCCATAAACTCCTGATAATTTTCACTTCAAGCTCATTCAACTTATCAACCACATCTTTGTTGACTAAGGTCGAATGAATAATAGATCAAAATATAAGCTCATTGAATGTTATTGCATGCAAAATGAGACAAATAATGGTATATTAATCAAATTATTAGATTATTTTTCATTTTCAACTTCCATCAAACAGGATGTCATGTCACAAACATAAATCCAACACACGGAAAAAAGAAAAACAAGACATGGTTACCAAAAATGAACATTATCAAGCTAGAAAAGCAAGGGAAAGGGAGAAGAAACGGGAAATTATTAGGATTTACGGGACTCAAAAGAATTTCCTCTTCAGGCGAAGCTGTACCCAGATAGAATTGGACAGGAAAGGGCAGAAACCATAAGAAATCATCGGCATGGGGGGAGTGGGCAAGAAATTCATCATCTCAAGCACATAATAAATGAAAAAAAATTGAAACTTTTTCCTCGCCAACTCTCCCATGGCCGAAAACTTCTTACGAGTTCATCCCTGTCCCCCGTTTCTCAATCTTTTCGTCACAGGACTTCTTGTCAAATTAGGGTTTGGTTGATTGGTACGAATTTAAAGACGCGTGGGGAGGAGACAAAAGCATCTTAAAGTCAGGAGTATTAAAGCGGGGAAAGTGGAGTATGACTCACGCTTGTATAAGAAAATCAAGAGCAGCACGTGATAAACTGACAGCTTGCAGTAAATCCAAAATATGGATACACTATTATCTAAAAAAGCATAATGACATCCAGGTCCTAAATTTTTATATTGTTTCAAAAATGAGTATAAATTATCCATTTGTATCATATACGTCCATAAATATAAAATCTTATTAGAACGGAATTTTTATTATAATGGAAAAATTTTATCCATCGGATTAGGGACTTCTTGGCGTCTGGGTTGTTGCCCTCGTCCTCAAGATCTCAAGGCCCACATGCCATTTAAGCTTATCCCATTAGGCCCACTCTGGTTCCATGTTTGTTAATTGCTGCTGGGATCACCACAAGTTGTTGGTTATGTGTCACTCTAATTAATAACAGTAAGTTTCAGTATGCATTGGAGTAACTCTTGGTCTAATTTAAAGATTCTTGCATATACATTTGTAATAAAGTTGTACAGTTTACTAATAAATATAATAAATGGTGAAATTGACCAGACAATTTGCTTGTTAGAAGCAGCTTTTGCTTCTTCTTCTTCGTCGTCCTCTTCTTCTTCCACCTTGTTTTCATCTTCAGAAACAACAACTACGGTCAACTACCGCAAAATTGGCCGCTAGGCGGCATGCTGTCTACGTTGGTTCTCAACCTGGATTGCCTTCCGGACTATCAGCTGAGCTTCTAGAGAGAATCAAAGGCACAATTCAAATCCATGGCGGTGTTTCTGCCACAACATGAATGTTCTGGCCATGAGCGATGCTGCAATCGAGAAACAAATAACCCCCCAGTATTTCACAAAATAAGCTTTTGATACTCCTGGAGTTTCGGTGTTCAATTTGGGTTTAGAGTAGTGGAAATTGTACAGGAAAATATTTCAAGCGTATTTCAGTCACAGACAAAGTCACCAATTATGGCGAAGGTCATTCGTGGTAATATAAAAGAAGGGTTGATTCCTGTTCTTGATATTTTATCCAAACAAGTATAATTTTGGACTTGGAAGATTTATTCAAAAGTAAATTATATAATTTTGCTTAAAGATGTCTAAAAGCTACAACCCGAAAACTCTCTCCGTTAATTTTCTTGAGAATGCATACATTAAAACTATGGATGAAGCTTTTGAGGCAGTACTTTTCTGGCATCTGATGCCGGGATATTTGTGGAAGCTACAAAGATGGCTGGAGGTTGGTAAAGAAAAGAAACTTTGTGGGATATTATGGACTAGTATATATCAATGAAGAGAGAAAAATTAAGCAAAAGAGAAGACGAAGAAGGGTTGGACGTGTTGCATTGTGTTCTGACAGAACACGAGGTTTTCGGATCAACAATTCACCCCGAAGAAACCATAAGAGACTCCATTTCGGCATTCATTTTTGCGGCGTAAGACACGACTAGTGCTGCGCTCACTTGGTTTTTCTATCTTCTTTCTCGGAACGCTTTGGTTGAAAAGAAAATCAGAGAGGAAATCAACCAAATTTTGATAGTAAACGAAGAAGAAAAATGGGAAATCGCGAGTGTAGAAGGATAAAACATAATAAGCAAGCAGCTGGTTTACCTCCCTGCGGCTGCTTTGGTCGAAACACTGAGGCTGTATACGCCAGCTCCATTTCTGCATAGAATCTGGCTTGTACACGACATTCGGAATTCCAACCGGTGATGAGTTCAAGCCAGAGAGATGGATTGATGAAAAAGCAAGAAGAATAGTACCTAAACATGAGCCATCAAACAGGGTCTTTGCTTTCAATGCTGAAAGGAGGATTTGTCTAGGGAAGGAAATGACTGTCAAAATTACCATTTAAAGCTATTGCTACAACTATCATTTTATAACTACCATGTACAGGTTTGGTCGTGCGGAGAGTATAATTCTTCACATGGAAAATTTATCATTTAAAAGCGGATATTGCTAAGATGATCAAAGCAAATATCAGGCATGTCATCTTATTATTAAAAGTTGAGGGGAAAAAAACTAGAATTATATATTATTATCTTATTAAAAACCATAAAAAAAAAGACTAAGAAAAAAAATCTTAATTCTACGTGCATATAAATTATATATAACTTATTATAAATTATTAATCACGATATATATGTAATATGTATGCATGTATGTTAACTGAGTTTTTTTTTTAAATTATGCTTGATTATTAGATACCAAAAAGAAAATAATTATATTAACTTTTTAAAGATGGTTTTATTAGAATTGAAAGAGTTTTTTTTTTGACAAGTGTGTATTATAATCAGTATAAGGGTTGTGTGCCTTGCTGCGTGATTGCTACACCTAAGAAATAAATCATTAATTCGTTTCAACACAATCAATATGAAGCTTTGCAGAGCTATTCAAATTCATTCATTTTATGTTGTCAAACCTCGTTTCAAATGTGCTAATCATCGTAACTTTTTCAGGATAATTTGGATCTGATTAAAGAAAAGTTGGGGCTGAAAAGCTCGATCCCGGTGGGGGATCACAACACAATTAAATGTATGGACTATTTTGTGAGAGCCATGATTTAGGCCCAGTTCATTTTGAGCCCCAAGTCGTAGCTCTTGCAGGCCCAACAGCTAATTTCCACTAGTCTAAACAGGTTAGGACCAGCTCTGCCCACATAGCTAAATAGACAATGGAACCTATCTAAAAAAGTATATCACGTAACATTATGAACAAAAATCAAAGATATTCAATAAATTGGTTTAAGGCAACAAAAGATCAGAAAGGCAAATGGAAATCAATGAACCAACTATATATGAATGGCAAAAAATTGCTCACTTGACAAGTATCAAAACACCTCTCTACAATGCTTTCCTCTCATGTTGGACGATTCCTCAACTGTCATGTCTAAGAAAAAAAAAGGGGAGCAGAAATAATCAAAATATCAAGTCTTCTCTCCCGACCCTCTTCAAATCTCCCACCTTTTGGGCCAGAAACTTTATCCAGGCCAATTGTCCAACTTTTATAATACTAGTGCCTACTTATTTTTTTATATTATGTACGTCCAACTCCCACCGTATATTTGTAGTCTCTACGGTAAGAATATTATTTACCATTCTCCTCGAGCAACATACGACTATAGACATCATTCCCCGTATGCATCAACCCATTTACAATTCTCTGATCACAATTAAAATCATTATAATCCCAGTTCAGAACCCGATATTAATTGTTGCTTTTACCTGTCAATTAAGCTTGATAGATCTGGGATTAAGGTGGCCCATGAACCTTTCCTGTTCAGTAAGAGCATGGCGAAAGTGGCAACGGTGGCCATAGGGACAGATATCACCGGCAAGGACCATCCTGCAGACCTCAGTCTTATAGCGTGGGTGGCGGATGACAGGACGGAGTTCGTCAATGCCATGAGCAAATTGGCAGTGATCACCATATGGGCATGTGCCAGTCCCTTGCCACTTGTTGCACAGTTCAGTCTTGATCATGCCTTGGTTGTACACTTCCAGTTCGAGCGGCTCCTCCTCTTGCTTCCCTCCTTTCACATACACCCTTTGCTGCATAAATTTATCATCATCCGTATGATTGACTTGCTTCACAGTTCAACTAGTACACATTACAAGCTCAACTAACACAAGTAAAAACTCAAAAAGTTCTACTTGTACATGTCCATTACATTAATTATTCCATATAATCTAGTGATCATTAAGGACCATGACGGGAACCAACCATTTGTAAATAAATTATTGATAATTAACAAAGTATAAGGTGTTGTAAGTGTATTTATTTGATGATGTGAAAAATAAGGCCACATGTGTATAAGCTATTGATAATGATACCAATGGCAATACATTGAGATTGACGGGGCATATTGAGTATTGACATATGTTCACATATATATTTCTGTTAACCAACTGCAAACAAACACATCAAAACCCTTGATCATACAAAATTCCTTTTTCCCTAGATTTTGGTGACACAAATCATAAATGGCTATATTTCGGAAAAAAACGAAGGGTATGAATGCTATTTAATTACCGTCGGCTTGAGAGGAGTAGCTGTCCGAGGGCGAGTCTTACTAGTAGCAGGAGCAGCAGCAGCAGCAGCTTGACCCATCTTCAAGTAACCATTCGACCTCACAGAGATACTCTTAGGCAGCGAGATCCTCTTCACTTCCACATTCTCCATCACGCTCGTCGGACTTTCAACACACGCCTCCTCTCCTCCACCACCGCCAATACTCAACCCGCGCATCGCATTCACCAACCCCAACGACGTCGTTACATCATTGTTATTAGTTGAACTCAAGTTGTCGTTAACGGAGGATCTGATGAGTAAGCTGATATGTTTGTTGAGTTCCCGGTTGACGGATCGGAGCGAGGCGTTCTCCTGACGGAGATTCTCTGCTTCTCTCGCGACTTTGCGGAGGCGCGTGAGACAGAGATTGTGGCGGTTAATCATGTCCTGGTGTTGCTGCTGTTGCTGTTGCTCTTGTTGTCGAATAAAGAAGCGTGAATAGTTGAGAGAGTCATGTATGTTTGTTGGATCCGAGTAAGGTGTGCGAGAGCGTATGGTTTCTGGAGCCAAAACCAAGGAAGAGTATAGAGAGGCAAAAGCGTCGCCGTCTTGATCATCTTGTGATTTTGTACTGGCGGCGCCGTGGCAGTCGTAGACGGTGCCTGATAAGTGGTCCTTCTGCATTTGCTGCACATCCAAACACAGCAATCAGATCTAAAGCAATGAAACATCAACTAACAGCAGAATCAATCCTAACAATTAATAGTTTAAAATCAAAATTGCTACAAACAATACTTGTATTACAAGAAATGGAATATAAATTCAAGAAACTCGAGCTGAAATCAACACCGAATGTATGCATGTGTGCGTGCGTGTATGCATTCAGACTTCACGTCGTTTCAGGAATCGTAATTCATCAAACGACAACAAAAATTAGAAGCGGAGACCAACTTCTGAATCAGCGAAACAGTAAATTAATAAAACACAAAACAAAAACTGGAGAAGTATTATAAATTAGATTACAAGAATTAAAACAAACATTACAAGTTCAAGAAGCACAACCTTCGTCAATCGATTGAACATGTCGTCGTTTTGATGATTTTCGACCATCAAAACGACGAACTAAGTAAAAAACAATATCACGGAAACTATTACATCGATTAGAATGAAAGAAAGCACAGAAATGATCAATTCAGAGAAACTCAATCTTCAACGAATAGAAAAAAACAGAATGTAAGAAAAACTCCATGTCGTTTTGAAAATCACAAGAACTTAAAACAACAAAATTATATGATTGAACGAGACCTGGAAGAAGAGAGAATCCTTTAGTTCTTCTTCGAAATTCGAGAGAGAAAAAGAGAAATGAGAGTTAGGGTTGGGTTTTATGGGTGAAGAAATTTGGAGGGAAAACAATACGGCATTTTTGGCGTGCAACGAGGCCGATATTAGAATAAACATTTTCTTCCCCAACAGAATTGCTGATCGTTACCTGGAATTTTACTTCAAATGCCCTCACGGTTAGTCTAGCTCATCGGATTTTAGTAATGGCATTTTAGTCATTAAATCTTGCGCGTAAATTGTACCACCACGGCAACAGTAGCGAAGCGAAGCGAACTAGAGAAGCTCCGATGAATATTTGAGAAATGACGAAAATATCCTCACTGTCAGATTCTATTACGAAGTTGCCCCTGAGAGTGACCCGTCACTCGTCTGTCTCTTGTCGTGCTCCAACAATCGCTTATAGTTAAATCGTGCTGTTTTTAATCACACGGCCGAAACTCGATCAGTGAAGCTTATTACAACTGCAAAGGTCAGGTGGGGGTTAGAGGGAATTTGATTACATAAGTTGCTTGATTTTGAAGTTAAATTGAAACAGGAACTGGAATTCGGTGGTGGTTTTAGTTTACAAGTCAGTCATGAAGAAAGATTAAGGCCAATAACATTTAAAGAGCCATCATTTTTCTTTTGTTTGCTTCTTTATTACAACTTACAACAACTTGTTTGCTTTTCTTTTTTTTTTTTTTGTTATAAATTTGTTTTCTTGACTGATGAAAGTGTTTGGTGAGTAAACAGCATGATCCCACCAATGGAAACCTGTTTCTTATGTTGTCATGGTTGTTAAGTTTGGTCATGTATGATGTTTTGCGACAACACTTGTATGTTTCCATTTCATTTTCATTACAGTTTGGCCATGTTAAAAGGCCCTGGTAGAAGAGTCCATGGTTTGTGAATAATCTGCAAAATTTGTGACTTTCATGAATGTCAGCTCCATCGAACAATAAAAGTTTTCTTGCAAGTAAAGATCTGAAAAAATTTTCCTTCTTTCTTTCTTGGTTGATGACAGTAATTCTTCGAAACAGCCATGGCATGACATGAATGCGGATAAGTGGATTAAGATAACAGAGTAAAGACTTTACAAACTAGATCAAATTCAACTTCCCAGCCGCTGATCTGATAGCTCTCTGTCGGAATCATAATAGAAACTATACAGAAGAGCTTGAAAAGAATCGGTTGAATGGAAATGTTAAAAGGAAAGTAATATTGTGCTGCAAATTCACTTAGTATCGATATATGTACAAATACGTAAGGTGCAAGAGTTTCAATAACTTCAAGTAACATCTGTCGCGTCCGAATCATAGTCTTCTGTCTTCACAAATCGGCCTTTCATCCTCTTCCGCGCATCTGCTCTGGTTTTTCGAGATGGGTATCGAATTTGATTCTCCTGCCTGCAGGATAATAAAAGAGAGATGTGCTGAAAGAGATACGGTGACAAGTTGGGAAGATTAACAAAGTTATTGATTTTATGTTCTGAAAATAAACACAAACACGTCCAATGATACTGCAGAAATATGCTACCAGTGTGCATATAGATTGTTCGGAAAATTTTGAACGTTAATTTTGTGCCATTTCGACTAACAAGGAATTATGACCATGATTTCTGAAATTGTTAATACTTATCCCGAAACAGGAGATAAATTTGAGATTTACCGTCTTGCTTTCTTTTTCTCTTTGTACCGCATCACGGCATTTTCTCTGGCCTCTGAATGTGCACACTCCGGGTCAGGTGAGTGGCAGGAAGCTTCTCCTCCTCTAATAGGAGACATTCTGCTATCAAAACTATCGGTACCACTGCTTTCAGCGCTGAACCTTGATGCTGATATGGACAAAGTCGAATAAGATGGTCGAAGCGGGCGAGGAGAGCCCATGTTGCCCAGAGAGATATCAATTTGTTTGGCATCGTTGTCCATGTTAGTGGAATTGGCAACATGAACAGATGAAGCGACAGAAGCGTTCTGCTATGGATGAAAAATGTGTCAAATATATTGCAATGTACATATTTCACCGCTAATCATATCAAAATTCAAAAGTACGCAACAGCAATTTCCAATCTAGTTCAGCGGATTATCTCTAGAAAAGTCAAAACAGTAATGGAAATTTAAAAGAAAGTATAAAAAGAGCACGAGGTGAAACCTGTATTGCTCTGGCATTGCCTTTATTCGGTTTATCAAGGAACAGATACTTCTCTGAGGAGCACAACAGATTATCATCAAGCTGTGCCCTGACTGGATCTTGATCACCTCCGAATAGTTCTTCAAAGTTTCGGAATGTTAAATCCACATCAGGTATGTCAAAATCATCATTACAAACAATGTCCTCACAAATCCCAAGGTCTTGCATATTTTGAGTCCACAACTACAAAAACCAATCAACGAAGAGTAAAACGTTTACTTGAAAGTTTGAGCTTAGCTTTTTTTTTTTTTAAAGTCATACTCACCCGTAGAAGTGACTGCAATCAGATATCGAAAGAACAAGCATCTTATTATAATTATCATGACAACTATATAAAGGATTTTGTGATGTTTTTTCAAAGACAAACACAATTTGCTCAAGTTGTAAAACAAAATTATGATAAAACAATGAAAATTCATGTCATCACTTCATCGAGATGACAGGATTCAGTCAAACATGAACTCCATGTAGCTTGAACTTTATAGAAACTATTTGCTCAAGTTGCAAAACAGAATAATGATAAATCAATCAAAATTCATGCCGCCTCTTCATAGCAATGACAAAAATTTAGTCAAACATGAACTCCATGTAACTAGACTTTTATAAAAACTACATCTCCTCGAAACACTTTTATGCAGTTATAGAGTTCGAAGAAATATCAAGTGATCTATTGCTAACAAGTCAATTGAAATGATTAGTAATGATATGACCAAACCTCGTTACTTTGAACTGGACTCTTGCATTGCCAAAATGATTCTCCGTGGAAAGGCATCCCAACGGTTGAAGGCAAAGGTATATTCTCCAGTTGGGAAAATGGCAACAGCAAAGGGTCAACTGTCAGCTCTTGAAGGAGATTCTCACCTTGTTGAAGAGCAGCAGCAAGATTGTGGGCATGTTGTGAATCCTGATCAAGAGCTTCACCAAGCTTCTTTGAAGGGTAATGCATTGAAGATCTTTCAGTTTGTTCTTTGCCATGAATCAAAGGAAAACGGTTATTTCCTTCTGTGAGATTAAGCCTTTTCATGTTGAGAATCTGTTGCAAAACGAAGGAATTGTTTTGCTGCAGCATCTGTTCACAAGATATCTATTCAAATCATACAAATCGCTTAGTATACATATAAAAGTTAATAATTAACTACAACACTGGACTTCTGATTGATAATTAAATCAAGGATAACTCCGATTTAATTGTTTTTACACTAACAATTAAATCATATGACTGAAGTTGGAAAAACACCATTTTAATTGTTATTTATACTAAGGAAGTTGGTCAAAAGAGTTAGTGATACAATATAGGTATATCTCAAGATTAACTAACAATCATCCACATCAGCATATTTTCAGCAACCAATTACTTCCAGAAGATAACTAGAACAAATTGCAGATAAAATTGAGTACAAATTCAAATGTCGGGTAAGGAATGAGAGCCTGGTTATTTCTAAAGGATTGTCAAAACTTGAGGGACCTTAAAAGTTTGACATATTTTCCTTTGTAGAACAATTAAAATTGCTTCAGTACTGTGAACTCATACCATTATGAGGCAATTTGGCAGACTAATGCTTTTAAGAAATTTACCTGACTTCTTTGACTGGTTGATCCCATTTCAGATTCTGCACTGGAGACTGAAGTTGCACAACTAGCTTTAGATGTAACGGAAAAGCCTCCAATTTGTGAAGAAGACTGTCCGGAAATATCTGAATTATCCACACCTGGATTTGCAATACCAGAAGAATGGGAAACAAACCTATCCTGTATAGGATTATTTTCCAACTCATTCAATTCAAAACCCCACATTGTTGCAAAATCTCTTGCAGAGGGGCAACCCATGTAACTGTTGATAGCCCGTTTCTGATGTTGTGAAGAGATGCCATGCAAGCTTTGGTCGCAGCCATGACACATGAACATCCAATGATTCAAACACCGAATATAAGCTGGGTTCTGTCTACAGGAGTCACAAAGGAGGGTTCTGAGATGCCGGTTAGAAAGAGCATTTGCTGAATGGACCTTGGCATCACAGGAAAGGCAAAGATGTGCTGCATCAGCCCTGCAGTAAACAACCGGCCTGAATGTTGTACAAAACCCACAAATTTTCTCCATTTCCTTTCTTTTAATCACAAAGAATCCTGAAATTCAAAAACCTCATACGTCGATTTCTCGCTTTAGATTTGGTAGAATTACATCCTCATTCTCCTTATGCAACCAAAAGATTTCTTTATCACTTCCCAAGTCTGAAACAAAACATCAAATCAACTTATTAACCAAGATCTGAAACAAAACATCAATCATCATAACCCAGGATTTGGAACAAAATACATCAACAACAGTAGAAACAATTGAAACTTTTCCCCACTTCAAACAAAAATTCCAGACATTTTCTCTATTCATAAACTACAACCCTTATAAATCTTCCTCCAATAATTCCTAAAAAGCTTGTAGTCAACATAATATGGTGGTAGCTGCATTCATATTTTATTTTGACTGCATAAAAAACCCTGACTAATACAATAATTTTTCAGAACTCAAATTCAACTACCTTGAAACATATTTAACCCATAAGAATTCAATTAAAATTAACATAATAATTTTTTTTTTTGAAAGGACAGATACTCCAGAAAACTCTAAACTAGAGCAAAGGCGATCTCAATTGAGCTGTAAAATCTCTAAATTAAAAATCTGGAGTCCATCTCATTCCACCAACGAACGATCAAGGGTGACAAATCCAAAGATGATACGCATGCACACCATACAAAATATAAAATATAAAAAAGAGAGGAAAAAAAATGAATAACTGTTTGTTTCCCGAGAATAAAAATGATTGTGGAGACAAAGAAACAGAATCTAAAAATGGTCAGGTTGTAAGATATAACCGTACAGAGCGTTTCTAATTCTCTTGGCTTTTCTTCGTTCTTCCTGCTTCTTCCTCCTCCTCTTCTTCTTCTTCTTCCTCTTTGTTCTTTTCTTTATCTGCGTGCTTACCTATATGGGCTGACGTGTGAGTTAGGAGCGTGAACTTTTTGATGACGTGGAAGTGAACACGTGGAGGGTGGATTGTGGGTCCCAGCGATGTTATCCATGTGCATGTGAACTGGGAAATATGTGTGCAACTGTGAAGCACAGAGTTTCTCCATGTAAACCGAAACTACCTGCTATGGCCAATATATATCTGCCACGTGTTGGATCGACTTCCGCTCAAGTAGTTCGGAGGAGGATGGCCTTCATGTCAAGCTAATATACACTCCATTTACATGGAAGAATTATGGTAATGCATTTTAATTATAATTTTTAAATGTTAATTAACTTAAATTCTTTAATTACTGCCCCTTTGCTTGTATTCTCATTCAATAATATATATATATATATAAACTATTAATATAAACTGCAATTTTAAAAATCCTACTAAAAAGGTCGCATCAAATGTTACTTTCAATGGAGATAAAGATCTCCAACATTGGCACTTGCCTCGCATTATTTAAAATTAGCAATAATAATCAACCAATTTAGACAAAAACTCAACTCTTCGCAAGGTCTTAGACAAGAAATGTCAAGCGGATTATACAGGAACCTCGTACTTGACTGTTTAATTTCATTTATCTAACAAATTCTTTCTCCTGCTTGCCGTAAACATGTAGTCAAACAAACAACACCGTGTGAACAACTTCGGTGTTTCTGGTAAGACAACCAAAATCACTTTTTGGACAAGTTGATGGCGTTTTCCACTTGGATTCCAAAGCACTTTTAGAGGAGAATAGAAGCTAATCAAAAGCACACATCGGCTTTCATTACAGTCTAAACCATATACTTATTCAGAGTTAACAAAGTGTTTTGTGACAGTAATCAACCTGCTTTCCACATTATGGCAATTAAATAGCGATTTTAACATCCAACCAGAATGGAGTCGAACCATTTACATGCAAGATTCAAACATGAGATGAAAAAGCAGAAAACAGATCAGCTATAAGGGCTTGTTTAACGAATTAGAAAATATGCAATATGCAATGTGCAAAGCCAAAATTTACAAAGGTATAGATAAAGCCATCTGGGATTTTTTTTTTTTCTAATTTCTTGAGCTGTCTGTCCAAAATTAGACTACTCACAATTTTGCATGTCACTATACAATTGGGGACCAAAAATTGTCACAAAGAAAAAATAGCATTAAAAATGGCAGGCAATATGAAGATAAATTGAAATGTCATGGGCAATCCAGCTTCCAAAACGAAATGCTTTTCGATTAAGAACTCGTAGTCAAAGTGAACAACCTGAGTCGAAGAAAGATGAAGAGACATAAAGCTCACAAGTTATCATGAAGTCAAAAGCAGGCCATAGTTGACAAAAAAAAAAAATATATATATATATATATATAAACAATTAGAAACTGAAATAATGAGAGGACAAAAAGAATGTGTTCATAAAAATGGGATTAAAATAAGAAAACAAAAAAGAGTGAAGGATGGAAAACATATGCCAGATTTCACAGAGGTATTCCATGGGAAATATAGTGTATCATGCCTTCGTCAACTTTTCTTCACATGAACTTCAATAATGTCATCATCCTCCATTCCAAGGCCCGCAGGAGTAGCTGCTGGACCTATTTGGTCCCCATCAAAACAAAAACTAAGTTCTGCTTGTTGAGCTTAACTTTATCCGCATACATTTTAAAGAGCCGCTCAAACTTGTCATCCTATAAAAATTAGATGTATATTAAAACTTCAACTATAAAATAATCCTAATGAAATACACCGCAAGAAAGCATAGACAAGAGTAAATGTGCAAAAAGAACAAAGTTTACATTGTTTTGCTATTGAAGGAACATGAATGTCTACAAGCTATTCATGAACTATTTCATTATATTGGTGACTAATCAACTCTTGTAGCTCCCAGTTATGCAGTTACATAGATCCCAATACTAAATACCTTATCGTTCATTATGTTGTGGCTCCAAAATTCCTCACAACAAGTTAGCTAGACTGATTCAACCTCTAAACACAACCACTACATTAACTTATTTCAACAAACATGTAAGCTACAGAACAAGCACTTATATTATCATTTTTCTTTTCTTTTTAGAGGCATGTACTTCTACTTCAGCTGAAAATATCTAGTCTGACACATGAAAATCCAGAAACAAGCATGCACATAACAGACAGCTAAAAAACTCCATGGAGATATTCCCCAGCCAATATTTAAAAACACAACACTTGACAACTAGACAAACAGATTATACCAAGAATACAAGTCCAAACGCTATGGAAATGCTTATACCATATACATGCAAATTTGCTTCAGTCCATCCTTGTCCTGGACAGAAATAACTATTTTAGCTCTTTCACAAGGAGGCTTTGATGCTTTCTCCACCTCTGCCTCTAGCAAAGGCTGCACTAAATTACTATGTTTTCTTTTTACAGACTCTTCCACTGCTCGCAGCACATCTTCAGCTGATTTTGCAACTGAAACCAACTCTTGCTTCTTCAACCTAAATGTATGGCATGTTGATTACGAAAATTGAAAGCATAGAAGGTGATATGAAGACAAAAAAGAGTCAATCGGAACACCAGAAACAAAATTAAGAAAATGCTTTATACTAATATAAAATCAAATTACTTCTTCTTAAATCACAAAACAGGACTGCTCATTCATATATACCTCAACTCCTTTATAGCAGAATCCTCATCTAGCTGATTCTCAATCAAAACCTTAGGCGGAGGAGGTAGCCAATCCTCCTCGTCGTCACAATTCACCACTTGCACTTCCCTTTTGTCCACTTCTACCTTCTTCACAATCTAATCCCAAAATTAATTCAAAATGCATCTCAGTCATCGGTAGTCCATCTGGAGAGCTTTTATAATGTCAAAAACCTAATTTCTAGTATGTAGTGTTTAGTTTTAAAAAATAAAAAGAAAAAAGAAAAAGTAAGTGCTTCTCTAATATGAAAAGGGAACTTATTGTGCTTTTGCTATAAGCACTAACTAGGTGCTCTAGCAAAAAGCGGTTTAAATGCTTTTACAAAAAGCACTTCTACTCAATTCTAAGCACCCTCTAAATTCATAATATTGATTGAAAAAAACCATGTTCTAATTCCATCATCCAATATCTATAATCAAATTGATAATAAAGCACGCACATTCATGTGGATAACTCTAAATATACAAATTAGAGATTCTTACAGCGGAATTGCCAGTTTTTCTTCGCTTGGGACACGAGATTGGGGAGGTATCATCATCTGCTAAACAAAAAATAGTAAAAAAAAAAAGAAAAAGAAAAAGACTTTTTTTCGGAATTTAAAACTAATGTAGCAATTCGTTCATTAAATTCTAGCGTTTTCGCAGACAAAACAACAAAATTATTGAATAAGAGTATGTTTGAAATTTACCGCCGAGGCAAACCAAATTGCGAGGCTGAACGCGGCCGTACTCGAACAAGGGTTCCAAATCATCAATTTCGGTTAAATCAGCCTGCAAACGAAACAAATCAAAGCAATTTACAGTAAGAGAAAGCAAATCCCTAGAATTCGAAATAAAAATAAAAATTCAAATTTCAAATTAGAGTCTCACCATCTTCTATCTCACTCTCTTTTCGTCTCTCTACGTTATCATGCTATTTATCGGCCCCTCCGGCCCAATAGCTGCATATGATATATACACCGACGAAGATAGTTTTGACAAATAATAATAATAATAATTTTAAAAAAATAAAAAAATATTCATGCTCGTAGTTTTCATGCGGACTGGGCCGAATTAGGCCCATGGATAGTTTAAGACTGGGTTTGTCATGTGGGCCTTCAACTTTTTTTTTTTTAAATGATCTTATCTCTCTGTTACATTAAAAAAAATTACCAACTAAAAGTTACCAATTTAAAATAAAATTACCAATTAAAAGTTACCAACTTGAAATGCTACTTTGGTTATTGAAAATTAATTTTTTCAGCCAATTTTATTTATCACAAAATGTTAAAAATCAAGACTAAAATATTTGCACTGATCTAAGGCTTTGTTTTAACTATTATAAATAAGATAGAATTAGATTTTGTAAATTAGAGAATAAAATAAAAATACAAAATTCGAGTGGTTTAAAAGTATAAAATTATAAATAATTAAGTATACTTTTCAATTATATTTGATCCGAGGTTGAGACCATGTTTTAAATCCTAATCAAAAAACAAATGTAACTCCGGAGATAGCCGGCACAAGTAATCAATTAAAATTTTAAAATTTGACATAAAATTAACTTAACATTAGTTTAATACTTAAATTATATTTTAAAAACATGATTTAAATTCCTAAAAGTTTAAGAAAACTTAGGGTCTTCCTTGATAAAAAGAGTTCCTAATTAATAATTAATTATATAAATAAATTTTGACCATATAAATAAAAATATACACATATGGAAATATAGTTTACATTTTTTACACTATCACCCTCATAAATTAACCTTTATGACTCTGCCTACAAATATAATGATGTGATAAACATAAACAGTTTTGTCCTCTTAATTAATTTGAAATATTAATGGAAACTGCTAACTAATTATTAATTAAGAATGCTAAACAGGGTTCAACATAGTTTGACTGGATGAATTTGGTCAAATTATTTAAATGGAAACTAATTATTAAACTAATAATGTTGATTAAAATGTATTTATTTATTTAGTTTTGTCTCATTTGCATAAATTTTACAAATGCATGACACAAGCAATTTCTTTTTTTAATAATTATTTATTATTTAATCCATATTTCTGTGTGCCCGCAATTAACAAAAAGGTCAACGGGCTATGAAACATACCGTTGACTCTAGAGAACAATTTTGTCAGGTTATGCTAAATGAGGAAATGAATGGCCACGTGTTTTTCACCTATTGGCTAGCTGCCGAAACCCGCCCCACAGAAAACAAGTTTGTTTTGTCTTCCGTGTTCTTCCGAGGAACCCCGAAGTTCATGCGCAGTAATGCAAAGTGTTTATTACAAGACGCAGCCCCACTGAAAGAAAGCTGCCCGTTTCAATAAATAACTTCACATTCTTCGTTTTCTCTCACTTTCTCCCTTGTTTTCTCCATCCCTTTCTCTGTTAATTCAACTTCCAATTCAATTCCCTTTGCAGTTTCTTGTGTTTCTGCTTCTAAAAATGGAGAAGAAGAGATTGCGGCCAGTGGTGCCCAGGTTTGCTAGAGGACTCAGTATTTTGCTGGTGGATTATGATACAACTTCTCTCATGTATTTAGCTTCAATGCTTGAGCAATATTCATACAAGGGTATAAATAATGGATTAAATTCTCCATTTGTCTTTCTTTTTTCATAATTTTTAGTTAAAAAATCTCTAATGTTAAATACTTTGATATTGTTACTGGTTTTATTTGGTCACCAAATCTGATCTTCATATACCTAAAGACAGAAATTTTTGTTTATTAATCTGTGGTGCATGCACGTGCATTATTGTTAATACTTAGTATATATTGATTTAGTTTATTACCCGAATAATTGTGAATTAATTTTTCGTGTTTTCAAACCCTAATTCTTTCCATTTTCTTCTGCAATAAATACTTTCTCAATTTTGTTTATGTTTCTTACTTTGTGTTTATATACTCTCATCACATCTTATCTTCAGTTTATTTCATAATTTTAGTCTCATTCACTCTTTTACATCAATATTTTCTTATAAAATTATTATTTTTATATATTTTATATAATTAATTCATATAATTTTCTTTTTGTTAATCATATATCATCGAAGCAAATCGTTGTCTTTATTTATTTATTTAGAAATATATTTATTTTAATGTCGTTAATGATTATATATAGCGTGCACACGCATACACTTATCCTATCTAATTTGTTCATTTGTCAAATTAGTAATCTTGTTTATATATTGTCATATGTGTACATATGTTTCTATGTATTCTTATATAATAATTGTAATACAGAATGTTTGATCATGAAACAGTTGTATAGGATCATTTGATAATACAACAGTTTCAAATCATTGCCTATTCTTATTCATTTCTTTGTTTAACATGTTAATTACTGAAGGATTTAATTAATTAACTTGTTTAATAAATCTTAATTCTTTTTTTTTTTTTTTTTTACAGTTACCACAACTGAATTAGCATCTGTTGCTTTGTCGATGATTCGAGAAGAAACTGATCGATTCAAGCTGGTAATGGCGAGTGTTAACATGCCGGATATGTATAGTCTTTCTTTCCTTCGTGTACTGCAAGAGAAAGAAATTCCTCTCATTTGTGAGTTAATTAATTAATTTCATTTTTATTTTTATTAATTTTAATTTTCATTCTTATTTGATCATTGATATCATGACAATGCAGTCATGGCTTCTGAAAGAAACGTGACTGTTGCCCGGAAAGCCATAGATGAAGGTGCATGTTTTTTTCTCGAGAAACCAGTTTCCTTCGATGATCTGAAATACGTATGGCAACACGTATACAAGAAGAAATCAAGAAATCTCTTGAAGGAAAACTGTAAACCAGAGAAAGAAGTGGTGAATCATGGAAAACTTTCTCAAAATTTTAGGGCTAATAATAAAATTCCAAATCAGGAGTGTAAGAAAATTATGGAACCGAATCGAGCTTTCCCCTTTGATGAAAACAGTGTTAAAGAATCACAAAATGCTTGCAAGGAACTGAAGTTAACGGCTAACAACGGCAAAAGATCGTCGGAGGAAGATAGAGTAGGAGAAAAACGAAAGAAATTCAACACAGAATATGTAAATTACAACAATGTGATTACTAATGAAGAAGTAGGGAAGGAAATGACTGAAAACAATGGAAGTTCCGGGGAGAAAAAGAGTAAACGTCGGATTATCTGGACGCCGGAGTTGCATCTGAAGTTTACAGCAGCTCTGAGTGCACTTGGCGACAGAAGTAATAAAAACACTTACAGCTTAATTTCTCTGAAAACATCTATAAATTTTTGGCCAATTTGCTGTTGATTTGTTTCCTTTTTTTTTTGGGGGGTTTTATGGATCCCAGAAGCTCGTCCGAAGTCGATATTACAAATGATGAATGTGCCTCATTTGACACGACGCCAGGTTGCCAGCCATCTGCAGGTACTTTATATATGCTACCAATTCTTCACATCTATTAGGTTTTCTTTTGGCCTTTATACTTTGTTTCTTGCTAGATAGTGATTGAAGTTACGGTGAGCTAGCAATGTTGTTTACTGCTTATCATTCTTTTAGATAAGAGAAGACCAAGTATTTAGAAATTAGGTATTTTAAAATTTTAATGTTGCTAAGTTAATTAAATATATAAATTTCTTTTAAAATTTTGTCAAAAATATTACAGTGTTTTAATTTTTAAATCACAATTTTATTGAATAAAAATACTAAATATCATGCATTCGTGAAAAAATGTATGATTTTTTTTTTAATTTAATGTTATCAAACGCTTTCTTAACTCTATTTTTAAAATAACACAGACATATTACAAATTTAAAATAAAATTAAAATAAATATTATTTTAATAATTACAGGTATTATCGCACCATACTTGCAAATTCTTTCTTGAGTTTGATTAGTGTTTGATTTGAGAATACAATTATAAAAATTGTTAACAAGATTTTTAGTTTATTGATAATACATTGAATTAATCACAATTCTTATTGTCGTATTTTAAGTATTTTCACTAATAATTTTCAAAAAAAATTCTCTTACAATTAGTTAAAGTTATAACTTCGTAGTCTTAATGTTATTCTACAAAATGAGACAATTTTGATAACACATATTTTGATTAACATGTTAAGTTAATTAGGAGTTAGATAAATATAATTATTCTATTAAATGAAACAATCTTGATCACATATATTTTGATTAACATGTCATAATTAAAAACTAAATAAATATAATTATTCTATTAAATAAGGCTATCTTGTTCGCATAGATTTTGGTTTAGGGTATGATGTTGATTAGGAACTAAATATAATTATACTCTTGCATGATGCATGCATGAAAAACATTTAATTGAAAGAAATTTATAAGTTTCTTGTTGTTTACACTTTGATGCATTTAATTTACACAGTTCACTGATCAAATTGTGATCATTGAATACAAGTTTTGAACTTGAAAGTTTGCCTTGCCACTGGAACTGCCGATGCATCTTAATTTTCTTTGGAAACACTTCTCTTCAACACTTCTTTATCAGAAGGAAAATGGCTCGACATTGCTTTCTTTGTTTCCTTTTCCTCATTTCAATTTATTGGATGTTTAGCATCAACTACTTCTTCTCTTCCCTGTTATTTTGGAGTAAGATTACTCGCCATTATTGTTTTTTTTTTGTTTTTTGTGTTTGAAGAAATACAAAGCTCAAGTACAGCGGATTTCTGACAATGTCACGACTGATTTACCTTCAATATGCAAATCATCCAGTATTTATGCTGCCGGATCATTGCAAGCACTCACAAGTTATGACTTTGCAGTTGCAGGTAATAATGTAACACCAAACAATTTTCCCTAAATTCCGTGACTAGTTTCAGATTTTGTGTTAGCGGTTTTGTTATTCACAACATTCCTTCACAGGGACAGCACATGCGGCAGATGTTCTGCAAGGAAAATACACTTCAGTCAGCTTAAGCAATGTGCTTCATAAGGCAGGCAAATCTCCGTTAGGCTTCTCTGATAGAAACCAGGAAATTGATGTCAATGAAGTTCTGAAATATCCAGCAGGTTCTAATCATCCAGCCGGTTCAGTAAATCAGAACCCGCCTTCATCTGAGCATGCAGATCTTTTAAAATTGTTCGATGAAGATGAAGAACAACTCCAAGCTAGTTTAGGCGGTGGACCAGATCCAGGTGAACTTGATCGATACTGCAAATGGCTAACCGAAGCTTTGCCGGAAAACAGCTGACTTCCAGTATGATCAACTCTTTGATGCGACAAACTAGTTGAAAATCCACAGAAATCGAAGCTAGAGAGACAGCAATAGACAGCTTGAACTATGCATAGGGTTCAGAGTTAAACTATGCTGAAAAACCTGTAAAAACTTTTTGACTCTTGGATGTGGCAATCAAAAGTTTCTGGTGGTTGAGAAAAATCAATCTCAAATAGTTATAAAATTCTAGCTTCATGCTAGTAGGTTATGAAGTGTGCATCATTTTAGCCTTGATTTAACACATCAGAAAACATAAAGAACTAAAGATGGAAAAAAAATTGCCGAGAGAGATGGTGGAGAAAATAATTATATATCAATGTTTCTTACGAATGAAAATCAGTATAGCATGTGTACATAATTTTAGCTACGAATATTGCTTATAGGACCTTTAAACCAATGGCGAGCGCTGACGATCCAAGCAGATACAGTAAGAATGAGCAAGCCAGAAACTGCAACAGGAGTATAGTTGAGTGTCTCACTGGTGATGGGATAAGCCACAGGCAATGAGAAGAGGACTGAGATTGTTGCCACCCAAAGGACGGCAACCCAACCAACCAAGATCCCGTAACGTCCTAGGTTGAAAGGCCCTGGAATGAATGATTTGCATGCCAAAGTCACCCTGAAGAAGATGGGCAGTGCATATGCAATGTACAAGCCAATAGTAGCAATAGATACCATGGCCTGAAATGCCACTGTACTTCCAAGATACTGCAAAGGATTGAAAAGAAACAAGTTTAGTGCTAGGAGTCAAAGGATGAAGAACAACAGAGTTGGATGCAACAAAAAACTGTGCACATACTGTTAGTGCCATGCAGAATGATATAATTGCAGATAGCCAAACTGCATTTATTGGGATTTCGTGTTTGTTCACTTTGTGCCAAAATGATGAGTATGGCATGGCCCCGTCTCTTGAAAATGCATAAGCCATCCTGTGAACAGAAAATGGTTGGCCAAATCAGTAGATGAGTAAGGAATAAAATCAAGCCACATGCTCGTTTTGTAAAGAAAGAAATCAAAGGAAATGCTGAAGTACCTGGAATTGCTTGTGACCGAACTCATACCACAGAAGAATATGGCAACAGCAACTACACCTAAACAAACAATTCCTCCAACTCCACTGCCAAATCTATTCTTGAATGCCAGGTAAAATATTTCTGCGATGGCATAACCGCCAGCATCATTATCTTCACTCAAAAGGTATGGAATGTTGGTAACTGCAAAGGTGATACCAAGAAGGTAACCCCACCCAAAAATAATAGAGATGCCAATGGAACTGATTATTCCTTTTGGTCCATTCTTATCAGCATTCTTGGTTTCCTCTGTCTAGAAAATTGAAGATTAAAGCAAAGCAAATAATTGAGTTACAAATTTGTCTGATTGACAAGCAGAATGGCAAAGAGCTAAAATTGAAAGGAATTGGCAAAAAAAAGGAAGAAAGAAAAGACGACCAAAGTATTGGAAACGTTTTTATTTCATTCATTTAAAGTTTCTCAAAGTTGCTTTTCAAGGAAGATCAATACAACTCACCATATGAGCAGATGCATCATAACCAGAAAGAGTATACTGACTCATTAGAAGTCCAAGAACAAATATATAAACTTTACTGTTGATTCCATCCCCATTATCAGTGTTGAAGTGAGTGAAAACAAACTTGGCACTTGCCCTCTCCGTTGCAACACAGGGAATCAGAATCATAAGAACTACAACACCTAAAATTGCAAAGAACAATCAAAATCCAAAAGCAGAGTTGCCTGGAGATAAAACATGAAATTTTCAGCCATAAATTCTTCATACCTACAAGATTCCATGCAGCTGCCAGCTGCCCAAAGAAAGACAATACCGAGATAGGAAGACTGTTCATTATTGCGTGTAAGAGCAGAATTCCCCCATGGAAAGCTATAACTATATATTTAGATGCCTCATATCCACCACCATTTTTTCCACCTGAGCTAAGGAGAACAATCACCTGAATCAACTGTGCCAATGAGAAATCTATGCTGGTTGTAACAGCCCACTGCAAATAATAAGTTCCCAAATGGTTAGAGTTTGTAGTCGATCATAAAACAAAATCAAATTTGCCTTTCAGCAAGTGAAAAGTGTATCAAACTCCAGAATATCAAATTTTCAGGACCTGGCCGACAATGTTGAACCTGCGAGAAGATAAAAAACATGTGCATTAGAAGAGAAAATTGCTCTGCTATAGAATCATTACAGAAAGAAGTAGCTCAACTTTGAACAAAGGAACTGATAGCAAGGTCTGTTGGAAAGAGTTGGGCTTGAGTGGTTGATTTCGAAGCATACAGGGGTGAAATTGATCAATCGTAGAATGAATGCATATTTATGAGTTGTTTGACCATGCCTCATTTCAAGGACCTTCATTTCATTAATTCACAACAAGAAATTACATTCACCATTAATTAGGAGAAATTCAGGCAATTAGGTGCTGCCTAAGTCGCACTGGACCCTGAAAGAAAAGAGGAGATGAAATAGCAATGCTTGGATTACTCCATTCTAACTGCAGTTACCAAGCTAACAAAGTTCCATGGTAACTGAGGTCATCACATTCACAACACAAACTAAAGCCAACACCTAAACTAGCCAAATCACAAAAGAAAGGTAACAGAAGCAATGTACTCAAAATGACCCCACGAATGGATTAACTTTGCACCAGTAGGACGATTGAACAAATCACTGAAAAAATAATGCATATACAACTAGATTTCTGAAATAAGTTATTTCCACAGAAACTTCTGCTTCCCAAAATTATAAACACCAAAAATTTCTAACGTTCAGAGCATACTGATAAAAATATCTTAAAATGGTTCTCCTGCGAGGACCCCCTACAGCTTGCTGAGTTCTTTTGCACATTCAAGCATCAAATTAATACTCACCAGTCATCTTTCTTCAGGCATTAAACATCCATGTATTTAGAAAGCTTCAAAATCCAAGCATAAGCACTAAAATTCCTCACAAAGTCGGGATCATATAAAACTTCACAAAACAAAGGAGTGTGAAATAAAAAGGACAGCAGGCAGAATTACACACCAAAAATGGAAATGAAATGCAAATTACAGGCTACAAAGAAATCAAAATTGTTCCAAAATGATTACCAGCCAGTCATCCAAGAGGCAAAGGGTGCCCATTCTGGGCCAGCAAGCTTTGCACTCCAGTAATAGAGACCACCAGAAGTTGGGTAAGAAGAACAAATTTCAGCCATGGACAAACCAACAAACATGGTGAACGCACCAGCAATAAGCCAACCATAAACCAACGAAATTGGTCCACCAAAATTCAACCCTGTATTGTACAGGGTGGTTATACCAGTGAGCACTGATATAATCGAAAACGAAAAAGCAAAATTCGACAACACCCTGCAACATCAAACCAAACCCACATACAAACAACCTTAACAAAACTACACTAACCCAGTTCATGTTTTCAAATGAACTGGTCCGTCTAAAACCAAAATCCATACCAGAAAAGAGAAACAAGAAAAGGGTTGTTAAGAAAACTTTACGAGAGATCACGTTTAAGCTCTTGCTTGTAACCAAGCTCACTGAGACGAGCATGGCCTGAATCAACAGAAACGCTCCCGTTCGTTGTTTTTTGAGATGGAAGACTCCTTTTTCCATTACTCCAAGCCATCTTCAGACACCAACAGAACAAAGACTTCGGAAACAAACTCAAAAGGGAGATTAAAAGAGAGAGAGATTGGTTACGGTTTTTTGTCAACCAAACCGATAGTCTCTTGTTCTCTACTCCCTTTGTTGCGGGTAATCTCTCTCCTTGTCCGAATAGTTTTGAGCTAATTTTGAGGGTCAAACAGAGCCGCCTAGCATCTTGACACTTCTGACAATGATGATGGCAACAGATTGCGATACCAGAGACAGGGGTTCCAACCCAAATTTAATATTCTGATACTGTTACTTCTCGGCTGGCATCAGCTGTACATATACATATATGTATATTCCTACGTTTTTTTGTACAGATATTCTGTATGAATATCAAGATACTGTCCAGAGAGTGAACAGTGACAGAATCTTCGATTCTATTAGACAAATAAGAACGCATTTACTAGGGATTTCTTTTCCCATGCATTACAAACTGTAAGGAAATTTTTTCTTTTATTTTATCATCTTGGTTTTGGACAAACTAAGCTGGTTGGATAGAAAATATAATTAAAAAACAAAAGGCTCTCCATTCAAGCTAGGGTCATGCTACTGTGTATCCTTGCATGCATCACATCTCTCATCTTTCCCCATCCTTCCGCAGCAATCTCCAATTTTTTAGTCATATATTTTTAACATTCTCTTTGTAATTACAAATATTTTTCAAATATAAGTTGAAAAGTTACAACAAAGAAATTGAGATTGAATTAATCTTAAAAGATTATCTTTTCCTACAATGTAGTATAACCTTGCCTCTTTTCTTTTGCATTATTGTTACTATTATTATTATTATTATTATTGTGTTCTGTTTTGAAGTGCGTGTCAATTATGAGGAGTGGATCATGAAACTTGGACTATGCGGCAGATTCAAGTCGCCATGTAATGATGTGATCATGTGGGGCCATTTGAAAATGTTGAAACATCGTGTAGTCCATAGATAGCGCAGGACGGACGACATAAAATAGGGGAATAACATGTGGTTACCTTAATCTTCCTATTTTTAACATTCAAGGATATAATATGTCCATTTATAAGAAATAGGTCCAAAGAGCCTATTTTTTAGTGTTGTGCAGTTAAGATACACAATTATATACTGTGATCATTCAAATTCCTTATTTCAAGGATAATTGATAATTTCGACGGGATTTAATTAGGGACCTATTTGATACAAATATAAAAGTTTTTCTTCAATGTGCAAATGCTAAAAAAATGAAGGGTCTCCAATCGTTTCCTCACAGTTTAAGTAGAGCCCACTCGTAGGGTAAGCCGAGCAAACTCAGCCATTAATCGACCATGATCAGAGTGACCAAACCCACTGTGGGACATCCCCAGATCATGATATAGAATTTTTCTATTGCATGATGAAAGATGAAGTGCTCATTACCCTAATCTTGACTCAAACGTCTGCTTTGCTCAGTGCAAAAATATATGACGGGAGAAGAAGAAGAAGATGATGATGATTTAAAGGGCAGGCAGAAAAGATTTTCAACTTTTAAGTAACGAAATGTGAAGTTATTCAACAATTCACCGACAGTACAGTTTATGGAGGCCACTGACAATTAAACTGCTTCTCCAATTGTAATTCAGTGCTTAATCCGTCGAGAAGCAGCCAACTTCTTACAGTTTTCCAGGACCAATTCGCTATCAACTTCTTGATCATGACGAGAAGAAACCAACGGAAGCTGTCGACATGTGGCAACGGTGGTAAGAAAACCTCCATGAATGCTGTTAGGGTTTGGAATTTTTTTGTTTAAATAAGTCATGAGATCAGCATAAGCATCGTGAAACTTGGCAAAATGTTTGATGGGTGAAGCTATTTTCAAACGCAGCTTCGGAATTTTTCTTATTCCCCAAAGACAATGAGGAGCAGCAGTTCCATGTTCTCCAAGCATTAAAATCTGTAGCTTCTTTTTGCTATGAGTTGCACTCCCAACATTGATTCTCCCTCTCCCTCTCCCTGTCCAGTCTTTCTTCAAGCTCTTGTTATATGTAGAAGGAAGATTAATCTCCATTTGCATCGCTTTACTTTAGGTATTGCTGTGTATGAGAGAGAGATGTGTATAGAGAAAGGAAGCGGAGAGGATTTATGCAGAAGCAGAAATGGTGGGAAGAAATTATTTAATGGGCATGTTTCATACACTTTATTAAAACAGGAAAACATATCGGTTTAGACTTTTCAAATGTCCGAATAACACAAATTATTATTATTATTATTATTATTATTATTATTATTATTATTATTATTATTATTAAAAACCAAAATTAATTAAGCCATTGTACCCTTAGAGTAAAACGTGGACAATATTATATACTACTAACACCGTAGGTAGGTAATCGGCAAAATAATAAAAATAAAAATCAAATAAACGAAATTAGTAAATTATATCACTTATGCAAAACTTTAATTAATATTTTATAACTTTAAAACATTTAAATTATATGAACTAGTCCACAATGTTTCTACACCAAAATCTCTCTGCAGGGATACTTTATAGAGAAATAATCTTTACGAAATTTAAAAAATTCTAATTTTATTTTAAGTTAATTATAAATAAGAATAAATTTTATATAATAATAAATTATGAACTTTTTAAATCTTATTTTAAAAAACTTCCTTTTGTATAGTAATAATTATTTGTATATTATAAAAAATTTGTACTAAATTATTTTAAAAAATATAAAGTAATTTAAAATAATAATTTATCCCTTAAAATTATTATTATATTTTTGAACTTATTGGTATATAACAATTTATCAGCATGAGCATGTTTTTGTTAAAACCAAAATGTTTTTAGCTATCTTTTCAACCATACTTAAAGTTTCTTGGCATGAAATTTTTTGTATTGTTGTACTATCATCCACAAGATTATCTTCTTCTTTTTTTTAATTTAATTGGAGCAATAATTTCTTTTTCAATTAAACTATATATGACTTATTGTTCATTTAGATAATTAAAAAAAACGTTAATGGTTATTCAATTTATGTAATAAAAGTTGTCAAATCTGATTATTTGATTATGCAATAACTCTTTAATAACTCTTTGATTCGTCTTTTCTATTTTATTTGTAATTTATAATTCATCCTAATTTTGCAATGATTAAAATAATTAATATAAACGGTTAAAACATTAATGATAATTACCTTTAAAATTTTTAATGATGTATGTATCACACGACTGAATTTTAAAAATATTATTTGTTGGTAAAAGTAAAAAATAATTTTTTTTTACAAATGAGATAAAAATTAACCCAATAACCTTTATATCACTTGCATTAAGAAAACTTAAGTGAAAACAATAATTTTTATAATTCAACATCTATTAAATTATAACCTCTTTGTTTAATAAAAATAATTTAGTTCCAGCATTATGATTAGGGAAAAGTTTTATTGTATATAATTATTTGTGATAAATATAAATTAAAATCTAATTTTTGATTTGTTTCTTAAAGATTTAGAGAAGATACTCTGACATGTTCTATCTTATCAAAATATATCACAATAATGGTATTCAGGGCTTTTATAATATTTTTATGGAATTATTGTGAAGCCAAATCCTGTAGAAGTTTGATTACGATTAGAGATATCAAAATCTTCTGTGTGGATATCTATACATTTCATGGAAATTTTTATTTATTATGACAATTTTAATTATGATTTTTTTCAATATTTATATGCAAACACTGTGCTTAGGTATAATTGAAAAAAAAAGGACTACACAGAAATTGAAGAAGAAGAAAAGATTAGAAGGGCAGAAAAGATGGATTTGAGTGCCATAAATACAAATTTATAAAAAAAAAAAAAAAAAAAAATTCTCAACTTCTAACTCACAAAATGTCTAAACGTTCCCATAATCTGAGACTACACACAAATTGCTCTAATAAGTGCTTTATAATTCAGTGCTTAATTGTCAATAAGCAGCTAAATTCTTATAGATTTCCACAACCAACCTGCTGTCAACTTATTCACCAGAAGAAACCGACGAAAGCTGTAGATTTATGGCAACCATTTTTCCTCTGAGAAAACATCCATTGCTGTTAGGGTTTGTCATTTTGTTGGCCAAACAAATCATGATTCCAACATAAGCATCGTGTAAATTCGCCAAAAGTTTAATGGGTGAGACGATTTTCAATTGCGGCTTCAGAATTCTTCTTATTCTCATTCGCCGATGAGGAGAAGCAGCTCCTGCACCAAGCCTTGCAATCTATAGCTTCCTTTTGCCATAAGTTTTCTCGTGCTTTCTTCTTTTCACAAGTGTCTCTTCAAGCTCTCGGAATATGCTAATAGAAGATTACGCATTGTTGGATATTTTGTGTATTTTAAAATGTACTATGTTCTAATTAATTGATTATTACATGTATAATAAATATAACTAATATTTTATTTAATTTTAGTTATAAAACATGATTTTAATGATCATTATATATTGTAACTAATATTATTATTATTTATTTGTTGGTTACAAAATTTTAATTTAATATTTAATAGAGAAAATTTTAAATAAAATGGTTATACCACTTAGTATAGGTGATGTGTTAAAGCTATTCAATTAATAAAAAAGAAAATATTCATTATTCATTAACTGTGAATTAAAGTAAAAGAAATTTATACTATTTATTTTGATTTTTTTTATTCACAGTTAATAAATGAGTTCCTTTTTTTTTCATTGATTGGATAATCTTATCACGCTATCTGTACTAGTGCGATAAAACCATTTCATCTAAAACCTTCTCGTGGTCAATATTATGATTATGTTAACTTGTAGTCAACAATGACAAAAAATCTTATACCCTAACAAAATGACACCAATACTTTGAAAAAAAAAAATTTCTTATTATCTATATTGTGACATCAAAGATGAAAACACTATATATTTAGGAGCACAATCTTATAAAATTCTGTCAGTAAATCTTAGAAGTTAAATGGCCACTGAATTTTGAAGATTAGAATG